>OY390724.1:10367593-10837678 GCA_959613375.1 Heteropelma amictum
GATCCGAAAGATCCGATCTAGTCGGAATGCGTTGCGCAGCACGTATTTGTGCATCAGGGGGAACTCTATTTTACGCGTATGCGTAGGTGGGTCGCTCATTCCCGAAGTAAAAATGGTGTTTCAGCGAGAGAGAGAGAGGTACACACGTCGGAAATGGCATAGGGATCGGACTCTGGTCGATGCGAGGGTGAGAAAGGCGTATATTCGAGGATTTGACTCTGCATTTGTGCACCACCACCCAGCAGCATCTCTCGACTGCGACCGTCTCGGTTGTGTTTCTTTTTTTTTTTACATCTTTTTTTTCTTTCGTACCTCCTCAATTCGTATCTCGCTCTTTCGCATTGAAATTACGCGTTTGAAGCTCGAGAGAGAAGTTTGGACAAGAAAAATCGAGTCGAAGAGCGAGGGAGATAAAAATCGAGTGGACCACTGGGGGGAAAGATGCAAGACGAGTAAGAAACCAAAATGCGAGAAAGAAACATTGAAAGAGAGAGAGAGAGAGAGAGAGAGAGAGGGATGAAGGGAGGGAGGGATAGATGACCGGTAAAAGTGACGAGGGTATGATGTTCGTTTTAATATCCACCAGCAGGTATGTATTTCTCACTTGCTCGCTTCTTCTCCGTCTCACTCTCGTTTCTTCAACCCCTCGCGTTTACACACTCTTTTTTTCTTCCGCCTCTCTCGCTCTCCTCCGCCATTTTTCTCCCACTCGTGATCTCTCTCGCGTTTCGTCCTTCTCGCGTCCTCCTCTTCCTCTCTTCTGACACGGTTTGAAAGACAGGAAGAGCGGGGAGGGCAAACAGAGTCGAGAGGGCCGCGAGAGGAAGAGAAACGCCCGCGCGCGTTACTGCAGCAGGAGCCAAATGAAAAACGCGAGAGAAAGAAAGACGCAAAAAACGAGCAGTTTTTTTGTTTTTCAAGCATTTTTTTCCAAAACGCAACTCGGTACACCGTATTCCGAGCCATCCGTCTCGCCGATCGCGCAAGAAAAACCGAGACGATGCTCGATTTCGTCGGAAAATAAATACGAAAAACATGGCGATAACGACAGTGGCGATCACAGGTCCAACAAAACTGCAGTCTGTCTCGTGGGTTCATGGAGATTCTTTTTCACTTTTTTTTCTTTTTTTTTTCGTAATTCAAGGCTGGCTCGGAGGAACGCAGACTCGTCATGCCACACACACACACCGTAGGACGACTGTATGCAATTATTAATAACTTAGGTGAAGCCAGACGTGTCGGAAAGGGGTTTAGAATGATAAAGAGAGAGAGGGAGGCTGCGATGAAAATGAGAGAGGAAAGAAACGAAGGATGAGAAGAAAAGAAAAAGAAAACGAGATCCTCCTTGTGCCAGCAACAGTCTGCAAAAGCGTGCAGGCGTGTACTCTCGACTCTCTTGCATCGCAGACGCGCAAGCTCTCTCGCCTCCGAAAGATCGCGCGAGAGCAGGACCTTTCTCGGAATCGTAAAAAATTTAGAGAAGTACTCGAGCGTCTCCGGCGACTGTTTCGCTATGAACAAGCATTGGAGAAGATAAAACGAAAAAAGGGGAGAGGAAGAAGGTTATTTTTCTAGCCCCGTGTGCATCTCGGAGCACCGACTGAAAAGGACCACAAGAGTAATGACGGACAGAGCACGAGTGGGGATCGAGTCTCTTTTTTTTCTCTCCCTCTCTCGAAACAAAATTCATTTTTTTTCACACTCATGCCCCTTCGAGCACTTCCTCCTCGGCGTGCTTTTTCTTTTCCGAGAAACCCAAGAACTTGAACCATATAACTATATACGCGACCCCATATTGCGTGGCTGGCGTCTACTTGCCCTGCCCATGAGACAGGCCTGCCCGCTAGCCCCGTACCTGCGCGAACAAAAGGACTCAATTCACACGATTTAATGAACAACGTCGCGCGTAGACGGCGCCTTTTCCAAAACCATCGAGGATTAGACCGAACCTCATAACCTTATCCCGTACGTACCATCGCCTCTCTTTTTCCCCTCTTACTCTCGCGTTTATAGTTTTGGAGTAAAAGTATCGGGATTACGAGAGACAACCAAAGACAACCGCGGCGTGGCTCTCGGACGCTGCGCGCGGCATCTCCGCGACGCGAGAGACCTCGGAAAGGAAGATGCGAGGAATGCGAGAGGTGAAGGAAGACTCGTGTAAAAGAACGAGATAATAAAAGTAAGAGAAAAAAAAACAGAGGAGGAACCAGATCGGTCCAGTGTTTGTTCATTGCTGGAATGACGAAAATGGAGAGGACTTTCCTCTCTCTTTTTCGAACAAGAGGGACGAAAGACGATGCAATCTCGCTCGCCTGGGATTATATCCGGCCTTAATGTTTTTATTGTTTCGCTCAGATGCCTAGACTCGATGTATTTGTGGCAAAACTACATTTATCCGCAGGCACACGAAGAGGTTTCATATTCAGATTAAATGTGTGTGTGTGTGTGCGTATGTTTCGTACATGTACGGAACGAAGGTGCGGGTGAAATGAATTTGAGAAGGAAGAGGCAAAAAAAAAGAGGGAAGAGGGACCTTCCCTCTTTTTTTTCGCCGATATCTTCGGAGGATCTACGCGTATTTTCACTTAGCGGTTACACGATACCGGTACGAACGAGGTTCGATCATTAGTACCAAATGCTCGAGGGTCTCCAAGTACCGTGCTCGAGGAACCATCCTCCCTCTCCCCCCCACTCTTCAGCATCATCATCCTTCTCTTATTCATCTTTTTTTTATCTCAATCTGCCAGTTTCTCTTCGCAATGGCGAAGAGAAATGTCCCACCATCTCTCTCTCTCTCTTGTTCATTCGACTCTTTCTTTTGTCTCAACGATCTTGTCTCGAGTTTATGAAAGGTCCGTGTATATTTTTTAATACGACGAGAGGAGCGTGCGACGAATCGCTCCTATGACGATAATAATTAATTATCTTTGTAGAATTCGAGACAATTCCGAATGTCTCGGTGTGAAAGTGGAGGACCCCCGCGTTGGGCGTTTTTTTCGAACCGCGGTAATCAGACTGAGGATTCACTCGCTCTCGATCGCGAACGAAGAGCAGGACGGAGGGCTGTTTTGCTTATCGGAACGAGAGCAAATATACCGCTGGTTTTTTCGGCGGGAGACAAAAACTCAAAAACGCTGGAAGCGCGTGTATTACGGATGAAAAAAAACGGATACGCGAAAGAAAAACTGGCTGCGAATTTTTTATTCGGCCTTTTCGATCGGCGAAACGCTTGGCTTTCAAAATTTTACCACAGGTATATAGCCGAGCGACGAGTGCGGTAGGGAAAAGAAACAAAAGCGGCAAAGTGACGGAATTAAAAATGGCGTCGTAGGGTACCTTCGTCAGGTTGCTTATCGGATAATTTCCGTAAGACGTCGACGAGAGCTTCGAACGGCAACTGTCATTTTTCTTATCTTCCCAATCACTTGCTTCTCCGGCCGTAAAAAAAAAAAAAACATAAAAAGAAATATGTATCTGTGACAGCGATCGGCGAGACGAAGAGAGAAATTCGTTTTTTTTTCCTCTCGCTGTCAATATATATATAAATATATCCAAAGGGTGTTATTCACCCTCGTAAAAGTGTATCAGCGTTTACGGAATCTTCGCGAGTGATCGGAGACGCTCAAAAAAAATTCAAAGCTGCTCCATCTTCCTCGACGATCGACGTACTCGAGGTTGTCCCTTTTTTCTTTGTTATCGTTACGTGCGGGAGATCGACGAAGGGAAAAATGATTCTCTCGCGGTCAAAGGGCGCGGAAAAGTGGCCTTCGAGGCTTGCCGCGATATCCGCGAAAGAGGAATCTTCGAAGCGTATGGAAGGACGATTCTCATCGCTTTTTATCGCACGAAGCGAGAATCATCGTTGGCTTTAATGTGATATTTCAGACGAGATCAAACGGAAGGGCTCACGTCGCTATCGCGTCAACGCCGGATCCCCGCGACAACCTTCGATTGGTCAATTTGTGCGTGCCCAGGAGAAGAAATATCATCGTAAGTAGCGTCGAAAGAGTCGATGGGAGAGCAAGAGTCACGTGATAAACACACACGCCACGAGTGTATTTCTTCTTCACCCGTGTCACGCTCGTAATTATGTAATACCTTCGGCAATTAGCCACGAAGAAAAGCTTTCACAATTTCACCACGCTTCATTGCTAATCATTCTCAAGGCCGATGAGATACACCGGCAGCTTCGCATTCGCACTCTGTCGCTTCTTTTTCACCTTCGAATTTAGGATCGCCCGTCTAACGATACGACAAAACGACGGTAATGTTTTCCTATCGCGTAAATACTCGCGTCGTTACGTAAAAAATTACACAAAAATCGTCCGAGGCGACCGAGAAATATCGAGAGAAAAAAAATTGCCTCGTGGACCGTTTCTTTTGTCATCTTAAAAATGATCGTAATAACATTTCATCGACGGTTCTGTGCTTGCGTTTAATTCCATTTCTCCCTCGGCACGGTTCTCAAAATCGTCGAGCATTTTTTCTAGCTCCTATACGTCACCTCAGACCTCATTTTCTCTCGCTGCGAGATAATGGTGCATCTCGTGTGATTTTTGTAACAGGGACGTCGGTCTTTGGTACGGTTAGTCCCCCCCCCCCCCCCCCTCCCAGCCTCTCATTTGAGCCTCGACGACTCTCTGCAGGAAAAAGATGTGAAAAACAGGAAAAAGAGAAGCTAGCTAGAATCCTAGCTTCGGGGGATTAAAATCCACGAGATGCACATTCTTCCCTTCCGGAATCTCGATCGCGCTTCGCGATATTCTCGTGTTGCAGGCGGAAAAAATATCGCGCGAGTTTACAAAAATGCGACGGAAAGAAACGTATTGTCCAGCGGTGCGGAAGAATTTGTCGGATGATTAAAAAGTACTTGCACATTTTTTGCGACACGAGAAATTCAATTTTTTGTTAAATCGATTCAATTCGATACAATATCCAACCGTCGTCTCTCGGACGAATGTCGTCAATGCAAAATACCGCGTCCGTTAGACTAATGGAAATTCTCGAGCATGAAAATAACACGCGAGTCTGCGACATGTTCACCGGGGGAAAAGACAGTCGGTGAGTGTCCTGCGTCTGAAAATGTTTCATATCTTATCTCACGGAAGAGATCTTTCGGTCTCTCGATGGCACGTCACTTTTGTACGCGTACGAGAAGGATCAATCACGAAAATTTCGGTGTGCAAGCCCGAAAGACGCCGAGAGCGCGCAAGTTGAAACGCGACCCTCTGTGGGCGTGTCGTGATAATTTTCTCAAGGCATTTCGTGGATTACAGGGGTAAGTCCTTGAATCCTTCGCGTCGTCCTTGAGTTATTGACGGGGCAAAGTGTACCTGAACGGTAGGAAAATTGACAGGATGGAGTTTCGCTCGAAACGCGAGGTTCCCCTCGGCACAACGAGTCTCATCTCGTTGGATCAATGCGAGAAAATTTTGTGGAGCAAAAAGCTCGATGATTAAATGACACTCCAGTGCATCTATAATTACACGCTCGACGTGCATTGCCCGACCGACATACTTTGCGGGAACGTTCATCTCGTTAGCGCACTGCCTGATGATGAATTAATATAGAAACGTCTCGGAGGGTATTTCTGTCGAAATAATTTAGGAGAGAGGCAAAGGGATCTCTGCTGTGTCTTTCCATTTAAATAACTGCGCAAATGACTCTCGCTGCAGCCCCGAAAATTCTCCTGCAGCAACCGCATCGATCCCTCGTTGCAGTCTCATATATACGAAAGCTATATATGGCCCGACCACCGCCGCAACCCTCCGCATGTACCCAACAGAGAGGAGCCCTAAATTGTCTCCGTCTCTCTCGCTCTTATCCCCGAGTAAGTGCATCTCGGTGCCTTTTCGAAAGGAGTGATTTTTCTCCCTCGATGTAAATGGGCCCGGCCCATTGTGTCCGTTTTCAAATCTTGTACACGGTAAATCGTTGATCTTTGGGAAAATGCGAAAGTTGAGCCGCATCGAGGCCCGCTATGGGTCTCTCCTGAATTCCCCGTGGAGAGTTGTGCTTCCTGCAGCCACCCTGATGGGTTTGCGGGTCCACCGACTTGTGTATGTATGTATATGTGTCTGTGTGTGTGTGTGTGATGTGCCAAAGGTTAAAAGGGCTTAAATCATAATCTTTTCAGAGTCGAATAACGGGGGATACGGCCTACTGACTCTCGATGGTCCAGAACACATGCATATTGGAGTAAAAAGGCTACGGACCGACGTAGAACGGAGTCTGGTCACTATTGTTGTAAATCTCTTGAAATAACACTGGCTTGACCTGCTATCCTCCTCATCAGTCTCTTGTCTCTGTGAAGCTCGCATTATTCTTGCGTTACTCATGAATTTCAACGTTTTCAAAACTTTCTCTCTTCCGCCCCTCAATTCTGGATTTTTCCCACTTGCGAACGCGAACCCACCGTTCCCCCGCGTCCTTGGGTAACTTTTTCAAGCCCTGACTCTTTCGACCGACCATTTGCACGTTTGTCTCAGCGAGGAGAAGATAATTCGGTATATTCGGACCTTTTTTTCGACAATCTCCATTTTCGTCGGATTTTCCCAATTATACCGGTACGAAAATAGACTTTTATGAGATACTTTTGGCAAAAGTATCCAAGAGACACAATAATCGATAAAATAATGAGAAAACGGTGACGACGACGTTCGGATTATTTCGAAATCGTCGCGGAAGCCCGGCTTCGTCGGATTTGTCGAAAAAGCTACGAGAATGTCGATGAAAACATATTGTGAATAATTAATTGACAAACGAGCGGAGGAGACTGGGCGAGTGCTGGTCCAGACTTTCCCCCATTCTCTATTGTACAGCGAAGCAAGCATAAAAATGGGTTGCAGGTGTTGGTGTTTTGCACCAGCATCGATTCAAACTAAACGCGTATTGAATTTCATTTTCGGCGAGGGAGAGAACGAGAGAGAAAGAGAGAGCTGGTCGAATAAGAGAGAGAGACAGAGAGAGAGAGAGAGAGGGTGAGAAGGGCGGGATAGGGGGAGGTAGAAAGAGCAGGAACGAGATAAAAGATTCACAATGCAGACGCTAATGTCCACTTACCGCGCAATGGTCTCGGCCTCGGAGACCATACAGCATCACCTCCTCGCCGGAAACGAAGGAGGAGGGTGTTTTTAGTGCTGCTTTACGGCAGCCATAAGACCAGTTTGTGGATATAACGAGAAGAACGTTGGTGTGGAAAACTTTGGACAGTGTGGTCCGAACGGACAGGTATATATACGTAAAGAGTAATATTTCTTGCAGAGGGAGAGAGGGAGAGAGAAAAGTGGGAGCACACGCGGTAAATAATACACGTGAAGAAACGAAAAAAATAAAATTTTCGGGTCCAAAACTCCCTTCGATCTTTGAGGATGCTGGGACCGACGTTACACGCGGTATTCCAGCGGTACGGTGTAAGTGCCGAATCTGTTTTTCCTTTCCTTCGAATCTTACTCTCACGTTCCTGCAGCATCTCTTCGTATTATTATTGCCTTAATTTTTTTTCATTTGTTATCATCGTATTTTACAGAACGAAAGATTCGTAAGAACGTGATGGTTTCTGATGCAGGATGAATAAAAACGTCGCGAAATTTCCTTAATTGTCTCTCATCAGTTTGAGGCATCTTTTGCACGGCTCGGTTGAGAGATAATTGCACGCAGTCGAGCTTTCGGCGATTATTAAGGTAGTTCTATCGTTTTATCGTTTTCTTAAGATTTTGTTGAAAATTTAAATACGTATTCTTTGATGTCATATATACGTGTGTAATAAATTTTGGAAGGTTTTACCACGTGGAAGTTTAGATATTTATTGGTAAAAATCACAATTTTCGGTAGTCTCTCGTAAGAGCGCGTGTTAAAAGTTGCATTTTCATCAACGAATATCTTGGCTTCTACGTGGTGAAGCCTTCTAAAACTTTGCATACATTTTTATGCAACATCAAAGAAGATTTCTTGAGTTTTCCAAAAAAATCTTAAGAACATTTTTTTCGCAATTTTTGTAATTATAGAGCAAGCACATATCACCTGGGATGACCGTGAATTTGGAGTATGCTGTTCTTTAGTCGATTTGCAACAACTTTTCTTATTTAACCGAAGCCCGCGAACCATTTTGTATGTGAGAATATGTTGTATTCTCGATTTGAATCTAACGATAGAACTACCTTAACGTTGCGTGGGAATGTTTATCGAAAAATCGAACGTTGCTTTCAGTCCGACGGTTTTTTTTCTTCGTTTTATTGCGTCGAGTCACCTAATTCGCGGTCCTGACCTTGGCTCTGGTGCAGCTCCGGCTGCCGGGTGGTCCTCTCCTCCTTTTTTCTCTCTCGCTAAATCTTTCCGTTGGTCCAGTTCACTTTCGATATACTTGAATTACGCTCTCTTGTTGCGGAAGCGGTCGATGTTTCTTTGGATCGTTGTGGCAAAGGAAACGACGGAAAAACGGAAAAGAAAGAAGGAGACAGACCTTACGCGGTGCCCACCATATGGTTCTTCTCTCCGTAGTGTCTCTTTCGAGAGCACGGCCATGACCGTGACAAACGAGAAAAAAAATGACTGTACCATGACCACGGAGTACGAGAATTCTGCACCAAGTGGCGAGAGAAGAAAAAAAAAGCGCAACGAAATAATAATGCTGAGAATTTTCGGACGAAAACGAAATGAACGAACGAAACGAGAGAGTGTGCGATGGAGAGGAAGGTCATGGAAAAGGAGGGAAAGAGAAGAAGAAGAAGAAGAAGCAGAAGAAGCAGCAGAGACAAAAGAGGAAGATAACTCTGACGCAGGGAAGAAGGTCAAGGAGGACAGAGTTACGAGCCCTCATCTTCATCCCCCTCTCGCGCTTCCTCGTTAAATAGAAGAAAAAATCATATATATATATATATGTGTGTGAAAGAAGAGGCCAAGTTTCGTGAAAAGAGAAACAGCAAAGTCAGCAAGCCGCAGTGCTGCGGGGAATGAGATTGCTCCACGGATTCCTCGCAATTATAATTTCTTTCGCTCTCTCGCTTCTCATTATACAGTTTTATCCTTTTTCCGACCTCAACCCGCGATTAATCCCTGCACCGCGATCGCAAAACACGCTATCCACCATGCCCGAGGAGTACATTTTTTTTCTCCCCGAGAGAACACGGTCAAGTTCCGTTTCAGCGCTAAAATCGCCAACGGGGGAACCTCGCGACATTCAGCGGGTTTCAAGACCCGCAGCGCGCATAAAAGACATTGCACGTCGCGACGTCCGTGCGAAGAGCCACTCGTTTCGCTTCGACTTCCCCCACCCTACTCGTTAGAAATCTGCGCGCCCCTCCCCGAGCCTTCCGCATCTCGGGCCTCTCTCCCACCTCGCTTCGCGTAGCTGGTCCCAAAAAGTCCCCTTCCATATGCGCGCACGCCCGAAAAACCTCACTGCGCGCGGGGCTCCCTCTTCCGCCGTATATACACACCTATACGCGTGCGTCTACTCTTTGCTAGGGAGCAGCGAACGAGTCGTTGCGCGCGCTTGAAACAAAAAACGAAATAGTGCAAGAACGACCGTTCAAGGATAACGACTATGAAAAAAACGAACGCGTCTGTGGAAGGGAGGGAAAAAAAAAGAGGAAGAGACGGAGCAGCGAGAAGCTAGGAGAGTCTGTTGGGACTTGGGCGAGACCCGCCATATTGCGAACAATTGAACACCGCCGCGGCACCTCGGGGCCTCTAAAATCGTCTTTTCCTTCCCTCCTATATACCCATAACCCGCAACACACACACAGACATACGTATTCACACAATTCTATGCGTTATTCCGTCGCCTATACGCCTGCAGCTGCTAAAGCCTTTTGGCGTCTCTGACGCCACTTTTATATACGATGCAACGGACTATCACGCACTGGCTAGCGTGTGCGTTTTGTTTTTTTGGATATGCCAGAAAATTTGGGCGAAAAATTATCTATATTAAATAGAACAGAAAAAAAGAAGAAAGCGGGAGAAATTGGCGTGTGTAACTATCTAATCGAGCCAGGTTGCTCTACCGGAATTCTTGCAACCATATATTCTCGGAAGCCCCTGTAAAACGTCAGTCGTCATTTTGTGCCTTCCGGAACAGCAAAGGAGAATGAAATTACAAATGCCCCGGTATTACCATTCTTAAGCCAGAGGAGAAAGAACGTTTCTTGTGGTTCTACAAAAAAATAGAACAAATTGCCTTCCTGTGCATGAGCTATTCGGACGAAATTGCCCAAATATTTGCCCGCTCACGTTCCTACGATACGTCTAAGGTCGTTTCCTCAGGAAACCCGCACATGAGCGGACAATGCATTCGTTCGGTTAGCACCGATTCGTCGATGCGTGCACGTAAAGTTTTTGCCTTTTCGACTCGCCAACAAAATGCCAACTTCCTTACCCCCGTTTGCTCGCCTCTCCTTTTCTCCCACACCCTTCACTCGCCGTTTCATGATCTTTTTCTCCCCTCTCTTGCTGGCCAACATGTCGCCCACGCAGTTTCGATCAAGCAGAAAATACACGGAGAGGTACCGAGAGCGTTCCTAAACGAGAAATGCCTGTTTATGCTATCGTTCCCTCTCCACATTTATTCCGATCGAACGAAAAAGGCATGTGCGGTTCACGACGGTTCGACGAACGCTGGAGAACCCTTGGCCAGCAATTTTCGATGTTACTTTCCCGTTTCGTTAAATATACAAAACGATTACTCCTCCGATCGTCGGACGTTTGATGCCTCGAGTCACGAAGGAACGCAGATTTTGCGGTGTAAAATCGTACGGTTGACGAAGCGATGTTTATAATCGGACCGCAACATTCGAGCGAATCTCAGACAGCGATGCAGTATCGTACGGGAAGGTCGGAGGGACATCGACGAGTTTGTGATTAGCGAAAACGATGGAAATAATTATCTCGCTGTGTTAATAGCTCCCCAAAGTTCGACCGAGCTCACAAGGGAAGCAGCGCCTCGAAGCTGGCGCGGAATTAGCGATACCGCAGTTTCGAGAGAAGGAGAAAACAAGTACGAGAGAAGATTAGGAAAGAGAGAAGAAAGAGAGAGAGAAAAAAGTATGCGAGACGGAGCCTCAAGAGCATGTGAGTCTCAAGGTGGGAGGAAATGAAACGCAAGGCGAGGGAGAGGAGACGCGCAATGCCCGCACCAAAGGCTCCTGTAACCCGATGCCAAACGGGGTGCTCCGGCAGTCTCCCGTCTCTTCTCGGTTTTTGGGCCAGTATATCCCCCCCCCTGCACCACTCTTGTTCTCAGAGTCTGAACTAGTCCGAGAGAGGGAGCGATCCTACGGTATGACGCGATAATGCGGTACGCGTCGCTAGGCTTTAAGGCCGAAGGAAGGAGACGCGAGCGAGAAGGACCGACGAGGGGATCGCGGGGGGAAAAGGAGTGGATCGAGTTGGGGGAAGGTAGAAGAGGGGCGAAGGGAAGAGTGTAATGCCGCGATCTCCGCCGTACTGACCTTGACTAGGCCCAAAGTTGCGGTGGGTTGGGAGCCAAAGTTCTTTCTCTTTCATTCCGTAGGCCAAGAGAGACGCAGCAGGGAGATGGAGAGCAATGTTTGCGCGCTTTGTATACATGTATAAATGTACATAGCGCGTACATACACGAACGTAAGGAGAAGAAAGAAGGGGAACGGGGCCCTATGCCCCTTTGCCCTCTCCCATTCAACATGCAGCGGGCCTGTAGTTCTGCATTCGCAGACTCTCCTCCATCAAGGACATCACAAAAAGTACATTAGACGAAAACACGTTGCCATTATATCGGGCCCGGGTCTGTATCTCTTTCTCGGTCTCTCCCGGCGTCTCGTCCGTTTATACATGTATGTACATGCATGTATACATAAGAGACCAGCCTATTGTCGCACGCACGTACACGTCGACGCATATAACACAGCCTCGGTTGATACCGCACGAAAATTCATATCTCCTTGATGCGCAAGATGAGACTTTAACTTGGAAATGCGGTCGATGCGGTTCGGGACACGACGGTGTTTGCAAGCAGAGCTCATTTTTTTCCCCCATCTTGGCATCGCCATTTCGCACATTCGGTCGTTTTTCGCGATTTTTATCAATCATATCGCATCGTCGTGCCCGTTAGCGTTTCTTTTCCGGTTTGCCGCGGCACCTTGCCTCTGCAAACGTTTCGGAAGAACGTCTTTTTTGTCACAGCCTCTTCTCGTATACAGATCCAACGTTAGAGCGGATTAGATCGTAATGGAAATGGAGAAAAATCGGAAGTATCACGTGCAATTTTGGTGAGACTTTGGTCGACCCGCGATGGTCCGTGTGTGTGTGTGTTTGTATCAAATGTGCACATTCGAGGCCTTGAGAGTTCGGTCGCGTCTTTATTTCTGGCTGCCGGGCCGCGAGAGGAGATCCGCCCGGTTCCTGCACCTTACCCACTCATCGTCGTCGCTGTTTCTCAAGATCAAGGTCGTGCATGCTCCTTACCCCGCGGCCTCGCCCGCATATGCTGCACACTTTTCCCCCTGCGGGATGACTGGACTCTTTAAGCTCGCGACTCGCTCGCACCTTCTTCTTATCCCGCGTGTATCTTCTTTTTCCCCCCTCCCTTCGCCCGGCCTTCTTTTTTTTCTTCTTATCGCGACTCGCTGACGCGGACCGAGAGAACCATCAAAGATGCTGCTAACTCCGCAATGATGGACCGGCGCAAGCGCGTATTCGCTCTCTGCACATTCGTTTCTCGAAGGAGGAGGCTGCACAAATTTTTTCATCGTCGGAATAATACTATTAAAATCTTTGAACCTATGTTGGTAATTATAATTGCTCGTCTGTGCTACGAGCATAAACGCGTTCAACTGAATTCCGGGATGAAATCATGGGAATCTTTGAGACGTCTTTCAACGATGATTTCATGCACTCTCTCTCTCTCGCTCTCTCTCTTCTGTACTCTTCGATATTCCCATAAAAAAAATGGTGATTCACGAAGCAACGAATTCAGCGCAATGTCGAACGTCGCACCGTGACGGACAATTTATTAAAACATTCTAGATATCATCGATCCGCAATTCTCGTGGAACTTTCATTAAAATAATAAGAAGATTGTCGAAAAATATGGCGTTTTTTACCGCTGCTGGAATTCCCGTGGGGAATAAATTTACATATACGAGCAACGTATAAGGAGCAACGGCGAATCCACGGAAATTTTTTTAATTGTCAGGCGTTTCACGATGTAATTTCATCTGCTGAACGCTGCTGTTCACCGTCTGATAGTATTTTTTTTAAGTGCTAATACAGTTTAATACGTATGTATATAAGAGGCCTATGTGGATGAACGCGAGCGCTCACGAGGGTATAAACTGGTTTTTCGTATAAAGCTCATCCATGTGCGAGGAACACACCTCAGCATTATTAGGCACTAAGAACGATGTATGTTGAGAGGAGTTTCGTGAAAGTACGTTTACATAAAATATACATACGTATATACGTCCTTATATACACGTAAATATTAATACGTATCGTTACAACGCTTACACAGGGTGTCTCAAACCTCTCGAATTCGAAACTTTGAATTCGCAATTCAAAATTTCATTTTCGATGAAATTCCGAGTCGAAATGTATTCAGCATCTTTTCGTGCGCGTCTTGTCCGTCCAAGTGTGTCAACTCGTCGGAACTTTGTCGGTTAAAAAGGTGCTTAAGGTAGTTCTATCGTTAGATTCAAATCGAGAAATTGTTTTGCAGTTTTTCTCACATACAAAATGGTTCGCGGGCTTCTGTTAAATAAGAAAAGTTGTTGCAAATCGACTAAAGAACAGCATACTCCAAATTCACGGTCATCCCAGGTGATACGTGCTTGCTCTATAATTACAAAAATTGCGAAAAAAATGTTCTTAAGATTTTTTTGGAAAACTCAAGAAATCTTCTTTGATGTTGCATAAAAATGTATGCAAAGTTTTAGAAGGCTTCATCACGTAGAAGCCAAGATATTCGTTGATGAAAATGCAACTTTTAACACGCGCTCTTACGAGAGACTACCGAAAATTGTGATTTTTACCAATAAATATCTCAACTTCCACGTGGTAAAACCTTCCAAAATTTGTGACACACGTATGTATGACATCAAAGAATACGTATTCAAATTTTCAACAAAATCTTAAGAAAACGATAAAACGATAGAACTACCTTAAATAAGAAAAGTTGTTGCAAATCGACTAAAGAACAGCATACTCCAAATTCACGGTCATCCCAGGTGATACGTGCTTGCTCTATAATTACAAAAATTGCGAAAAAAATTTTCTTAAGATTTTTTTGGAAAACTCAAGAAATCTTCTTTGATGTTGCATAAAAATGTATGCAAAGTTTTAGAAGGCTTCACCACGTAGAAGCCAAGATATTCGTTGATGAAAATGCAACTTTTAACACGCGCTCTTACGAGAGACTACCGAAAATTGTGATTTTTACCAATAAATATCTCAACTTCCACGTGGTAAAACCTTCCAAAATTTATTACACACGTATATACGACATCAAAGAATACGTATTCAAATTTTCAACAAAATCTTAAGAAAACGATAAAACGATAGAACTACCTTAAAGACGTTTCGACTTGAAATTTCAGCCCCGATGTAGCATGAAACCTTCGGCACTCGGTTTTGGGACACCCGGTGTATATTTACGCCGCATGTGTACTCTCAACACGTATAAATGCATGTTCGTCCGTGCACAGACACGAGTGTACGTATTGTTAACGTACATCCGAGCATAAACCTGACGATGATGGTTATCCGCAGTCGGTAAATAATGTACAATGTAGCTTGAAACTTTAGCACACTGCGACGAGTCTCAGTCAAGTTCCTAATCGGGGGATTCCCCGTTTCGAACGCGGAGGAACAAAGGTAATGGAGCTCCACACCGTGTGCGGAGAGCGACTAAATTTTGCTGCAAGCACAGTGCGCAGTTTGGAGGTGAAAAAAGGATGCAGCGGCATTGCAATTTTCCCACGATGTTCACGAAAGTGACGCGCACAGCTCGACCGTTGCCTCGCGGTTCATTGACAAATGATTGTATATCGATGACGTGTAAATAAAAAAGCAAGGAAAAAGACGAAATTCGCAGCGTCATACCGATGATTAAGACGAACAAACGATCGACTGGCTCGAGAGGAGGAGCGAGACGGATGACAGATAGTCACGGTCGCTTCGCGATGGTTCTCTTGTTTGGCTCGGTCGGGCGTATAAATTCTCTTCGTTTTCGTTTTCATTCAATTTTTTCTTTGATTTTTTTCGACTCGACCGTCACACGATATGCGCGGCGAGTAGTCGATACAAAATCGCGAAACTTCTTTGATCCTTTCGCGCGCAGCGAATAATCCGATTACGGTACGAGGAAAGAGAGCGCGTTTTATGCACTCGCGTGGAAAAAAAAAGCCTGTGCAATTATGCTCGCGGGCCAGACGGGAATTTAATTACCACCGAGAGAGAACGATCGGTCCTGATCGGATAACGCGTTATTCGCAATTATTTTTTTGTCTCACCTTTGAATTTTTTTCCTCCTAGACTATACCTTCTTGGACTCGATCAAGAGGCTTACAAAGGAATCGCGATTGCAGCTTTAGCACACGTGAACTTTCAATTAAAATAATATTGTTTTACGAGCGAATGAGAGACGAGTTGGAAAAATATTTTTGTTTTTTTTTTGTAAATGGGAATTAAAATTCGAGGCGCATTATCATGATTATCCTTCGTCTCGGGTGAGTCCTTGACATTAAACGTGTTTATTGACATTCATCCCGAGGAGCAACGCGTCTGATCAATTCGCCGATGCACTCTCACAAACGCTGTAAATACATTTACGTTGGCGATTTTATAATACACGTTAAAGTGTATTTTACATGTGGTTTTGAGCGCCTAATCTCGCAGCATACCGCGGAGAGGACCCGCGATATTTAATCGAGTCTCGGACAGGCAGTCTGCAAACGTATATTCAAATCGAGAGGAGAAAGATGAATATCCTTTTTTTTTTGGCTTCCTTCCCGCTGTGCTCAAAATCCTGTCCATCCTACTCGAGACCCGCTCGCGCTCTCTTTCTCCGTGAATCAATGATTTTCCAAGAATCCAATCATCTCGATTAATCAACCGGAGAACGATCGGATGCAGTGTTTTTTTTTTCTTTTAATTCTCCACTTTTTCCACTCATTAAAAAATAATTCACTCGGACTATCATCGTGGCTGAGAATCCCAGCACCGGACCGTCTCTTACGCCGAACATATATGCAAACGAGCAATATCGATAAACAAGTCGATTGTTAACGAAAAAAAGTCAAAACGACGTTTTTTTCGAGCGATCGACGATTTACCGAAGCGATTTTTTTCTTTCAAATTCGCTAATCGGGCCTCAGGCTTTTGTCGTCGACAAAATCGGCGGCTTTTTTCCTACAATAAATAAATGTTGTTTTTACCGTTGGAACGAGAGTTTAAATAATTGGCAAATAGTCTTATCTATCTATCTATCTATCTATCTGGCCTTAGAGTTTCGTCTTATCTAATGGTTTTCTTCATAATCGTGAAATAGTCGACTAAATACGTGGTTTCGTTAGACACGTGCGTATATTAAAAAACTATACGTGCGTACACGCGTCTTCTCGCATCGTTCGAAATGTTCGAGCGTCGCAAAATCGGCGGCTTTTTTCCTACAATAAATAAATGTCGTTTTTACCGTTGGAAAGAGAGTTTAAATAATTGGCATAGTCTTAGAGTTTCGTCTTATCTAATGGTTTTCTTCATAATCGTGAAATAGTCGAATAAATACGTGGTTTCGTTAGACACGTGCGTATATTAAAAAACTATACGTGCGTACACGCGTCTTCTCGCATCGTTCGAAATGTTCGCGCGTCACAAAATCGGCGGCTTTTTTCCTACAATAAAAAAACGTCGTTTTTACCGTTGGAAAGAGAGTTTAAATAATTGGCATAGTCTTAGAGTTTCGTCTTATCCAATGGTTTTCTTCATAATCGTGAAATAGTCGACTAAATACGTGGTTTCGTTAGACACGTGCGTATATTAAAAAACTATACGTGCGTACACGCGTCTTCTCGCATCGTTCGAAATGTTTGCGCGTCACAAAATCGGCGGCTTTTTTCCTACAATAAATAAATGTCGTTTTTACCGTTGGAACGAGAGTTTAAATAATTGGCAAATAGTCTTATCTATCTATCTATCTATCTATCTGGCCTTAGAGTTTCGTCTTATCTAATGGTTTTCTTCATAATCGTGAAATAGTCGAATAAATATGTGGCGATGTTTCGTTAGACACGTGCGTATATTAAAAAACTATACGTGCGTACACGCGTCACACACAAAATCGGCGGCTTTTTTCCTACAATAAATAAACGTCGTTTTTACCGTTGGAACGAGAGTTAAAATAATGGGTAAATAGTCGAGTGTCGTGTTATCCAATGGTTTTCTTCATAATCGTGAAATAGTCGAATAAACATGTGGTTTCGTTAGACACGTGCGTATATTAAAAAACATGATGTATATTTGACCAATCACGATTGAGGTCGTTATACAGCCGAATTTCACGTTTGCGTAACGATTGCCCCGCGTACGACCAGCATCGGGCATTAACGATAATCGTCGTTCGAACTCTCGCATGTACGCGCATACATAAATTTATGTACGTCGTTATTTTTTTATGTAATATATACGTATTATTATTCAGATACACATACACGTATATCGCAATACGCAAACACACGAAATGCAAAGTTAAATGATTCCGTGTTCGATCGAGTTGGCCGGATTTGTCCGATGCTGTGGGTACGCTGGGCACAAATCGAGAATTGAATTTACGAGACAACTTGAGCGGCACACGACTCTGTATAATTCGCCTCATCTCTCTCCTCGCACCCCGACGCCCATCAGCCTCATATTCCTCCCAATAGTAGCGCCCGTATTTACGCGACCGTCGCGCAGCCAAAAATACGCGTGATGCCTCGATATAACGTTTTAATTCCATTTTTTTCCTTCCCTCCCCCCTCGAAAACGCGAGTCCCTCGAGATTCATCATCGAACCGGATTTCGCAACGACGGTAATTAACACGACGCGGAATTTCGTCGCAAACTTCGCCAACGCTCCTGCGCGCGGGAGGGTTAACACGGAAAAAACCAATAATTTTCCACTTTGGCCCCGCACGAGGGCGCAATTCGTATCGATTTTCGCGCTCATTTTTTTGGCTTCTTTCTTTTCCCAAATTGTCCCTCGAATAATCGTTGAACGACGGGGGAAAAGTGTCAAAGAGCTCCGAGTTATATTTAACGACGGGGCGGAGGGGATCGCGGTGAGGAACATTTGAAAGATTCTCACGTGTGTGTACGAGTAACGAGCCCCGCGTTAATTCCGTTTAATTTAAGATTGTCGACGGTTTGGATTTATTTTTTTCTTGTTTTGCTTTTTTTTTTTCTTTCGTTTTCTTTTCATCTCAACCACGTGTATTTTAGTCTCGAATGAATCGTGTATTCGATATATATTTTGAGAAAAGAGGGATTTTCTCTTCTGTAACTCGAGTCGACGATTAAATATAACGCGAGTTGCTCCGCGTGTAACAAGCGGGCTGCTGCCGAGCAGCAAATCTCGCGCATCCACGTGTAACACGCATGACGAGTCGCCTCGCTACTCTATACGTGCGTACACGCATCTTCTCACATCCGCGAGATCTTTGAGGCTTCTACATTTTAAATCTGTGTGTGTATGTGTGTGTGTATATATATATATATATATATATATATATATATATATATATATATATATTTTTTTTTTAATCTGTGTGTGTATGTGTGTGTATATATATATATATACACAAATGTACAAAAGAGAGGGGAATTTGGAGTGATACACTGTTGGGCAAATGCGGAGGCGGTCGCGACAACGACGGCGACGACGTCGTTCGAATCTCAGTGTCGGGCTATAAAAAGAGAAAGCAATGGGGTCTCCACACAGAATTCCATAATACACTTGACAATGTACACGTGCGAGCGAGAAGAGCAGAATCTTTAGCCACATTTTGACGCTGCGAAATGATTAAAACGAAAGCCGGACGACGAGCCGGAAATATCGATCGAAGAATTCACGAAAGAGAGCATTTTTTCGCTACATTTGTCTCCCGTAATCCGGAAGTTTGTCATTATTGCAAACTTCACGAGGCTTTCGCGCGGTTCGAAACTCATCAGAAAGAGAAGAACCGAAGATGGTTTTGAAGTTTGCATCGTTGGAAAGCAACGAATGTTCGATAAAGTTCGTATTGATTGTCGATATTCCGCGATGTATGCCAAATATCTTTAAGCGATTGTCGAAATGATGAAACTTGACGAAAAATTGAAAAAAGATATGAAAATTGTGTAAAATTCAATGTAAAAAATCGGGAAGATTTGAATTTTCGTTGAGTTCCAACGATGCAAACTTCAACATCATAACCAAAGTCGGAACCGTCGTAGTTTCTCCGAGAAAAATTTACTCCAATTTACACGTATACTTTTGTGGAGAAACTCGAAATCGATCGAAAATCGAAATGTCATTAATTTTCATTAATTACATTTCGAGTTTCGATCGATTCCGCGATGTGTGCCAAATATCTTTGAGCGATTGTCGAAATGATGAAACTTGACGAAAAATTGAAAAAAGATATGAAAATTGTGTAAAATTCAGTGTAAAAAATCGGGAAGATTTGAATTTTCGTTGAGTTCCAACGATGCAAACTTCAACATCATAACCAAAGTCGGAACCGTCGTAGTTTCTCCGAGAAAAATTTACTCCAATTTACACGTATACTTTTGTGGAGAAACTCGAAATCGATCGAAAATCGAAATGTCATTAATTTTCATTAATTACATTTCGAGTTTCGATCGATTCCGCGATGTGTGCCAAATATCTTTGAGCGATTGTCGAAATGATGAAACTTGACGAAAAATTGAAAAAAGATATGAAAATTGTGTAAAATTCAATGTAAAAAATCGGGAAGATTTGAATTTTCGTTGAGTTCCAACGATGCAAACTTCAACATCATAACCAAAGTCGGAACCGTCGTAGTTTCTCCGAGAAAAATTTACTCCAATTTACACGTATACTTTTGTGGAGAAACTCGAAATCGATCGAAAATCGAAATGTCATTAATTTTCATTAATTACATTTCGAGTTTCGATCGATTCCGCGATGTGTGCCAAATATCTTTGAGCGATTGTCGAAATGATGAAACTTGACGAAAAATTGAAAAAAGATATGAAAATTGTGTAAAATTCAGTGTAAAAAATCGGGAAGATTTGAATTTTCGTTGAGTTCCAACGATGCAAACTTCAACATCATAACCAAAGTCGGAACCGTCGTAGTTTCTCCGAGAAAAATTTACTCCAATTTACACGTATACTTTTGTGGAGAAACTCGAAATCGATCGAAAATCGAAATGTCATTAATTTTCATTAATTACATTTCGAGTTTCGATCGATTCCGCGATGTGTGCCAAATATCTTTGAGCGATTGTCGAAATGATGAAACTTGACGAAAAATTGAAAAAAGATATGAAAATTGTGTAAAATTCAATGTAAAAAATCGGGAAGATTTGAATTTTCGTTGAGTTCCAACGATGCAAACTTCAACATCATAACCAAAGTCGGAACCGTCGTAGTTTCTCCGAGAAAAATTTACTCCAATTTACACGTATACTTTTGTGGAGAAACTCGAAATCGATCGAAAATCGAAATGTCATTAATTTTCATTAATTACATTTCGAGTTTCGATCGATTCCGCGATGTATGCCAAATATCTTTGAGCGATTGTCGAAATGATGAAACTTGACGAAAAATTGAAAAAAGATATGAAAATTGTGTAAAATTCAATGTAAAAAATCGGGAAGATTTGAATTTTCGTTGAGTTCCAGCGATGCAAACTTCAACATCATAACCAAAGTCGGAACCGTCGTAGTTTCTCCGAGAAAAATTTACTCCAATTTACACGTATACTTTTGTGGAGAAACTCGAAATCGATCGAAACTCGAAATGTCATTAATGAAACGCTGAATTATTTTAATCTGTATGAGCTCCGACGGTCATCGTGCTCGCTTACACGCCCGCGGCCTTTCGTAATCGAGATTGTTGATCGTAAATAGACGAGGCCTAAAAATTGTTTAGAAATTTTTCGAGCGACACAGAGACGAACCGCGCTCGTGAGGTTCTTCTAGAGAGAAGGAAAGAAACGTCGAGCCTGCTGCTGGGGAAATCGAGTGTAACACACACCCTGCCGTGTCAAAGATTCTATATTTGATGCTCTGTAACAGGGGGCAGAAGGGTGGTAGGGTAGGGAGAGAAAAAGCGTGAGAGAGAACGACAATGCGACCTACATTTCCGGGAGTTGCGCGAGACTCCTTACCCCCTCGCTCCGGACATTATATTTTACTGTATAAACCCGTGCAACACGGCACAACCCCCTTCTCCTTCTCTCTCTCTCTCTCTCTCCTCCTCGTGATGCAACCATCGCACTCGGGGGTATATATATAAAGATGCATATGCGGAGGCTGCGCGTCTTTGCCTCTCCGATGTACCGCGGTACGTAAGAGCGAAACAGGTGCGACGTAATGCAACTCGGACCAGCAATGACCGGACCCATTGCCAGATTTTCCGTAATAAGCTGTAGGAAAGACGAGGATGTGTAATCGAACGAAATATACATGGACCAGAATTGATGGGCGGAGATAAAAAACCGTCCGGAATTCTCGAAATCGCGATGAATTTCATTTCCTCGTTGAATTTCCGATTTTAACGAAGAAAATCGTGAAATTCTGTCATCACGATGGAAAATGTTGTTTTTTTTCTCAAATTTCGCTCCAAATTCACCGGGAAGCTCGTGGAATCCCGTGTTTTCTGGTGTAGAGGGATGAAAAATGATGGAGAAATGTGTTTTCTCGGCTCTACTTTGGTCTCAAATCGTTGGATAATTGTTGGTTTACGATTATCCGAAAAACTGTGAATACAGCTTGGTTCATCAAGCGCTGCAACTTTATGGCTTGTTTCGTGTGAAAATATACTACATGCACGTAGGTATATTGCTCGTTCCTGTACCAAAAATAACACGCACGACGGAAACGACGACCGAGAGCCTGCTGGTCGTGTTTCGAGCAACTCGATAATTAAATATGGAAGTAGTAGCTTTCTTCTTCGTCTCTGGAAAAGTACACGAACGCCCGGAGCGCTAGGAGTTGTATCTGCATCTGCCTGGCTATAAACCAGCGACGGTACATACCAGCTCTGTTATAGTTTTCGTTCAGGGAGACGCGCACACACGTTACCGAAATAATTTTTAAGTCAAAACGCACACAGGGTGATGACGGTCTTCTTCTTCCCCTCCCCCACCTCCACCAGGACCCTTCATACCGGAAGTTACACGCTCAAGACGTTGGCGAGAACGAATTCTTCGAAATTTCATTTATTTTTTGTCCCAAATGCCAGAGCAGCATGAGTGAAATATTTCACTATTCCGCACTACGTATTTTTATTGTTTCACCAGAAAGATTTCACAATTGACAAACTGAGAAAAGCAAAGACCGCCACGCGTTTTGTCACTTTACAAATGTGAAAAAAAGTCCCGCGTGAAAATGCAGACGGAAAAGTCGTAAATGTGGAAAAAGTCGGTCAGGCTAAATCGGATTAAGGCCAATAATAATTTTCGTCATTATTTCTTCGAGTTATCTTTCTACGTTTGAAAATCGTGAAATATTGATGATACTGCGCCACGTGTGTCACCTATTTTACAGATAATTAGCTAGATATTTATAATCGCGAGGCAAACAAACAGTTACGATGTTTCTGGGACGATCTCTCGTTCCTGAAATACTCGAGGTATGGTAGGCATCTTGCGAGCAGAGTCCTCTGCAGTTGGTAATGAGAACGAAGGTTTCCGCTACGACTACCGCTGGTAAGACAACGACGCTTTCTTGCCTCTCGTGGATAAGCCAGGCATTCTCGTCGCTGGCCATCGTGGGGTAAAAATATTTTTTTCCATTCTTATTGTCGCACGTACACAGTCGATATAAAAATCCCATTGCCCAAATTGCATCGAAGAAAGGGAACTCGTCTGTTTCAAAAGAGCGCACGTTTCTGCGTTTTTTTTTTCAAAATTCATTGGTTAAGGTAGTTCTATCGTTTTATCGTTTTCTTAAGATTTTGTTGAAAATTTGAATACGTATTCTTTGATGTCATATATACGTGTGTAATAAATTTTGGAAGGTTTTACCACGTGGAAGTTGAGATATTTATTGGTAAAAATCACAATTTTCGGTAGTCTCTCGTAAGAGCGCGTGTTAAAAGTTGCATTTTCATCAATGAATATCTTGGATTCTACGTGGTGAAGCCTTCTAAAACTTTGCATACATTTTTATGCAACATCAAAGAAGATTTCTTGAGTTTTCCAAAAAAATCTTGAGAAAATTTTTTTCGCAATTTTTGTAATTATAGAGCAAGCACATATCACCTGGGATGACCGTGAATTTGGAGTATGCTGTTCTTTAGTCGATTTGCAACAACTTTTCTTATTTAAGGTAGTTCTATCGTTTTATCGTTTTCTTAAGATTTTGTTGAAAATTTGAATACGTATTCTTTGATGTCATATATACGTGTGTAACAAATTTTGGAAGGTTTTACCACGTGGAAGTTGAGATATTTATTGGTAAAAATCACAATTTTCGGTAGTCTCTCGTAAGAGCGCGTGTTAAAAGTTGCATTTTCATCAATGAATATCTTGGATTCTACGTGGTGAAGCCTTCTAAAACTTTGCATACATTTTTATGCAACATCAAAGAAGATTTCTTGAGTTTTCCAAAAAAATCTTAAGAAAATTTTTTTCGCAATTTTTGTAATTATAGAGCAAGCACATATCACCTGGGATGACCGTGAATTTGGAGTATGCTGTTCTTTAGTCGATTTGCAACAACTTTTCTTATTTAACCGAAGCCCGCGAACCATTTTGTATGTGAGAAAAACTGCAAAACAATTTCTCGATTTGAATCTAACGATAGAACTACCTTAAACGACATTTCTTGACATCTTCGTTTGCGGATCAAATTGTCATACAAAATTGTGCATAAAACGCTCCAATTAACGCGTTGATGGAACGACCTCACCCTGAATTGGAATACTCGTTTCACGCAAGCCTCTCGGGGTGCGATTCTCTCGAGAGAAATTCCGCGAGATGTTTCTTTTCGCGATTAATTAAAAAAAAAAAGTATGAGCATTGTGCGAGAAACGCTCGTCTCTCGGCGTCAAATTTAATGAAATTCTCGCAAAAGCGAAAGAAATTTCCATGTTGTCGTACTTGCTGGCTTCGCGCGAAATTTCCTGCACCAAGGACACACGTAAAAACTCCGTTTGTTCACAAGGATCGACCGAGGCTCGTTACCGGAAATATGCGAACTTTGAATTCCGGTGTATTCAAAATTAATCCGTTTATTTAATTCTTGAAATTCCTTCGTGGGAAAATGAAAAATTCACAAACATCGGTCGGGATCCTGCGATATATTACACGAAAATCAAATAACGAAAATTGTAATACCTGCGGGGTAATGGGGGTCAATTCCAAATTTTCATCAGTGTGGATTATTCCTTCGACATGCAAAAAAACTCAAAGTTTTTTCGAGCTAACTTTAATCCGCAGAATCATTGTGAATTTCGATTTTTCATCTCGAAACTCGGTCCGTGTATTCAAAATTAATCCGTTTATTTAATTCTTGAAATTCCTTCGCGGGAAAATGAAAAATTCACAAACATCGAGACAAAGCTGATTGCACATTTCGATCGATGGACATGGCGCAGCATACTTTCGTAAATTCCCTCGGGATCCTGCGATGTATCACGCGAAAATCAAATAACGAAAATTGTAATACCTGCGGGGTAATGGGGGTCAATTCCAAATTTTCATCAGTGTGGATTAGTTCTTCGACATACAAAAAAACTCAAAGTTTTTTCGAGCTAACTTTAATCCGCAGAATCATTGTGAATTTCGACTTTTCATCTCGAAACTCGTTCCGTGTATTCAAAATTAATCCGTTTATTTAATTCTTGAAATTCCTTCGCGGGAAAATGAAAAATTCACAAACATCGAGACAAAGCTGATTGCACATTTCGATCGATGGACATGGCGCAGCATACTTTCGTAAATTCCCTCGGGATCCTGCGATGTATCACGCGAAAATCAAATAACGAAAATTGTAATACCTGCGGGGTAATGGGGGTCAATTCCAAATTTTCATCAGTGTGGATTAGTTCTTCGACATACAAAAAAACTCAAAGTTTTTTCGAGCTAACTTTAATCCGCAGAATCATTGTGAATTTCGACTTTTCATCTCGAAACTCGTTCCGTGTATTCAAAATTAATCCGTTTATTTAATTCTTGAAATTCCTTCGCGGGAAAATGAAAAATTCACAAACATCGAGACAAAGCTGATTGCACATTTCGATCGATGGACATGGCGCAGCATACTTTCGTAAATTCCCTCGGGATCCTGCGATGTATCACGCGAAAATCAAATAACGAAAATTGTAATACCTGCGGGGTAATGGGGGTCAATTCCGAATTTTCATCAGTGTGAATTATTTCTTCGACACACAAAAAAACTCAAAGTTTTTTCGAGCAAACTTTAATCCGCAGAATCATTGTGAATTTCGACTTTTCATCTCGAAACTCGTTCCGTGTATTCAAAATTAATCCGTTTATTTAATTCTTGAAATTCCTTCGCGGGAAAATGAAAAATTCACAAACATCGAGACAAAGCTGATTGCACATTTCGATCGATGGACATGGCGCAGCATACTTTCGTAAATTCCCTCGGGATCCTGCGATGTATCACGCGAAAATCAAATAACGAAAATTGTAATACCTGCGGGGTAATGGGGGTCAATTCCAAATTTTCATCAGTGTGGATTATTCCTTCGACATGCAAAAAAACTCAAAGTTTTTTCGAGCAAACTTTAATCCGCAGAATCATTGTGAATTTCGACTTTTCATCTCGAAACTCGGTCCGTGTATTCAAAATTAATCCGTTTATTTAATTCTTGAAATTCCTTCGTGGGAAAATGAAAAATTCACAAACATCGAGACAAAGCTGATTGCACATTTCGATCGATGGACATGGCGCAGCATACTTTCGTAAATTCCCTCGGGAACCTGCGATGTATTACGCGAAAATCAAATAACGAAAATTGTAATAAATAAAAAATTGCGTAAAATAAATGTAAAATTGCGAGGTAATGGGGGTCAATTCCAAATTTTCATCAGTGTGGATTATTTCTTCGACGTACAAAAAAACTCAAAGTTTTTTCGAGCAAACTTTAATCCGCAGAATCATTGTGAATTTCGACTTTTCATCTCGAAACTCGTTCTCCTTAAGAATTCTCGAAATACTTTTCGCGTTGCTTTCACTCGCTCGTTCTCTCTGTCCTCTCTCTCTCTCGCTCTCTTTCCCTGTTTTTTTTTTCTCTCTCCTTCGTAGTTTACAAGGAGAGGGACACTCCTCGAAGCTGCGAGGAAGCTGCGAACGAATCGAGTGTTTCTCGATATGCTGCCAGAGTTAAAAAGCTCGGGCTCGAGAGAGAAGAAAAGTTTGAGAGAGCGAAAGGAAGAGTGTGTGCGAGGGAGACGGAGAGAAGAGCATATGTTTGTAGCCGAGGAAAATTTATTTATAGACGAGGAGGTCGCGGTGCGTTCCAAAAGCTGTTTAGCCGCAGCTAGACAGTTGGATCGAGTCCGAGGGTACGGGATGATCGCCGTTTCATTCGTGTTGTGATCTTATTGTTTAGATCGCGATCTCCGTCGATAAAACATAAAAACTTGCATCCTCGCTTTTCGTCCGAGGGAAATTTCAATCGAGAAGTCGGGAAAATCGTACGCGAACGTTTTTTTCACTCGCGTCGACGAGAAAATTCCGTCAAAGATTAAAAGACGAACAACGCCTCGATCGGTAATAAAAATACGTGAGAATAAATAAATGAATCAATTAAAAAATAAAGTTTCATCGGTTTTAATGGAAAAATCGATGTAAATTTTATTGCGATCGAATTCTTCGGTATTTCTAATCAACGTTATTCTCCAGGGCTGCTTCTTGATCGTTCGGAGATCGAGAGATGCACGAATTTTTTCAACTTTGTTTTTACACGCGGGGGAAACGAGAGGGAGGGAAATGCCGTGGAAGATAAATTCTTCGATTGCATTGTCGCCGAGAGTTATGCGGGTGAATTATTCCGTGAGCAATTGAATGCGTGACCGATGGAAATGCGAAGGGAATTGTCGTCTTGTCTCGAAAATTGGGGTCACGCACGTGGTATTTAAACCGGGTGATTCCAAGTTGAATCTCTCTCGCTCTCCTCTCTCTCTCTCTCTCTCTCTGTCGGGGGTGTTGACCGTTTAGCAATAATAAATTTATAAACTACGATTACTTTATTCATCCTCGAAGTATTGCATGAACTTTCCTACCCCTTCTTTTTCGAAACCAGCGCCTTTTGTGCGATAAGAAAAATGCAAACGATATACACGCTCGTTAATTCAAAAAATAATTCGGGTCATCTTTATTGTCGGAAGGGAAAAGTAGAAATTCATAAAAAATAACAGAATTCATGGGATGGTTAAAGGCGAGTGTCCGAATCCGTGTATTGTTTATTCAAAAAAATCAAATATTCGAGAATTTACTTTGATTCTTGCGCGAACAGCGATGTTTTCCTCAGACGGGGATTTATTTGTTTCTTGAATTCAATGAAACTGTACAGAGCGAGAGTGGACGATCCCAAGTTCACGAAAAGAAGGGGTGTTGCTCGCAAATAATAATAACAACGACGGTAGTAAAATTTAACTTTGTTCAAGTCCATCAGTCACGTGGTTAAAGACCGAGAAACAGTGAAATAAGTTCGAGTGTCAATGAGTGCGAGTGGAAAGTGATTCGTCGACTGAGAGTATTCAGAGAGGAAAATTTTATCGAAAGAAAAAAAAAATTAACCGGAAAATTCGGAAATAATAATTCCGAGAGGCCAAAAGTGGAGATGCGTTGAGTGAAGAAGGAAAAAAAGATTGAGCCGATAAATAAATGCGTGAGGTGGTGAATTCGCGTTTACGCTTGACGCACCGGAAGTCAAGGATCACGCGAAGCTGACGAAAGCTTCGCGGGGGCGCTCGTCCGCTTTTTTTTTTTCAATTTTCCCGTAGACGACGATTCTACACATCGATATCGAAATTAAGAATAATTGTCGCGCGATAAATTAGTATGGCTCATCACATGAGGAGGCCGATGAGAAGGGAGCAGTATAAACCATTTGGCATAAGAAGGAAGGTAAGATTTCTGTTGAAAAAATCATCAGTGTTAAAAAAAAAATACAAACTGCTCCTTTTTTCGATTATCTGGTTTTTTCTTTGAAGAATTTAGTTATCGACTATTAATTATTATGGCATTAGAAAGAGAAGTGGACCAGAATCAATAGTTTCTGGTCCAGTTAAAAGTTGAACCGAAATTGTGTACATCTCGATTAATCGAATAAATAAAGGTATAAAACAAATGTTGACGATAATATAAAAGTGCAGAATTTTCTTTGCTCTTTTAATTGAGCCTCTCGTATTAGCTTGACTTTAAATACTTATGAATGGAACACGAGATTCTCTGTCCCTGATTCATCTTCTCTAGTCGTTTGCCATCTACATCCACGTGTGTATGTACGCGATAACTGTCCAATATGATTTTCTTCACTCTTATTGCACCCCACTCGCTACCGATGCTTCACTGACGACGCTCGAGTTTTCGTAATAACATTTTTACATTGCATATCCGGCATGATTCTGGCGACTGAATATACGCCTTTTCCTCTTGCGTCTTGGGGGGTTAAAAATGTTCTATCTCGCGAACCCTCGAGCGTGCCAAGTCTCCGCTGGAATATAATGATTTTGACGACTTTCCGAGTAAAATTTGAAAAAAAAAGCATCGATTTTGAGGAACTTGGTGCTTTCGACCGTTGCACACCTCGAAAATGTCAAAATTAACGTTTTGGGGGGTTGGAAATGTGCTATCTCGCGAACCCTCGAGTGTGCCAAGTCTGTGCTGGAATATAATGATTTTGACGACTTTCCGAGTAAAATTTGAAAAAAAAAGCATCGATTTTGAGGAACTTGGTGCTTTCGACCGTTGCACACCTCGAAAATGTCAAAATTAACGTTTTGGGGGGTTAAAAACGTTCTATCTCGCGAACCCTCGAGTGTGCCAAGTCTCCGCTGGAATGTAATGATTTTGACGACTTTCTGAGTAAAATTTGAAAAAAAAGCATCGGTTTTGAGGAACTTGGTGCTTTCGACCGTTGCCCACCTCGAAAATGTCAAAATTAACGTTTTGGGGGGTTGGAAATGTGCTATCTCGCGAACCCTCGAGAGTGCCAAGTTTGTGCTGACATTGTATATTAATCATGACGACTTTCCGAGTAAAATTTGAAAAAAAGCATCGATTTTGAGGAACTCGGTGCTTTCGACCGTTGCACACCTCGAAAATGTCAAAATGTCGACTCCTCGCACAAATAAACAACCGTGTTCCGTACGGTACGTGAGGTATCGTTCGGATTCTATCAAAAAGAACGTCTCGACGTCTGGCTAGGAGTCTGTATGAGTTTTATATGCTCCTATAACTTTCGATAAAACACACATGTATATGAGCGTATACGCGTAGGTTATTATGTTATATACGTAGGTGCACAAATTAGTTATTTATAGGCTGGTAAATAGTGGCTAGCTCCGGATCGCGTGATAGGTAACCCATCTTGTCTATATCACGTTCGAACTATAATAATCGCGTTATTTACGTGTCCGAGTTCGTGACGTATTTTCGAAAAATTTAATACCACTGAGAGCACATACGTATAAGGATCGACTTATTTTCAAGGGCCTTTAAATTCTATTTATCGGTGATATTTGAATGTTTAAAAAAAGAAATTTCGTCGTGAAGAAAATAAAAAATCTTCCACCGTGTACTCTCGAGGGTGGACGTAAAAAGAGATTTTTTACTTTTATTTTTAACTCGTTTTTCACAGTTACGGGGCTTCATAAATAGTACATCGTCGTACTCTATGTATACTCCATTTTCTTATATCAGATTTTGGCTACTCAAAGTTGGAAAAATCTCTGCCATAAGATCGAGTTGCAGAATCGAATCTTTTATGCATTTTTTTTCTCGATAACCATGCGGTGGATCCACAAATAATTCCGAGGGTAGTCGTGCGATATTTTTTTCCTAGCCCCAGAGTTTTGATTTTCGGTAAACGTCACAGATTGTTTGTTCATCTCGTTGAAAAAATGAACAAAGAAAATTATGGAACAGAGGAGTTGACGGAAAAAAGCTGCAAAACACCTTTGTCGAAAGGCGTTTCGACTTTGTCACGAAAATTGTGTCGTACGTGAAAATATACACTATATTCTCGCGCAAACAGCAGGCGCTACATCGAATTTATTGCTAAAAGCCGGGGGCGCCGGCGTATCGGCGCTACGCGACGAAAAAGTCAAGCGAGAAAAGACAGAGGTAAAGAGAAGAAAAACGATGGAACGAGCGAGTGGCTCTCTCGATCTGTCCTATCCGTCCGAGGTCCAAAAATAAAATTTACGCTAGAGAGAAACTCGTCCGTATACTCTTCATCCAGCATCCTACCCTCTGTCTGCATCATTTTTTTTTCTCCCGTCTATGCAACGATACATTATTTTTTTATTTCTCTTTCCCACCTTTGTGTTTGACACGTTCGATCGATCGCGTCACTTTGGTTAAATTTCAATGGACAAGCACCAACCGATCATCGAGGTGCAAAGGGATTATCGCGAGGCACGTTTTCAAGTGCATTTTCGTCTTTCATTTTTTTTTTCACTTGTCCTCAACCACCGACAAGAGGTGCCTCAGGTTCTGACTCGCTTTTCTACCCTCGTTCCTCTCGGGATCATTCATTTTATTTATCATCCTTCCGCGAGACATTACTCGAGCAAATATCGTCGCGTGACCCAGATCCCTTGCTCAAGAAGCAAAAACCTGCAAACCTACATCCATACTTTACGTCTTGAATATTTTGTACACTTTGTTTTTTTTTTTTTCTTCAACGATCGACACTTTTTTTCACCTTTTCGTACGGAATATCTGAATAAATGATGCGGAAACCTCTGAATCAATAAAATTCACGAGAACGTCCAGGCATGACGTTGAAAAAGTATAGCACTCTACATCGACACTAGGGGAAAAAAAAAAAAATTAATCAACCCTCGTAACCCTAATAATTTTGCCAGCAGACGAAAGGAGAAGTGTGCTTTGCTGAAAACATGACTGAATGGCCTTGTCATTTAAAAAATTCATTGAAATATATGCATGTTCTTTTCTGACAAAGGGGGGATCCATTTTTCCATTTCTTTTTCATCCCTAAACGCATGTAAATCTCGATGAATAAAGTACTTGTTCCCCGCGCATCGAACAGTGTACTAATCATCATAACATGCGACATATTCAGTTTGCTTTGTCGATGAATTTCGTATCTGAATTCACACGCGATTGGCGAAACCCGTCGTATCGTTCGTATCGTAAAATATCACGTTGGAGAGCTCCACGTTGCTGCAAGGGTGCACTGCCCTGTTGACGAACTCGTGCAGCGAGAGAGAGAGAGAGAGAGACGAGGGGAGGAGAGACAAATATACGTTGGATGTTGCGTGGAATACACGAATGGGGGATGATCATGAGAGATATATATATATATATATATACACATACACAGGGTGAAAGAGGAGTGAACGCGAGAAGTGGAAGGGACGAGCAAGCGGATCGATATGTATAGTCTCAGAGGGGGTGGAAATGAGGGTTTTGTGTTGGTTCATCGTCGTAGTGGATTCGCCTGGCGCACGGTTACACCACCTTGCGGTTAAAACTCGAAATTGCCGCGGGTGAAGGAGGAAAAACGTATAGGGGATGATCGCGGGGTTGCTCGGTAACTTCGGGCAGTTGGTTTTCGTACGAACGTCGCAAACGTGGACGTTTGGACTCGTTGGATCGCGGGATTATAATTTCAGAGTGAAAAAAACAATGACGAAAAAATCATTCGACGATCGTTGATCGGCGATCGCGGAGGGACCGAGAAATTGCCGAAATTTGTTTATCCTTTTTTTTCACTCGCGAAAAATCAATCCGTCCGATAGTCCGTCCGCGTTCCTCCGCGCTACCTCGTCGTGGATGAATTTTGTACGTAATTGAGGATGTAGAAAAAACGCTTGCGATTTTTTCGGAAAATTGCTCTTTTTTCCGCCCCTTGTCCCGAATTCAGTGTACGATCGCAGGGTTGTTAAACGGATGATGAAAAATGTGTGCGTACGTACCGGCCTACGTGGATGCTGAGGACGCGGATCGCGTGGCCGCCATGCGTGATAATCGTCGTGAAAACAAGTGTGGTGTTTTTAAACAACGAGATTACGATCGATAGGCGGATTTTCGTGCGATGTGTCGGACGCGTACCGTATGATTGTGGAGAATATGTGATTTTCCATGTCGAATGTGCGACGCTGTCATCGTAAATTTCACGTGTTTGCGTAAGAATATTCGGTCTAAAAGAGGGATTGATACGATTTTTTGAAAAAAAAAAAAATTTCGAATCGTGTGCGACATCTTTCTTCCCTTTGATATACGTTTGCGTTATTCACGAAGCTCCTCCAACTTTCAGGGTGAAATGGTAGCTTGATTTTCTCTGTTAATGTCAAAAAAAATATCGCCCCTCAATTTTAACGAGGCAGAAAAAGCATCCCTTGAGAAAGGGAGGAAAAAGAGGACAGCGTGTTTGTCGAGTCGCCTGCAAAATTTTTCTTTCGCTCCTAATTTTTTTGTTATTCACAAAACTACCCTACAGTCGTTGGGAGAAATCGTGGGGTCGATATTCCAATGACATCAGGCGTCTTTTTATCCGGCTTCAAAAAATAACAAAGCTGGCGTTTTGCATTCTCGGGTAAATGATTTTTGGAGGAGGGTGTGTGTGAACAATACGTACGAGATAAATAAACAAGCGAAGAGGATGTCATACGAATGTAAGACAGTGGGGAGTGACCCTTTTTATTAAGGGGTCCGGACGTGAAAAAATGAGAAAATCAACGAGAGTTCGTTGATTCCGTGCTTCAGAGCCGACACACACGTATGCACAGCCGCGTACGAGCATGAGGGTTTTTCCAACGCTTGCGCATTTTCTCATGGTTTCTCCAGCGTTCTCTTCTCGGGGTTTATACCCCATCATTTTTTATTTTCATCGTAGTTCTTCAATTTTCTCCCACCGACGCTGTTTCCACGTTTTTCACATTGATTTTTTTCACAAAAAAATGCAACGCACGCGAAACGCGAATTATCAGGACTCTGTCGTGGGAAAATTTTCATCCCTCGATACGCGCCAGTGAGAATTATTCGCAAATACGTCGACTCGCCGTTTGACCTTTCTCTCTCGTTTTTTTCAATTGAAATAACCGTTACCTCAACATTGCGACGTTTTTTTCGCGTAAAACGAAAATGTTACATGTACGGGATGACACTCTGGTAGCTTCGATCGATGCCATGCTGTTAACGCTGTCCTTGTTTTGTCGAAATTATATCGCGAATATTATCATTTTTCTTCGCAATAAATCTTTCAGAAAACTTTTGAGGATCCCTCAGATATTTTCGTCAATCGATCGTCGAGATAATCTCATCAACTTTCCGCGAATCATGCAGAAATTTAATCTGTCCCTTCCCCGATCGAAATCAACGTAGGTTTATTTTTTTTGGCGCACCTTTTTTCAGTTTCTCGACTGGCAAAAAAGTCAAAGACATCGCGGAAGAAACGTTGAAGAAAAAGTCGATTCTTTTCGCAGTGTTTTTGTAAAGTAACAGCCACGCGATCGTTGGAATATCGCGATGGGCAATTTTTTCCCTTTTTGTCTGTCAAAAAATGTATAATATATGTGTGAACAGGGAAATTAAGTTATTAAAACTTGGCGGCTCGCGGGGAGCGAAAAAATGCGTCTCGTTGCCCGCAGTCTCTCTCCGATAATTGACGAACGATGGAGTCAATGACGTGCGGGAACATTGGAATTTGCGAAAAAGCAGAGAAATCAAAATTGACGGAACATGCGCGAAAATGAGAATGTACGATGCGAGTGCGAGAAATAACAAGTGCGATATCGAACATTTTCGACGCGGTCGGTTCGATTGACGATTTTTTTTTTTTTTTTTTTTCGGGAATCATGTGTAAATGAGGACCGCGAGGATCGTCTCGTGTGTGCTGGGAAAACAGCGCAATGCGGTACCGAGAGATTCGAGGTAAAAAGACCGAGCGTAACCTCGACAAAACTTTCGTTCCCAGCTGGTGTACTTCCGTGCGATTTGCGCGTACGTGGCTCGAGGGATCAATCCGTCGATTTCTTACAGATGTAGCGCAGCTCGCGTATACGCTCATTATCATTATTGCATCGCGAGCGGAGGAATAAAAGAAGCTTTCGCGGCTGTCAAAAGAGCCGAGAGTCTCGGCGATGATAGGATACAATCAGCACAATTCCGGCTACAACAAGCTTTTTACTCAGGTAAAATATCGATCCATCGAGAGGAGAAATTCGCACGTGAGAAAAGAAAATGCGGATCGATGAAAATGTTTTTTTTTCTCACTCAAAATTGCCAACGAGACTTTGACGTCTCGAGACGTCCCACGGTGAAAAATGCATGAAGAATGTTGATTCGTGCTTCGGGGATGAATCGAGCAGCTCGGGATTGAAATAATCAAACGTTTTTTTTTTATCGAATTTACGAAAATTTAATTCAATCGAAAATTGCTCTCAGAAACGTGCAAACTCTCGGGTTTAAATTCTTTTCGTTGCTCAGCCAACGATGAAAGATCGAATTATTATTACGGGAGAGAGAAAAATGTGCAGCGAGGACGAAGCTCAAAATAATTACTCTCCTGTAGCGTACGACGAGCTCGATGTGTGTACACGGCACTTATTCTCGTTTTTTTTCCCTCGCCGATCGAGTGATTATACTCTGACTAAGAAACGAGAAGCTTCGACGAGGCGTGCGTGTTCAATCGAGGGTTAATTTCTCGCATCCCTCTTCGATATGATAATATAATTATTATATCGGATAATTATCATTATCGTTGCTTCATCGAGGCTCGTGGCCATCGAGCTTTTTTTTTTTTTTAGAAATCTTAATAAAACCTCTCCAACGCGATTTTTTCACACTTTTTTTTTTCTAGTATTGCAGAGACACGTGTACGATCCTTCGGATGTTTTTTTAGAGGATTTTTCGTTTAATCATTTTTATTGGATGGTAATTTTATTCGCGATAATTGAAAACGTCAAAAATTTGTTCCTTCTCTCTCTCTCTCTCTCTCTGTTTCTCTCTTCTCTTCCGTTCTTTCTGTCACTCGCGTATTAATTCGAGGCCGTTGCCACGACACCCGTTTTACGTATTTATAAGATTCCCTTTCGCCGTTTCGTCCTCTTTTACTTTCCGGTTTAATCCTTGCCCATTGCGTGTCGAACGATTCTCGAAAGATCCTCGAGCGACACTTTTTCTTCGCACCCTTAATAAGGACAGTATGAATTTCCAAACGCTTTTGAGACGAGCATGAATTATCGAAATATCGTATCGAGCCTGCTCCTGCTCCCTTTTTATCGCTCATCGCATCACCGTTTTATCGAAGTTCAGCACATCGCGTATATTTATAGATGGGAAAATGTTCGCATCAAGAATTCATCGAGTGACGTATCTTTTTTTTTTTCTTCTTTTTTGACCTATTTAACAAGGAACGAACGTGGATATCGATCTTCACGTGCTTCGATAATGGAATTAATTGGATGAAAAAAAGTGCTGCAGCACTTTTTTTTTAGATTCTCAAGCATGAGCTAAAAGATGCACAGAGAAAGAGAAACAAACGACGGTGGACGAGGAAAAATGTAGCCTCGCGCGATGGACCATTTATTGCCGCGTAATTGCGGTAAAAACTAGGGGTATACATAAAAAAATCATCGCAATAAGTGAGCGAGTGTCGATTCTTTGAGCAACGAGCAAAAAGTGACCATGGCGTCGACGCAATTTTGAAAAATCAAAAAATGAAGGGAGACTCATTTAAGACGTTAAAAACGTGGAAAAGAAAAATATTATCGATGTCGAATCTTTCCTCATCACCTTATAACCTTTTCAAAGTTATACGACATTTTTGGATAATGCTCAAATTAATTTTGGGGAGAATATCGCGTGTACGTTAAATGTTCGAGATTAATAAAACGAATTGCGCAACGTAAATGTGTCCGAAGGAAATATCGCGATGAAAATAGTCGGTGAGGGACCTTGGGTAATTTCTAATACGATGTAATAAAATTCCCTCCGAGATAATCGTGTACCGAAAATTAATGTCCTTGTGTATTTTCCTCGTACTTATTCCCTTATGAATATTTAAACGCGGTAAATCGTTAAATGAGTTAATAATTAGCGGAAAATTGATGTCTCCGCGACGCGAAGAAGTACAGGGACTTTCATGCATAATTAACACGTGTATTCCCGTGTTTCAGGGTTCGGCGGACTCCAACTACTCGCAGCCGAGCTCGGATCTCTCGCTGGACGAGGAGAAGGAGAGCTTGCGACGGGAAAAGGAAAGACAGGCGTTGAATCAGCTGGAAAAAGCCAGGGTAAGCTGAGAAAAAATGTGTGCGAACGCGCGCTCGACGATTATACGAGGCGTTTCGAACGAAATCGACCGACCGCATTCGTCTTTCGCTCCAATTTTCTTCCTACCGGCTACAAGTGACTCTTCCGACTCTGGCCAATCTCCCCTCATCCCCGGGGCTTCTCGATCGATAATTTCGAAAAAAAAAAGCAACATGGCACTTTTTCACGTTCCTACAAAGGGTATGGTCAGTTTCGGGGGATTTTTGTTGAAAAACAAAAGATTGACTTCCGGAGAATCAAACTAGACGGGAACAAAATGTTTTATCAACGTTGGCAAATAGAGTCGGAAGATGATTTCCTGATAGAGCGAAAGACGACTCTATTTTCGTAATACTTTTGAATATTGTCCCATTTCGGTATGCGTGCCAGTGTCACGAGGGTTACGCCCTCTGGTTTTTTTCGTCCGATCGGAAAGTCGATAAATAGGTATGACTCGCATGTGGGCGCGTGTGTGTGTGTGTGTGTGTGTGTGTAGATTAAGAAAGTAAGAGAGAGACATCACGAGCCAGCAAGACGTGAGTAACCAGCAAGGGAAATATTGGCCCGGTAGCCAGAGGCCTCGAAACGCCGGAAAATGCGGGAATAGCCAAAGAGAACGAAAATGTACGTTAGGAGTGAGAAATACATAAAGAACGAAAGGAATAATTATTGGCATTATTTTGAGAATTATACGAATAGAATCATTGCAGCAATAATAGGTATTTAAAGTGTTTTCCGATAGTCTCGCGAATTCGTCTTTGGCAATAGCTTTTTTGATGAAAAGAAAGCACAAATCAAAGGCGCAAACACGCTTATTTGAAAATAAAATTTTGGCAAAATTTGCAGGCGAAGCCGGTTGCGTTTTCCGTGAGGACGAACGTCAGTTACGATGGAACAGCTGACGACGACTCGCCCGTTCACGGATCTGCCGTCAGCTTCGACATTCGCGATTTTCTTCACATCAAGGTAAAAATGCATCAAAATTGAACCTGAGAAACGTATTATCGTGAGTGTAATTTCGTTTTTTGTGTGAATAAAAATCATTCCCGGTGTTATTCGCACAGGAGAAATACGACAACAATTGGTGGATCGGAAGGCTCGTGAAAGAAGGCTGCGATGTCGGTTTCATACCGTCCCCCGTTAAGCTCGAAGCCCTTCGGGCCCAAGCGAGCGCGGCACGTGGCACCAAAGGGCTCTACTCGGCCCGTGGTGGCTCGTCCGGGAACCTCGGCGAGAGTGGAATGCCCTCGCGAGGTTCAACACCGCCGACACCAGGTGGGCGAACGAATGATGAAAATCAAAAATAATAATTCAAAATCGGAATTATATACAATTGTTTACTTTTTTGTCGATCGCCAATTGGCAGCAGAATTTAAAGAAACGAGGCTTTTCCAGACACACCGTGTTACGATTTTTCATTTACCGACTTTTCAGGCGACGACAGCGACAGCGTCGGAAACGTACGACCTGGAAAAGCCACCCTGACGACACCACCTGCCAAGGAGAAGCGAAAGAACTTCTTCAAGAAGCCGGTAAAAGAACAAATCTTGTCGTATATCGTTTTGTTACGCGCGCGAGACGCACGAAACGTAACTAAATTTCCCTCGAGAGACGCGCGATTCCTAGTTTTCTTTGTTTAATCAACGCTACTCGTCGTAAAAGGCAAATAGAATTTCGTAAATTTTTTCCAACATGAATATTCTCCGTTGGATATCGTACTATTGGCACGTGTAGAGTCAAAAATCGTATCGAGAATACGTTGGATGAAAAGATCCTACGAAGATCGAGAAAGAAAACGAATTTTGGTAGGGCTGGGAGAGGGGGAAACGCCGAGCCAATAGCCTCGCCGCTGAGCGCCTCGTCAGACACGCGATGCGCGGTTTATTTTCTTGTAATAACATTTTGCGTCAGCCGCATCACAAAAAATTCATCGATGAATTATTCGGGAAACAAAATACTCGTCTAATAATCGGAATAAAATAATTTGTCTCGTTCGAATACCACTGACATCGCGAGTCGACTGTGTTGCTGAATATTGAGACGCAGCTCGGAGAATTAGAACAATAAAATACGTTTATTTCTCTTTCGTATTGTAGTTATTTCCGTCAGCCGCATCACAAAAAATTCATCGACGAATTATTCGGGAAACAAAATACTCGTCTAATAATCGGAATAAAATAATTTGTCTCGTTCGAACACCACTGATATCGCGAGTCGACTGTGTTGCTAAATATTGAGACGCAGCTCGGAGAATTAGAACAATAAAATACGTTTATTTCTCTCTCGAATTGTAGTTATTTCCGTCAGCCGCATCACAAAAAATTCATCGACGAATTATTCGGGAAACAAAATACTCGTCTAATGATCGGAATAAAATAATTTGTCGCGTTCGAACACCACTGATATCGCGAGTCGACTGTGTTGCTAAATATTGAGACGCAGCTCGGAGAATTAGAACAATAAAATACGTTTATTTCTCTCTCGAATTGTAGTTATTTCCGTCAGCCGCATCACAAAAAATTCATCGACGAATTATTCGGGAAACAAAATACTCGTCTAATAATCGGAATAAAATAATTTGTCTCGTTCGAACACCACTGACATCGCGAGTCGACTGTGTTGCTGAATATTGAGACGCAGCTCGGAGAATTAGAACGATAAAATACGTTTATTTCTCTCTCGTATTGTAGTTATTTCCGTCAGCCGCATGACAAAAAATTCATCGACGAATTATTCGGGAAACAAAATACTCGTCTAATGATCGGAATAAAATAATTTGTCGCGTTCGAACACCACTGATATCGCGAGTCGACTGTGTTGCTAAATATTGAGACGCAGCTCGGAGAATTAGAACAATAAAATACGTTTATTTCTCTCTCGAATTGTAGTTATTTCCGTCAGCCGCATCACAAAAAATTCATCGACGAATTATTCGGGAAACAAAATACTCGTCTAATAATCGGAATAAAATAATTTGTCTCGTTCGAACACCACTGACATCGCGAGTCGACTGTGTTGCTGAATATTGAGACGCAGCTCGGAGAATTAGAACAATAAAATACGTTTATTTCTCTTTCGTATTGTAGTTATTTCCGTCAGCCGCATCACAAAAAATTCATCGACGAATTATTCGGGAAACAAAATACTCGTCTAATAATCGGAATAAAATAATTTGTCTCGTTCGAACACCACTGATATCGCGAGTCGATTGTGTTGCTGAAGATTGAGACGCAGCTCGGAGAATTAGAACAATAAAATACGTTTATTTCTCTCTCGAATTGTAGTTATTTCCGTCAGCCGCATCACAAAAAATTCATCGATGAATTATTCGGGAAACAAAATACTCGTCTAATAATCGGAATAAAATAATTTGTCTCGTTCGAACACCACTGATATCGCGAGTCGACTGTGCTGCTGAATATTGAGACGCAGCTCGGGGAATCAGAACAATAAAATACGTTTATTTCTCTTTCGCATTGTAGTTATTTCCGTAGAGTACATCAAGGAGGCCATTAACCGCGATTAAATTACGAATTATCGATTCGAGGCACGATCGAGTCGGGTCGAGAGAGTTCACACGCCGAGTATTTGTGTTCTCGATTCGACAAAATCTCAATTGTCACCTAAGAAAAATCAAACTCGTCAGCTCCGAGAAACTTTTGTCAAATGTGGGGCGGAATTGAGCAGAAAAAAAAAGTCGAATTTCCAAAACTCGATCTTGCTCCCCGCTCGTAGTTGGCTCGTCTCGTTTTTTTCTTTTTTACCTATTCTTCCGCAATTTGTTTCCTTTGAATTTTCTATTTATTTTTCTATCAAAAGCGAGAGTAAAAAGTGAAGGAAAAAATTCGCTACATGGCCATTAACGATTTTCAATGTTTCAATGTTTGCATTGCCGTGCGCTACTCACGAAGTCCTACGTAAGTGAGAGAGACTTTAGCTTGGTCAGAGCATTTTGCGCTCCGATTATTATAATAATCATTGTTATCATCATGCATCAGTGATATCATTATTTTTTGTTCCGTCATTATTATATTGTTTGTTATTTTGATAACTACGTTATCGGCAAACGTCATCGAATAGAAAACAGAAATTGCGTTGTTTATAACGTTGTTATCCTCGTAAAAATGTGGGGCTTTTCAGGAAATGGCTACGCCTTACGACGTCGTGCCGTCGATGAGGCCCGTGGTTCTCGTCGGACCTTCGCTCAAGGGTTACGAGGTCACGGATATGATGCAAAAGGCGCTCTTTGATTTTTTAAAGCACAAGTTTGAGGGCAGGTGAGGGCTTTGAGAAAATCAATGAAAACCACGAATTAAATCGATTAAACGTCAACGGTTGTCAAATGTTTTCTCATTTTTTGGCTATCTAGAATCATCATAACGAGGGTAATGGCCGATATTTCGTTGGCCAAGAGATCGCTGCTCAACAACCCTACGAAAAGAGCGATAATGGAACGTTCCACCAGCAGAAGCGGCTGTCTCGCCGAGGTACAAGCCGAGATCGAGAGAATCTTCGAATTGGCCAGAACTCTTCAGGTACTCCCATGGCTGGATTTTCATTTTCAAGAAAAAAAACAAAAATTTCAAGACAAAAGATACGATTTTCATCGGCTCAAGGTCAAATTCGTCGACTTTGAGAACGATCAGCTTGAAAAATGATTCTCCGGCGTATTTGAAACGCCGACGAGTCGATCAACGTGATGAAAGGATTATTTCGAATTTTTTGACTTTTCCGAGGGAATTTGCGGTTGGAGTCGAATGAACCTCTCGGAGGATCGAATTGTCGAAACGTGATGAAAAAAAATGTGATTTTCTCGCGATTTAGCTGGTCGTACTGGACTGCGATACGATAAATCATCCCTCGCAGCTCGCAAAAACGAGTCTAGCACCGACGATCGTCTATCTCAAGATTTCATCGCCCAAAGTGTTGCAAAGGCTCATCAAGTCACGTGGAAAATCGCAGACTCGTCATTTGAACGTGCAGATGGTCGCGGCGGAAAAATTATCGCAATGTCCGGCTGAGATGTTCGACGTTATATTGGACGAGAATCAATTGGACGAGGCTTGCGAACACGTCGCCGAATATCTCGAGACTTATTGGAGGGCGACGCATCCGCCGGTGATCGCGCCGGTACCGAGAGTCATGCCAGCTCCGGATACACCAGCTGACGCTTTGCCCGCTCGTGTCTCTGCAGGTAATTTGTTACTCGTGCAAAAAAAAAAAAGAAAAAAAAACGACATCGTCAAAAGTCATCACGTTTCATCCGCCGCGTCGAAATAAAATAATCAGGATTCTCTCGTGAAAAATACAAATTACTCGAAAGAACAATGAGGATTTTTCTTCACCACGCGAAAAGTCGTTTGGAAATTCCTGAATGTTAACGACGGTCGGAATCGCGAGTATCGTTTTTTTTTTTACATCGAATTCTCCGTCTCCGTTCTCAAAGAATTTTCACCGTAAAATCTCACGAAATTATCGAATCATCAGCTGCAAATTGGCAATTTATGGAATTTCACGAATTTCACGAATTTCGAGCGAATCAATCGACTTGGTAATAACGAATCGACGGTCGTACGTATTCTTTTTTGATGAAAAAAAAAAAAAATCCTCGATTTTCCTCGATTTTGGAATTTTCGATATTCGACGGAGCATCGAATTCTCCGTCTCGTTCTCAAAGAATTTTCACCGTAAAATCTCACGAAATTATCGAATCATCAGCTGCAAATTGGCAATTTATGGAATTTCTCAAATTAATGTAATTTTTCAAATTACATCGGGTTGTTTTTGTCTCGGGATGAGCATATTTTTCCGCGAGAGTGATTATATCGGGAATTATTTGATCGATTTATCGATTATCGGAATGAACGCCGGGTTATTCGTGATTTTGTAATTATAGACGTTACTCGCGCGAGTTTATCGATGACGCAAGGTTTTTGTTCAGCGTGCTTGAGCGCAGAGCGCGGATGAAATCCGTGAAACAAACGAAAAGGGAGGAACATCGAGGTCAAATATTTCGAGTCGTCACTACGAATGTACTCGGAACCTCTCTCGTACTTGCAAAGTCCTTCGTGTCCTCTCGACGAGACCCAATTTCACGACGAGCTCTAACAATCGCAAAGGCGACTCGTCTCTTTGAGAAAAAAAGAAAGAAAAAAGGAAAGAAAACGAAAACACCCGTGTAGAACACGTCTCGTTCGTTTCTTTTTTTTTTTTTTGCTTTTTCCATGCACCTTCAGGTGGCCACCACGAGCTGTGAGCTTTGCCACGCTCACGAATCAAGAGGTAACCCCAACCCTCCCATCCCAACATGAAAAAAGCCCACTCTCGTGCTCCATTTTGACTCTCGTTTAATTTTTCGTCACAATTATCGCACGTTCGTTATCATTACTTTTCTTATCTCTCGTACCTTTCGTAGTTGGAACGTTCGGAAATTGCACACGTATGAATTTTTATCTCGAAACGTTGAGCCTTGTTTTTTTATTATCAATTTTTTTAAATAACAAAGACAAAATCCATTTTTCGTTCGACGTACGCATAATTTTTTTTTTGCACAATACGTTGCATGATCGACGGAGAATGTGAGAATGAAAAAAGTGACGAAAAGTAATGATATTTGCTTGCAGGAAATTTAAGAAAAACGTCAGCATCTTTCATTTCTTCATTAATCACGTATGCCTCAACGTATGTTTCTTTTCAGCCGCAATGTACGGATCGCAACACTTGTACCCACCACAGTGATAGAGAGACGAAAAAGAAAAGAAAAAACCGTTTTTTTTAGCGAACGAAAGTGGGCTCCGGCCTTGACCTTCGACCTTCCGCGAGTTAGTCTCGTGTTACACGATGTTGGAACCGATTTTTTTTTCTCCTCCTTTTTATTCGCTTCATTTTGTTCGCACAGCTCATTCCGCTCCATTTTCGTAACCGATCGACTCGCGTGCAGCAAATTGAAAGAAAGAGGGGGGAGAGACGAAGAGAGCGCCTCGTTATTATCGACATTATTTTTCGTCTCGTTCATTTTCTTCGCCTTCTCCCGTTTCCTCGACTTTCGAATTTTCGATATTCGACGGAGCATCGAATTCTCCGTCTCGTTCTCAAAGAATTTTCACCGTAAAATCTCACGAAATTATCGAATCATCAGCTGCAAATTGGCAATTTATGGAATTTCACGAATTTCACGAATTTCGAGCGAATCAATCGACTTGGTAATAACGAACCGACGGTCGTACGTATTCTTTTTTGATGAAAAAAAAAAAAATCCTCGATTTTCCTCGATTTTCGAATTTTCGATATTCGACGGAGCATCGAATTCTCCGTCTCGTTCTCAAAGAATTTTCACCGTAAAATCTCCCGAAATTATCGAATCATCAGCTGCAAATTGGCAGTTTATGGAATTTCACGAATTTCACGAATTTCGAGCGAATCAATCGACTTGGTAATAACGAACCGACGGTCGTACGTATTCTTTTTTGATGAAAAAAAAAAAAATCCTCGATTTTCCTCGATTTTCGAATTTTCGATATTCGACGGAGCATCGAATTCTCCGTCTCGTTCTCAAAGAATTTTCACCGTAAAATCTCCCGAAATTATCGAATCATCAGCTGCAAATTGGCAGTTTATGGAATTTCACGAATTTCACGAATTTCGAGCGAATCAATCGACTTGGTAATAACGAACCGACGGTCGTACGTATTCTTTTTTGATGAAAAAAAAAAAAATCCTCGATTTTCCTCGATTTTCGAATTTTCGATATTCGACGGAGCATCGAATTCTCCGTCTCGTTCTCAAAGAATTTTCACCGTAAAATCTCCCGAAATTATCGAATCATCAGCTGCAAATTGGCAGTTTATGGAATTTCACGAATTTCACGAATTTCGAGCGAATCAATCGACTTGATAATAACGAATCGACGGTCGTACGTATTCTTTTTTGATGAAAAAAAAAAAAAAACCTCGATTTTCCTCGATTTTCGAATTTTCGATATTCGACGGAGCATCGAATTCTCCGTCTCGTTCTCAAAGAATTTTCACCGTAAAATCTCACGAAATTATCGAATCATCAGCTGCAAATTGGCAATTTATGGAATTTCACGAATTTCACGAATTTCGAGCGAATTAATCGACTTGATAATAACGAATCGACGGTCGTACATATTCTTTTTTGATGAAAAAAAAAAAAAATCCTCGATTTTCCTCGATTTTCGAATTTTCGATATTCGACGGAGCATCGAATTCTCCGTCTCCGTTCTGCTGCAAATTGGCAATTTATGGAATTTCACGAATTTCACGAATTTTGAGCGAATCAATCGACTTGGTAATAACGAATCGACGGTCGTACATATTCTTTTTTGATGAAAAAAAAGAAAAATATCAGAAACAACGGAAATATAAGTCGTTATGATCGAAAAGGTGAAATAAATTCTTTGGAAGGAGAAAAAGAGCGACGAAGAGTTCGATATCGTAAAATTGTCGATGTTTCGATCGAAAGAAAAAGTCGTTAGTCCCCGTTAGTTATTTGTCAATCATTCTTTTTTCTGGGTCGTAATTCTTTTCATCTACAGTTGTAAAAAAAAAAAAAAACGCTCTGACTCTCGTTCCTCTTGTTTTTTCTTTTTGTTTCGTGTTAAAAGCCGTTGAGGCGGTCGCTGCTACGGGAGTCATCCGAAAAGAGGCGAGGTTCAGCGTTAAGTCACGAGCTCACGCTGGACCGGCCACGAGCGGAGATACGAGTTAGCTTTTTTTGTTTGCTAATTCATTTCTCCGTTACTGCCACTGCAATGCCACTGCTACCAAAAAACAAAACAAAAAAAAAACAATATTCTTCTTCTTCTTCTTCTGATTCTACTTCCGCTGCTTCTCCTGCGCGACGACGCTGACACAGCGACAGAAAGAGAGAGGGAGAGAGAGAGGGAGAGAGAGAGAGAGAGAGAGATGAAGAAATAAGAGAGAAAACAAAACCAGAGATTCGCTCTTCTTTGAGAAGCTCATGCAAAGCTACTTCCGGGACCAATTTACAACGAAATGAAATAACAAATGTAATTGTCTTTTTGTCCGGATCAACCCCATGGTACGATCCCGAAGACGAATAATCCAGAGACAGAGAGGGAGAGAGAGAAATAAAAAATACGTGTACGAAAAGTCAAATAAAACGAGAAAGAATTTTTTCAAAGGACGATATAATTGTGAAAAAACCCTTTGAAAAACCGCGTTGTAAGTACGAAAGGCTTTGGTGCATGTGAGATCGGGTGAGATAAATTTTGACGTTTTTTTTTTTTTTCGTTTCCTTCGCTCTTATATTTTCTTCATCATTAAACAATTTTGTATTATTTTTCGTTCATTATTTCATCCACCGGAAGTTCATATTTTCTTCACGAACGAAAAATCCTTCCGTGGGAGCAAACACCACGAGTCTATACGATTTTTTTCTTTCGCACGTTGCTTGCGTCCATCTTTGTCCAATGGGGATTTCATTTCACCCCCAAAGATGATGTGAACAACGAATTTAAGGTAGTTCTATCGTTAGATTCAAATCGAGAAATTGTTTTGCAGTTTTTCTCACATACAAAATGGTTTGCGGGCTTCAGTTAAATAAGAAAAGTTGTTGCAAATCGACTAAAGAACAGCATACTCCAAATTCACGGTCATCCCAGGTGATACGTGCTTGCTCTATAATTACAAAAATTGCGAAAAAAATTTTCTCAAGATTTTTTTGGAAAACTCAAGAAATCTTCTTTGATGTTGCATAAAAATGTATGCAAAGTTTTAGAAGGCTTCACCACGTAGAAGCCGAGATATTCATTGATGAAAATGCAACTTTTAACACGCGCTCTTACGAGAGACTACCGAAAATTGTGATTTTTACCAATAAATATCTCAACTTCCACGTGGTAAAACCTTCCAAAATTTATTACACACGTATGTATGACATCAAAGAATACGTATTCAAATTTTCAACAAAATCTTAAGAAAACGATAAAACGATAGAACTACCTTAAAGGGAATTATCCGTTCAAAGTCTCTCCGAGCATTTTACCTTTTCTTCCGCGATACGATCGAGATTCGAGTCTGATTTTTTTTCTTCTTCAAACCATCAAACCCTCTCACGCCATAATAAGCCATCCTCGCAGCGTTGCACCCCCAACCCCGCCTAGTGTTTGTCACTAGATTCGACTTTTCGGAAAACGAAATACAGCAGAGACGCCTAATCGAACCTTTCACACAGTCTTGTTGGTGCATTTTTGTTAGATTAGAAATTTAACTTTTTCCAGAAAGAGAGAGAGAGAGAATCGACATTTTTGTCAGCTCCCTTATTATCACCATCGCAGTTACCAATTAATTTTATTTTCAAACCCGATTTTCTCTTTGTATAGCGAAGACAAAAAGTCCCGAATTACCAAAAACTTTGTCGAAAATATTAATTAGGTTTACGAACGATTGAAAAAAAAAAAAAAAAAAACATCGAGGGTTTCTCTTTCCTCTTTCTTTTTTCTGCTTCGTTGACGTCGCGCGCTTGCATGGCCCACCGAATAACTATAAACTTGTCGTAAATTTGGATCATCGGCAAATTCGAGCAAAAACGAACGAAATATAACATATTTTTTTCCAGCAAAATTCGTTATTTTTGCAAGAAGAAAAAAAGCAACGATAAAGGTGTGACATCAAGAAACGTTTCTCGCTTAGTTGCATCAGTTTTTTGGCGTTTTCGCGATGAATTTTCGAACTTTGGTAAAAAAAAGTAGCCAGACAATCAACGGGAAAAAAACACCCCTGAATAAACTCTCGAGGTCCACCTCACCTCCGGTCCAAATCCATAGGAGGGCAACTAAAGTGTCGCTCTCGCTGAGCGAGCAAAAAAAAGTGGCAAAAAAAAGTTGAACGATAATTCAAATTTACATAAACCTTCTTTGCATGTTTTTCCACAAGTTTTTCTGCATTGCGTGAATTTTCTACGGCAGTATTGTTCTTTTTTTTCAATTTTACCACGTGAATAAAAAATCCTGTGGATCCCCGATAATACTCTTGATTAAATGATGACGATATCGAGAACAATAATGATAATAATAATATAAAGCATCGATACTCGAGAAGCGTGCGTTTCATCAAAGTTTTATTTTCACTAGGCTAGTTTGCAGCTCGACGATTTTCTTCCATCGAGCTTTATCGTATCTAATAATACAATAATAATAATAATAATAAAACAGCAATACTTTCGTGTTATATTTTTTATTTTATTTATTTTATTTATTTCAACAGGTTCAGGTTCGTACGGGGTTCACGGTGGTACGAGAAGATCGAGGCTCGAGAGGGATCGAGTCGATCGTGGCGATCACGAGTATGCAACCGAGGAAGAATCTTATCTCGGTGGGGTCGGAGATTACGGGAGCGTATCGAGACGTCGACAGCCGCAGGACTCGCGCGCGCTTAACGCCATTTAGGAGCTGGGGCCCCGGGGCCTGTCGTTACAACGACGATGTCCCAAACTGAAAACCACAGCCCTCTAACCGAAGAAAACGACGAGGAAGAGTCGAACGTTTAACGAAGGAAAAATCGAGAAATAACAACGAGAAAAACAATTCGTTGCAAGACTGCATTACCGACCGTCGGTTGAGGAAGAAAACGACGAGGGAAGATGGCAAAATGCGTTCGTGTTTTTCGTGACCGCGGGGGAATCCCCGGATTATGCAACGTGAAAGGGTGTCGTGCGAGATAACAATGGCGATACACTTTTTTTTCGATCGACAGCCTCGTCGATCGTCCGATTTGCCGATTTTTGTTACGACACTCCGCGCGCCGGTGAACTCTCGGTCGATAAAAAGACGCAAAGAGGACGCAAAAACGATACTCCTTTTTTTTGTGATTATCGCAACAGATGCGGAAGAGAAAACACGATTGCGACGCGACGAGACGAGAACCGAATCATGCGAGTGGAAAAATCATTCAGTCAGAAGTAATTCACGAACGAGTGGCATTCGCGAACGAAACAAAAACAAAACATAAAAACGCCCTGGGGCCTTGGTTTTCGAGTCTATTTTCCCCTCCGGCCCCGCTGTAACAGTCGCCCCCCCCCCCTCTGCCCCTCCGCGCACTCCGCCGCACGTCCCACGAGCGAAGAAGAAAAAAAAATAACAACAAGAAAACTCGTGATTAATATTATGATAGTGTTAATAGTACGCTGTAAGAGGATGAAAAGAAAATAATAATAATAACGAGAGGCGAAACAAAAATCAGCAGCAACGAGTCGCACGATGGAGATATTTTTGTTTATATTTTCTCTCGTATTTCGATAGAGAAAAAAAAAGTCTAGAGCCACGATATGAAACCGTGCTCGGGCTGATTCGATCGGAGATGAGTACGTTCGGGGCGAAAAAAAATTGGGTAAAACTTTTTGTTTCGTTTTTTTCTTTCGCGATAATTACGAATAATCGCTCGAACGAAGGATACTTTCGTTCGGCCTCGTTCTACTTTTGTTTTTTTCTACCGCGAAGCATTCGCGATTGCCTCGTCGTGCGGTAAAATTCGTCATTACCGATGATGAGTTTCGCGTTTTTTTGAGGTTAGGATGCTCTAAATTTGTATCTCCGACGATTAGGAAAAATGCGATTATCGATCGTTACGCGCTAATTCCGAGGCGTTTGACGAGCAACGACAGTCACGACAGTTTCTTTCACTCGTTCAGCGACCTTCGGTCGACCTCGGCGTTCGTTGTTTCGCGCAGCTGAACTTTACGAGCTTTCTTTTCGCCCTCGTTGCGAGCCTCGACTTCGATCGCGCGAGGAACCTTTACTTCGGAACGTCGCGATTCGATTTAAAAGAAGAAAAAAAAAACGGTTAGTTTATTCGAGAAAGGGCGAACGACAATGCGTATGGTATAGCTCACGAACGAGAGAGGCAAACGGGAGAGAGAATTATGGGAAATTTCTTCGATTGAAAAAATTATTTGGACGAGACGAGTTCTCAAGAATGAGAATCGAAATTCGAGCTACGTAAACATCAACCAGAGAGATTCAAGAGGGAGCCACTGTATATACTGTAGGAAAAAAAAGGGAAAGAATCTTTGAGGAGAAATTTTAATTGCTGTATCGAACACACGTGTCATGTATATACATATATATGCACACTTCGATCCGAGCGAATTAGTGGGTAAACACTTTGACGAAGATCTCTGATTATAGTTCTACTACTAACGCAAATGAAACATATTTGAAAATCGTTATCTCAATGGAGAATAGAAAATCCAAGCAAAGTTTCACGTACGAGGGAGACACGACGGGTGAACGAAGAAAAGAATCCTGTTTATATGCGAATCAGACGCGAAAAACGAGTAAAAAAACAAGAAAAAGACGTAGAACCGCTGGAAAAATCGATCTCGATCTATCGTAGACGCAATAGCGGGTGTTGATGGGGAAATCTTGACGAAAAAGAAAATCACGTAGTTACGGATATTCAGTTTATAAATATACGAAAATAAAAAAGAAACAAATATTTAATAGCCAAACTTATCAGCGAAGCAGTTTATATAAATTGAAAAAAACAAAAAAAAAACATTACACTTGTATAACGAGTAAAAGAAAAAAGAACGGAAAAATTCCGAGGAAAGGAGCAACAGAATTGAAAGTCGCACGAGCTCGCGGAGACTTGAAAAAAAAACAAACAAACAAACAAAAACGAACCATTGAGGGAAAAAAATTTTAATGGATTTTATCGAGCGTTGTCGAAAGCAGAGACGGCAGGAAAACTATATATGCATATAAATATACATATATTTATATTTATATTTACCGAGTGTCCCGGAAGTCTGTGTCAGTAGTGAAAAGTGAGATTCGGGATGAAATCTCGAGTCGCGAAATTCTATGGGCATTTTTCGTGATGAGCGAGGGTTTTTAATTGAATTTGGACGAAACGGACGAGTCTGCCGATAATATTCAACAGCTCATCGTCGAGTCGTATGATGAAAAAGTCGCCGTACAATTTGCAATCACGAAATGCCATCCCGAATGGAAATTTATATTTTTCACATTGAATTCCGAGATACCCGGTACGTGTTTATTGATGAGAGAGAGAGAGAGAGAAAAAAAACGATTGATTCAATTCTCCGTCGGGTACGGCAGAACTCGGAAGTATATCGTATGTATGTTGTACACGTTTGTATATACAAAATATCCGGATTCTTTGATCATTGAAAAAAAAAAATAGTGATAATAATAATGATAATAGTCGTTGGGAAAATTTCGTCGATCGCGTGAATGCGCACGATTTGAAAGAGCTCTGATTAATCTCGTTATGTTTGGTCGCGACCCTCTGTCGCTCGTTGCGAAAGTCGCGATGCGATCTCTGATGATTCTAAAGTTGGCGAACTTTTTCTCTCGAGAGCGAAGAATTTTTATCTCCATTCGGTCTTGGACTATTTTCTTTTCTTCTCGATGATTTTTTACTTTATAATCTCGTCAAGTTTCGGGATCGAGTTTGGGGGAGAAATTATCACAGGATTGAATTTTCTACAAACAATTGGATGTAAGAGACGAAAAGTGACGCGACTTCCGTTGTAGGACTGATTATTTTTCAGGTGCGATTGTTTATATCGCGCGGATGGAAAAAAACAAGAAAAAAGAACGGCGGAAGGATTAATCACTGTTTTTCACTCGAGAAAAGATCCTTGCTGTTTGACCTTCTCGAAATTAGCTTATTGTTTGCGTTGTATTTCCAGTTGAAATTTGGAGAGAGAGAGAGAGGGGAAAGTATACTTGCGAGGTTGAGAAACAAAAAAAATGGAAATAACACCGAGATGGAAGAACGGGGATAAAAAAAAATATCATGAATTCTCCGATTATACGAATAATGCGTGAAAAAAATGAATCCTCGATAATGTATGTCTCGCTGTTTGTTTCCGTTTGTGTTTATGCGTGGCTGCGAGGAAAGTTTTTCGAGAATCCTACTTCTAGTTTTTCGTCGACGAACGACACTGAAATCCGACCTTGAAAAACTGAGAAATTTATTGTGTTTTCAAAATTTGTCTACACACGAGATATAATAGTGAAAAAAAATACGAACGTACAGTTAAAAAAGTCCCTGTAGAAAAGTCTCTACACTACACGTACTGAATTTTTGCATTTTACGTAACGATTTAAGGGTTTTTAGTCTCCGGCGGTAATGATTATCGCTAGATTACTCGTATTCATCTTTGAACCTCCTTTGCGTGTCAAATTCGGTCCGGAAGTACAATTCGATGAAACATTATTCGGATGTTTTGCAGTCAATTGAAAATATTTATAAAAAATTCGGAGGTATGTCGGGGAGTAAATATTGATTTCGAATGACTTAGCAGTACTACGAGGCGATATTAACGAATCGTTAGAAAGCCAATTTACAAATGCGAGTCTCGCGTGTGATTAGTTTTTCATAGATTTTCGTTGCGTCGGAAAATTCAAAAATTCCAATCGGATAATGCTTCATCACTGGAAATATTCAAAGTAAACGATCCTTCGAGACTCAAGAGTATGTTCGCGTAAATACCACAGCGGAATAACGCCAATTTGCTGTTTCAAAGTTATAACTTGTGACGCTAAATCGCGAAGGACGAAGGAAACACGAAAGTCCATTTGGGAACACTTACGAATTTTCTAATACTTAGGTATAATTAAGAAAAGAATGCGCAAACGTGCGAGATCGACTTTTAGATAAGCTTAGACGGGAAAAATCAATTTGAAAAAAAGAAAAATAAAATACGATGAAACGCGTGAAAAGGGGGAAATTTGTAAAAACGAAATGAAATCGAGTAAATTTCTGCGGGGCTTTTGATATGACGCGCTCATGTTCAATTGGACTTACATTAGAAAAAAACACGGTTCTTATTCCATTCGGCGAGTCTCGTTGTACACGAGTATATACAGGATGTCGCAGAATTCGACATGAATCATTTGCCGCTTGGTGAAAATGGTTGAATACCTTTCGATTTGCAATTTCATTCTGCATCCGACTTAACCCTATTGACACTCGATTGTGAAACGCCCGGTATATACAAATGTGGGTTCGAGACTCGTCAAAGACGTCTTTCGCGTATCCCTCGTGTGTTGGAAGGCTAGAAGTGATTCGAGAATCGATACAACGTGAATTCAATTTAGAAAGAAGGATCGAGAATTTGAGGTTACTCGAAACAAACACAGATCGCGCTCCATATCGACACGAAATTTCGCTCGATATGATGGGCGTGCGTTTTATTAACGAACAAGAAAGAGACGTATTGATAAATTTGGGAGTTTGACGTTTAAAACGCATCGAAGATATACGTAATATGCTTCGTTAATTATAGGATCCTCGGTTTTAGGCTGGTTAATTGGAACAATTTGCAATTCCTTCGCGATCAAAAGAGCTCATGCACACGCGGCTGTGATGCAGGAGCGCTCGTCGCGCCATCTCTAACCTTCGTGAAACACTTTCCGTTCGTTCGTTATTTTCCTTACGATTTTGCATTTTTCGAGAGATTTTTGCAATGAGTGGTGCGATTTGTTTTATTGCGAACGAAAGAACACGAGAATTGCGCGATTAGTTACTATATAAATATTATTATATATAAAGAGGGTTGCAAACAATCGTCGCTTAATTGTTATTATTACTAATTCATTCGGGTACGTGAATATATCGTTATTGCGTGAGCATAAAGATGGCGATATAATGAGAGATGAATGAATTTTTTGTGCGCTAGTGCGTCGTACAATAAAAGAAAAAAAGAGGGAAATGCAGGATGGTGCGAAAAACTTCAATGATGACGATTTTTTTTTGTTTTTCAAGATTCAAGCTCACCGATTGATCAGTTTCACCAATTTATCGAGAGACCGTGAGCGATGTGAGCAAGAAAATTGTTTCGCGGGGTTATTTTTACTCACTATTCCAAGCCTCGAAAGATTACGAAAATCAGGAAAGAATTTGTTTCGACAATCAATTATTTGCGTCGATTTTTAATCACAACTTTCTTCGATACTGATTTCATGATTTTTTTTGGCCAAAAGTCGCATGATCTGTATCTCGATCGTTACTAACCTCTTTTTTGTCCGATGTTCTCGGAGTATCTTTTTTTTCCGCTTCGTTACCGGAAATGAGAAACGTACGACGCCCGGCTTCGATGTCGATATGTCAATGCTGTGATGTTATATCCCTTGAATCTTCAAAGGACGACGGTTATGAAGAAGAGAAAATACCAACAGCCAGAATGAAAGAACTAATATCACACACACACACACACACACACACACACGTTTGCCGTCACGTCAAACCGCACACTCCGACGCGTTTTTTTTTCTTTCAGCACTGCAATACAAAGAAAACACACTTGAATAATTCACACTCTTTTTAACTGTCGTCTTTCGATTTTCCCCCGCATCGCGCATTGTGCGACGTTCTCGCGCGATGCACCGCAATCACACGCGTCATTTTTCGACGATTCGCAATTCCCACCGCCGTATATAAAATTGAATATTTCCATAATCTCTGTAATCCGCAATTATAGACATTTAACGAGAACACGAGAGTCATAGGTAGATTTTAATCATTACATTTAATGTCGATTATTCATTATGAAATTATTATTGTTACGAACCTTTCGGATGAGACGTGAAACCGAGAAAGGGAAAGAAAAAAGATGGAGAGAGGCAGATAAGGTATTCAAAAATGTCCTTGTACACTTTGTGGGCTTTCGGAAAGCGAATACGTTAGAGAGACACGCACGATTGTAATGTATAACGAAAAAGAAAAAACCGAGAAGAAAGAGCGAGGATGCTGTGAATACACCGACGAAGACAATTTCCAACGAGATGTTCAAACAAAAGAAATCACGATTGTAACACGAAACAAAAAGTTAACGAGAAAACTATTGTGATACGAAAAGGAGCGCTCCACCACCGCCGCCGCCGCTGCTGCCACCTACCGTCAAGAACGCGGAGCAGCAGTTCGCACAGTCGCCGCGACGATCAATCAATTATTGTTTTTGTTTCTCTTTCGTTTGTGTGCTCGGGTCGGTTTTCTTTCCGAAAAACCACTATGGACCCAAAATTCCTACACTTATCGCATTTGTAAATAAAATTTTTATCATCACATATAAGCAATATTGCGTTTTCATTTGTTTGAACTTTGCAACGGTGTGAACAATCCCGCAAGATGGCGCTGGAGTATCAGAGTTTCAAAAAACCGCCAAACCTACCAATCTATACATGTGACGCACTTAACGGGCATCAAGCGATAGCATACGAAGCGCCAAGTGGCAAATCCACGAACTAAAAAACTTTCTTGACGGATTTCTCGCACAATATGCTTTTATTGAATGAATAACAATAAAAAGTAAATTTTCTTCCCCGAGAAGAATGGTGCTCTGGTTGTTTTTTTTTGTGGCAATTTTTTCGTTTATTAGCAATCAATCATGGAAAAACCGAGGCAATTTTCGTCCTCCATGACAGTATTGTCGATCCCAAAAATATTCTTTTTATTTCGAATTCTGCGCACATTTCCCACTACTTTGCAGAGCAGAGCACCGTGCATACCACATCGGGAAGGGAAGTGCAGAGCGGAAATACAGCCTCTCCGGGCCAACGTCGAGCGGTAACAATGCGGAATACTGCGCCAGCGAGACTACTTACCCGCCCGACATTGCTGTAGAGCGGAAAGATAGCCTCTCCGGGCCCACGTCGAGCGGTAACACTGCGCCTGCGAGACTGTTTACCCGCCCGACATTGCTGTAGAGCGGAAAGACAAGCCTCTCCGGGCCAGCGTCGAGCGGTAACACTGCGCCTGCGACACTGTTTTCCCGCTCGACGCTGCAGTAGAGCGGAAAGAAAGCCTGGCAGGCGTCAACGCAAAGGTTCTTCCGAATCGTGGCTTCAACCGAGTTTTTCTTTTCGATCATAATTTTCCTTCAAATTAGTGGCAAATGAAAAGAACGATCGACAACTCCATCAAAATTTTACCACGCATAGAGGAAACAACTCTGAACAAGATGCTTCATTTCCGGTTTTCGGAAAATTGTGTTGAGTTTTTTATAGAATTTACATGGCAGATGAAAAGAACGATCGACAACTCGATGAAAATTTAACCACGTATAGAGGAAACGATCCCGAGCAAGATGCTTCATTTCCGGTCTCCGGTAATTTAGTTTCAGTTTTCCACCCTAAGGTTTACGGCAGACAAAAAGAACGATCGACAACTCGATGAAAATTTAACCACGCATAGAGGAAACGACTCTGAACCAGATGCTTCATTTCCGGTTGTCGGAAATTTAGTTTCAGTTTTTTTATAAAATGTATTCCTTCAAAGTAGTGGCAAATGAAAAGAACGATCGACAACTCGATCAAAATTTAACCACGCATAAAGGAAACGACTCTGAACAAGATGCTTCATTTCCGGTTGTCGGAAATTTAGTTTCAGTTTTTCCCCTTAAGGGTAGCGGCAGATGGAAAGAACGATCGACAACTCGATCAAAATTTAACCACGCATAGAGGAAACGACCCTGAACAAGATGCTTCATTTCCGGTTGTCGGAAATTTAGTTTCAGTTTTTCCCCTTGAGGGTAGCGGCAGATGGAAAGAACGATCGACAACTCCATCGAAATTGAACCACGCATAGAGGAAAGATAGCCTCTCCGGGCCAGCATCGAGTGGGAATAATGCGCCTGCGATATTTCGATAATTTCGATCTATATCTCCTCACCAACTTTTTATAAAAAAGATCTTATTATTATTAACAAATGAAAGACAGCTTTCAATGTAGCGCAACACAATCATCTATAGACGGTTTGTTTTTGTTCACGAACCGTCAATAGTCATTTTTACGATGCCAAAGACCAGACTGGTTAACGAATCTTGCAGTTGATCAAGACGGAGCGCGATACGAGTTGCGCTTCGCTGTAACGCCACGGGTGGCACCACCTGACGGACGCTACGGGTGGCGTCACCTGACGCATACAACGCGAACATTATCGTTCTTCCTTCGAAATTCATATGGTGTCGGTCAGGTGGCGCCACCCGTTGCCTCCGTCAGGTGGTGCCACTTCGCCACCGTGGCGTTACAGCGAAGCGCAACTCGTATACGCTCGTGCATAAAATTTATGCGAAATTTACGCGATGAAATTCTGCGAAAGATTTACGTGGAATAGCTATACCGTCGAAGTATTGGAATACATACATTTAGCGATTTACTTTATAGTTGTTTTTTAATTCGGATTCTTGATAACCTGATTCTTTAATTCTGATTCCGGTAACCTGATACTGCGCGGTCTGCTACAACTTTTCACGATGATAATATTACGCGTAAATTTGAATAATCTGAAATTCACATGGCGGTCAATAGATCCGGTAATTTCAATTATGCCAATAAATTCTAGTGAATAAATTCGTATTTCGATGATCTTACAATCGTTCTGCAAAACACCCATCCATTTTTCACTGTAAAATCCGGAATAATTGATCGAATATCAGTCTTCATTCATTTTTTAAACGATCTTATTATTAACAAATGAAAGACAGCTTTCAATGTTGCAGTTGATCAAGACGGAGCGCGATATGAGTTGCGCTTCGCTGCAACGCCACGGGTGGCACCACCTGACGGACGCTACGGGTGGCGTCACCTGACGCATACAACGCGAACATTATCGTTCTTCCTTCGAAATTCATATGGTGTCGGTCAGGTGGCGCCACCCGTAACCTCCGTCAGGTAGTGCCACCCCGCCACCGTGGCGTTACAGCGAAGCGCAACTCGTATACACTCGTGCATAAAATATGCGCGATGAAATTCTGCGAAAGATTTATGTGGAAAAGCTACCGTCGAAGTATTGGAATACATATTCCGCTCGCTATTGAATTGTTCATTAAAGTAGACATGTTACGTGTGACTCAAGTATTTACTGGAAAAATAGATAACAACGTTTAAGTTTTCACCGCCAAATCTTACATTTTACAAAGTTATTTATATTTTTTGGTTATCCGTTTACCTAAAACAAAAAAGAAACGTGAAGAGAAAATTCACCACGAACAGTGTTGTTTTTTCGTTCGGGAATTAAATTAAAGAAAAAATAAAAATATGTATATATCCTTGCTGCAAATCGTGAAAATTCGTAATTTGAAGATTCTTTAAATTATAGGAGAACAACCGTCACGTCGTAATTACTTTTCACCCTTCCTCCCTCTCTCTCTCTCTCTTTTGCGCTTTTTTCAAATATTTTTACAATATCGCTAAATTAACGGGCATCAAGCGATAGCATACGAAGCGCCAAGTGGCAAATCCACGAACTAAAAAACTTTCTTGACGGATTTCTCGCACAATATGCTTTTATTGAATGAATAACAATAAAAAGTAAATTTTCTTCCCCGAGAAGAATGGTGCTCTGGTTGTTTTTTTTTGTGGCAATTTTTTCGTTTATTAGCAATCAATCATGGAAAAACCGAGGCAATTTTCGTCCTCCATGACAGTATTGTCGATCCCAAAAATATTCTTTTTATTTCGAATTCTACGCACATTTCCCACTACTTTGCAGAGCAGAGCACCGTGCATACCACATCGGGAAGGTAAGTGCAGAGCGGAAAGACTGCCTCTCCGGGCCAGCGTCGAGCGGTAACACTGCGCCTGCGACACTGTTTTCCCGCTCGACGCTGCAGTAGAGCGGAAAGAAAGCCTCGCAGGCGTCAACGCAAAGGTTCTTCCGAATCGTGGCTTCAACCGAGTTTTTCTTTTCGATCATAATTTTCCTTCAAATTAGTGGCAAATGAAAAGAACGATCGACAACTCCATCAAAATTTTACCACGCATAGAGGAAACAACTCTGAACAAGATGCTTCATTTCCGGTTTTCGGAAAATTGTGTCGAGTTTTTTATAGAATTTACATGGCAGATGAAAAGAACGATCGACAACTCGATGAAAATTTAACCACGCATAGAGGAAACGATCCCGAGCAAGATGCTTCATTTCCGGTCTCCGGAAATTTAGTTTCAGTTTTCCACCCTAAGGTTTACGGCAGACGAAAAGAACGATCGACAACTCGATGAAAATTTAACCACGCATAGAGGAAACGATCCCGAGCAAGATGCTTCATTTCCGGTCTCCGGAAATTTAGTTTCAGTTTTCCACCCTAAGGTTTACGGCAGACGAAAAGAACGATCGACAACTCGATGAAAATTTAACCACGCATAGAGGAAACGATCCCGAGCAAGATGCTTCATTTCCGGTCTCCGGAAATTTAGTTTCAGTTTTCCACCCTAAGGTTTACGGCAGACGAAAAGAACGATCGACAACTCGATGAAAATTTAACCACGCATAGAGGAAACGATCCCGAGCAAGATGCTTCATTTCCGGTCTCCGGAAATTTAGTTTCAGTTTTCCACCCTAAGGTTTACGGCAGATGAAAAGAACGATCGACAACTCGATGAAAATTTAACCACGCATAGAGGAAACGATCCCGGGCAAGATGCTTCATTTCCGGTCTCCGGAAATTTAGTTTCAGTTTTCCACCCTAAGGTTTACGGCAGATGAAAAGAACGATCGACAACTCGATGAAAATTTAACCACGCATAGAGGAAACGATCCCGAGCAAGATGCTTCATTTCCGGTCTCCGGAAATTTAGTTTCAGTTTTCCACCCTAAGGTTTACGGCAGATGAAAAGAACGATCGACAACTCGATGAAAATTTAACCACGCATAGAGGAAACGATCCCGAGCAAGATGCTTCATTTCCGGCCGTCGGAAATTTAGTTTCAGTTTTCCACCCTAAGGTTTACGGCAGATGAAAAGAACGATCGACAACTCGATGAAAATTTAACCACGCATAGAGGAAACGATCCCGAGCAAGATGCTTCATTTCCGGTCTCCGGAAATTTAGTTTCAGTTTTCCACCCTAAGGTTTACGGCAGATGAAAAGAACGATCGACAACTCGATGAAAATTTAACCACGCATAGAGGAAACGATCCCGAGCAAGATGCTTCATTTCCGGTCTCCGGAAATTTAGTTTCAGTTTTCCACCCTAAGGTTTACGGCAGATGAAAAGAATGATCGACAACTCCATGAAAATTTAACCACACATAGAGGAAACAACTCTGAACAAGTTGCTTCATTTCCGGTTTCCGGAAAATTGTGTTCAGTTTTTTTTATAGAATGTATTCCTTCAATGTAGTAGCAAATGAAATGAACGATCGACAACTCCATCAAAATTTAACCACGCATAGAGGAAAGATAGCCTCTCCGGGCCAACGTCGAGCGGTAGTACTGCGCCTGCGAGACCGTTTACCCGCCCGACATTGCTGTAGAGCGGAAAGATAACCTCTCCGGGCCAGCGTCGAGCGGTAGTACTGCGCCTGCGAGACCGTTTACCCGCCCGATATTGCTGTAGAGCGGAAAGATAGCCTCGTTACCTAGGCGCTCGTTACTAGTGGCACCAAATTGCGCTCTGCTACCGCGAGAGGCGATACCCTCAATTCTGAGTCGAACAGCTGAGCTTGATGCCCGTTAATGATTAATTTTCTCCGTGGGTATTTCAGAAGAACGAAACACATATACGCGTTTTTATTTATTTTATTCTGTTTCTTTCGTCACACAGAGGAAAAGTTTATCGAAACTTTAACGATTCCGCGTTACACAGGTAACTTATAGCCTTGGTAAGCCAAATAACTGCGTGCAGGAGGGGCTGCGACTTTTATACGTTCGTCAACGGAATAAAAGACAAAAACAACATTGGTGATTTCCGCACTTGTGTTTCACGATGAATTACAGTATTCGGGGGCTTTTTACACATAAATGCTTAAGAATTAAAAGAAGACGGCAATCATCGAAACATCGAAGGGCGAGGATTTTCAGTTTTTTTTTCGTCACACGACCGTGTGACAAGAATATATAAATAAATAAGAAATACGACTTCCGATTATCGCGAATATTTTATATATATGTGTGTGTGTGCGTATATAAATGCTCACTGAATGTTTTTATTCAACTTGTTCTTTTTTGGATACAAATGCGTCAGTCGTCAACTCGTATTTGACGATCAACATCGATTAATGCAAAAGCGATGCTCGTCCTTGACGCTGTTTCCAAAATCGAGATTACCATTTTGAAGTTGAGATGAAAATCTCACGTGCGTCTCGTCAAACGTTTTTCCTGCGCTTGGCACACACATACCCGCACACGCATATGCTTATTTTCAATAACGTTATAATTATCGATGCACGCACAAGCAACAGCACAGTCATCGGAAATAAAATATAATATAATGTCCGACATACAACATTAATTTATATATATAATATATGTATACATATATATAGTTTTCTCGTTTTCGTCGTAGCTTTCGCCTTTTTTTTTCCATTTTCAAAAAACGCAGCTACGACTACCTTTGGTACAATTTCTATGCTTACTGACTGTATCATCGTCGTACTTTTCCATTTTCCTCATTTATCCTCCTTGTTCGACTGTTCTATGCTTCAAAGAAAAGCAAAAAAAGATCGATCAAGAGGCCAGAATATCGATAACGGTGACGTGTCTACAAGCGAAAACGACGATTTCACAAAAGCATGAATCATCGCGCGAAACCCTCCATGATTTTTTCTCGCATTTTTCTTTCTCAACCACGTGGCAAGAGGTGATACGTAATGAAGTATATACACGTCGAATATCTTGTGGATGAAGTTCGAGAAAAAAGAAACGTTCCGTGGACAAAGTTTTTTCCCTTCGACAACCGTCCTGTGAAAACCTACAAAGAGTCGCACGAATACTTCGTCGATCCGCAACATAGTTCGTATTTCCTGAAAACCCGTTGTGTTTTCATCTCGAAAAAAAATGCATATCGTAAACATCGGAGATTCAAATGAAAAGGTAATTTTCGTAATCTGAATAACCGGATGAAGTCGTGAGATGTTTGGTGGTGAGAGGCGTCGACGGCAAGCTCTGGGCTAATTGTTGAGACGATTTTTGTATCGTCTGATGTTTCGCCAATTGGCCATTGTGGGGTAAAACGAGTCTGCCTTGATTCTGAAGCTGCGTCATACTCGTCGACGTTGCGAGAGTTTCCGTCGCCGTTGGAAGAGAACCGACCGATTGAATGCGAGCCTGACTCGCCTTGTTGCTGTGATTGTGATTGTTGCTCTTGTTATTGTTGTTGTTGTTGATGTTATTGTTATTTTTTGGACACTGGCGGAGAAGAAGATGCCGCGAATTGTGATTAATGACGTTGCGACTTGTCGTCAGATTCGTTTGTTGCTGCTGCAATTGTTGTTGCACCTGGCTGTTGTGAAGATGAAGCCTCGACATTGCTACCGTTATACTCGAATCCGACGCCCACATACTCTGTTAAGAATGATTGAGGAAAAAAAAACGTTCGTTTACGAAATGATTTTTCGACATTTTTGACTATATATTAATAAATATTCATTCGGCGAATTTTGAACAATCAAAAAAGTACTTTTCGGCGATTTTCATTATCCGTAAAATTACATTTATTATTTTTTCTCCATTTTTTTATTGCATTTTATTCCCACGCTTCATTACCTTTCTTCTGTGAGGATTATAATCCGGATTTCTTCTTATACGCAAATGCCTGTCGACGCTCGTCCATCTTTGAGTGACTCTCAGCGGCGAATCATCGGGATGCAATTTTCTCTGATACTCCTCACCCTCGGAGACTTCGTAGAGGGAGAATTGCTCGACCCTTTCGCTCGAACTGTAGCAACTCAGTAACATTTGGATGAGCTCGTCCACCGTCGTCTGTTCCGATATCAACAGACTTTTGTACTTTGACTAAAGAACGAACAGAAAGGAAAAATAATCATTTAGTATGTTTGAATATTTCACGCTTTTATTGATCATTTTTTCTTGTCGTCTACAAAGTTCCAGAGACGAGAATAATCGCGCGAATGATAAACTCACCCCAGACATGAGCGCACTGTCGTATATTTTCACGAGACCTCCTCGTCGCGTCTGCAACGAGAACCTGCAACGAGTAATAACTTTAAAAAATCCTGCATCATTCGCAAATGATCGTTTCGATCGACGACTCAAATAATCTATAAAATGAAGAAAATATAAAATGCGTAATAAATATGCCTTTTTAAACTTTTTATAGATACAAAGTGATCTTTTTATAATATTTATTCATCGATTCGATAATCAATGTACATTAAATATCTCGTTTGTTCGATATCCGTAAATTTTTCAATATCCTCTGAGGTAAATTTTCAAAGGAGCGAAAAAAACGTTTAAAAGAATGAAGAAACACGTTGAATGTACCTCGAATCTCCTCGTGGATGACAGGACTGCAGAACAGCCGGTCTGGCGTCCTCGTCGAGTGGCAAAACGGTGCGAACGTTGGCGCGCCTCACAGTCACTTCCATCGTCAGATAAAACAATCTCGGATCCCGATGCCTCATTCGAAATTTGTTCAACAAATTTTGCACCACTTCTCGACAGGTCGTCTCATAAGTGATGCCCAGCGTCTTGTACTCGATATCCGGTCGCAGACAATTCGCGTATACCTTTATCGTTGTCTAGAAAAAAAAGAAGAGAAAAACAACAATATAAAATAAAGCATTGAAAAAACGAGTATACGAAAATACATTGGAAAACGTCTGAAAACCCATTGTGCAGGGGCAAAGGATGTGTCCAGATTTGTCCATTTTCATTGTTACTTTTTTTCGTCGCAACCCCAAGATCCGAGGTGAATTAAAAAATGCTAAAAAATAAAAAAATCACGATTGCTCGTACATGCCAGGATTTGAGAACCGAGGAATCGATCGATCTGAGATTATCGATAATTCCTAATGGAAAGACGAAGAAATATTATTACGTTCATGAACCGTGTAAAATGAGGTACGAACATATTCCAACTCCCAACTTCAAAGTCTTCCATCGATTGACTTTGCCTACGTCTCTGGAATAACATATTGTGATATTATGTGGACATTTGTATACGTATATCTATGTATAAGTGTAGTATATATAGATATACATTTAAACGGATTTCCTCAAAGTACTTTGGTATTCATCTACCGATGCGTGAAAACCTCTCTCGTTCGCGCCACACATGCAACAGCTCTTCTCCGTCGTGACTAATAAATTTGTAAGACGTGTACGGTATATATCTATTATATATATATATATATATATGTATATAATATGGATGTTCGGCGTGTGCGTGACGGCTTCCGAGGAACGACGAGAAAAAAGCTCGAGTAAAAAAAAAAGTTTGAGAGCAGCGAGACTCTGTTTTTTTTTCTATCTCGAGAGGTGTAAAATGCGATTTAACATTGCGACGAAATTTCGCACTTCTTTGATAGTCTAATAATTTGTCGTCGAGGAATGCCTTTCGAGTGGACGGAAGCTACGAATGAGGAAGATGATGAAAAAAGATTGAAAAAATATTTCGGAGCGAGATTTCACCGAAAGTTTGTTGTTTCTTTTTTTTTAGTATTCCGAGTCTACGAAGATCCCGCGTGAAGATTTCTTCGATCGTTCACAACGATAGCCGAACGATCAGGAAACAGGAAGCTGCATGGTAAATCTCGGGTTTAAAAGACGAGCCATGGCGGGTCGTAAAATACGATCAACCCTTCGGTCAGATCGTATGAAAATGAACCTGCGAGGGTTTAGGATTTTCGTATGCATTCGAAAATAAATGTTTCGAATACAGGGGGGAACACCGGGGTTCCCCTCCCTCTTACTCTCTTCCGCTCGGCGGAGGAACGAAAAAGAAGACACTCCCGAGCAGACGCGACTTTCCGTGACTTGAAAAAAAAAAAAGATGGAAACAAATCAACGCCTGAGACACGTGCATACACGAATACACACGCACACACAGGGTTTTCTTCACAGCAAAGAAATCATCCCACGACACGACATTCTCTTCGACAAAATCGTGTTTGCCAATTCTGTTTACAAATCATTACATGAATCCCTGAAGTTTGAGACATGTAGACGGAACAAACGCGCATAATAATGGCAATTGGCGAATGGTTATTAATATTCTCTGATGGAATGAATCACCGACGATGCGATTGAAAAAAAAAAAAAAAGTCCACCAGACTCGTTACGTTATAGCATCAATAATTATTATTATCGTTATTAGAGTTTTTGTAGCGATACTTTAATTCGATAATCACGACGGTGATACTAATATCAATCCCATTTTTATTTTTGAGCATGGAGATGAAAAAAAAAATCGTATTTTTTCGTCAAACTTTGTTCAACACCTTTGCCAGGATAATTCTGTCGATTTTCGATTTTTGCATATGAAATCCAAGGAGATTCAAAGTACGTGCCGTAATACGAGAAACGAAGGATTCTCGGCCTAAATATACCCGTGAAAAGTGCACAGGTTACAGAGAGAAAAAAGAAAAATATGCGTTTTCGACGTTCGTAAATTCGCACGTGGCTCTGACCCCAGGTTGCTCAATTACTATCCCAGCTGATCCTCGCCCTTACATCCATCGCACGTCCATATGGAGTGCACGCCGTTTGCCGAGGTCGTAAAATTTCTCGAAAGTCTTCCGGCCGGCGGGACGTTTTCTCAAATACGAATGTAGCCGCGGCCGACGAGGGCTGACCTGAGCAATTTTGTAGAACAAATTTCAGTGGGTTTTTTCAAGGCGTTAAAATGCTTTATAATGATATTCCCATCGCGGAGAATTACAATGCCGTAGGTGAAAAATGTATACAGTGACTTTGCAGAAACGCTCGAAGCTCCTCAAAGCATTGTTATTCAGAATGGTGTAAAGTGCAAATATGCGAGATTTGTACATCGGTATCGTAACGATAAATGCGCTGGGATATTTTACTGAATCATCGAAGAAAAATGTCGGAGCTCCTCCGCAGGCTCGCTAATTGAGTAAACGAGGAAACTCGGTACACTCGTACGAGATCCGTCAATTTCCTTGGATCTTAAAAATCGTAAAACAGCAAGTTACGCATTTCGGAGTATTTTTTTTTTCCATCAAACTTTCATCAATCGGAAATAATGCAAGTTTGAATTGAATTTCATCGGGCGGTTTTTTGTGTCATTAGCGTTTAATTCCATTATTCCCCGCGAGTGTGACATCACCGGTGACAAAGATGGACCGGAAAAACATCGTCCTCAGGGGGAGAAATTTGAGAAGAGTCTCCGAATTTTCGATCCTCTCGACGTCGAAGAGCATCGAGGGAACTTTACGATACCAAAGGGCCGCGGATCTTGAAAGCACGCTCGAATTTCTCGTTGAACAGATTTTTCATTCGAGACAACGTGAAAAATACAACACCCGGGAGAAAATACGGCAGGGGAGAAAAAACGAAGGGCCCTCACAGCTCTGATACCTCACGGACTTGTGAGCTGATATAAATATATGCACGCGCGTCTAAAAGAGTTGTGCAGCGATCTATTTCTAGTCGCAGACGAATTGTTTAGAGTTAAAAGCAATAATGTTTGGCGTCGCTCTTTCAAAGTGACACACGTAAGAGTTGAAAATTCTTCAACAGGCGCGAACTATCTTCGTAGCTTGCACTATTACGAAGAGAAGAAAAAAAACGCTCGTCGACGTTCCAAGTCGTTTCCTTGCACTGTCAATGACCCTCTTCTCGACCTTACTGACACGAGAATATTAAATCGTCGCGTCATCGATATGAATTCGTTCGGTCTTCAACAAGAGGGGCATTATTTTTTTTCACGACCATCTCGGTTGAAAATCGAAATCCATTTTTACCAAATTTTCATTAAATGGGATATTCAACAGAAATTTGATGAAAAATTGAATGAAATTCGATATTATCATCGTTATTATTAATCGACACGTGCAAAGCACTCGAGACGAAAGTTCCTTGGTTAAATGTGCGTAAAAATACGTTTGGGGTAGGGAATCCTGCTGAAATATGCGAGAGGGTTTCTCTGAGCGGTAGGACGAAAAAAAGTATCGTCGAAACCTCAGAAAATCAAGCTCAGCGTTGCGTTCTTTGAAAAAAATCGAGTGAAATTGCTCACGGCACTTTAGGGCCTCATCTCTGGTCGTTTACTCGATCGTTCGTTCAAACACGATGGAACACACGGACGGTGAGGGAGGAGAGACGAAATGAGCTGGTAAATAGTGTGAAAAAAATGGTATCGAGAACTTTTCGGCGTTTAGCAAGAACCCACGAATCTTCATCGAATTCTTATATCGTACATGTCGCGAGAAAACATTTCCTGATGAACCGCAAAGAGGAATCAAGAACGCCCTCGGAGATAAATAAATCGTCGCTGCGAGAGCATAGATACGACGCCGGATGCGCCCGTGGATTTAAGAGATTCGAGCGGCAATTGCGATCCCTGAGAACTCGGGAAAAGTCTCAATCGATTCATTGTTCCAGCGCTTTACTTTCTCATGGATTCGATCGTCTTTGCTACTACACAGTCACGAGCGTTTGATAATCCATAATGTTTATGTTGCAAACACAAAATTCCGTACGATACGAAGATGGCACGAAAATCAAAGGGGCAAAAACGAAGATTTTGTGGCAAAAAAAAGTTTTTGATTGAATTTGAATGTTTTTTTGCATTTTCTCATTGAAATATCGAGTTTTCGGGAAAAAGTCGGTGGGTTTCGTGATGTGCGGAAAATTTCCGATCGAATAAGCTCCTGAAATATTGAAAATTTGAAAAAAAAAATTTCGACTCATTTTTCGCCACTTTTCCAGAATCGTCGAAAAGTCGGAATTTCAAATGATCATAACTTCCTCCCTAATGAAGCTACATAGATTTTTTGGGGGTGTTTTGAAGAGCCCTCGAGTAGACTTAGACAATGGCGAAAGTAAAATGGCGATAGCTCGATTCCTTCACCCTCAAAATCGGTGTTGAAAATCGGCGAAAAAAACGCAAAGGGGTATGTATGGCAAAATTGGCGAAAATCGGTGGTCCGACTTTAAAAATCTGCCAAAAATCGAAAAATCAAGATATCTGGACAAACCAAACGGCATTTTGAAGCCTCATCAATTGCCAAGAGAATAAGCACAAGTCGGAGTGTCAATCTCAAACGAAAAAAAAATGGCAAACATTTTAGTAAACCAATTCAATCCGGCAGAAAATGACGAAAAATTTTGGATTTTCAAAATGATTTTTAATGGTCCATATCGATGTATTTTTTCCCGCTGATTACGAATTTTATCGATCAATGACTATTTTCTCATTGAAATATCGAGTTTTCGAAAAATAAGCCTCGGAAAGATTGAAAATTTGAGAGAAAAAAAAGTTCTTTTTCCCATCGAAACAAAATCAGTCGCGAAAACGTCGGGATTTTTCTCTCGGATAATTATCTTTCTTTCTCATCGCGAAGCGAGGCGAAACGAAAATGTCCCCTCGGTGGGCGAATTGAAAAGGGCAAATTCATCACGGTGCAGCGGCCTGTTTCCACAAACTCGTCGACTTTTCGTCTCTCACGCCAATAATAAGCGATAAACGCGAAAGCGTTGATAAGTACGCATAAAATTAGCCGCGCGTTCGCGTTCCCCCGTTGAATATTCATGTATTTTCCTGCCACCGCGTACGTTTCTGTTTCGCTCGGTGCGCGCCGACAATTATTTCGAAATATTTCAAGTACGTACGAACGCGCACACTACCGTGCGTCTGTATATCACATAATACTCACGCATACACGCGAGTATTAAACGATTTTGAAGTTATCAAAAGCGGCCTTGCGCTCGAATTGTCGCAGCTTGCCGAGAGAGCTTTCCACACACGCGGCGAGGTCTTTTTCGCGCTTAAACGCCAGCAAACACGGATCAGTCCAGTGTTGAACGAACGTTTCTCGCCCGACCTCGTTCGCTCAAAAAAATAAATGAACATTCCTTATTATCGCAAATTACACAACGAATGCCCACCCACGCGATTTTATAACGATAATAACAACATCGAGAGGAAGAAAAAATCGAATGAAGCAACAAAGAGAGTATACGCCGGTAACGGGTATTCGTTCGAGTTCACGGGGATACGACGTATACATTTTCGCGTTGATTTCAACGTGCGTGTGTGTGTGCACCTCGACGACACGCGATTCGCGAGGAAGAAAGAGAAAAATTGAGTTCGTTATAACCGCGTGTAGCCATGGGAATTTTTTTCATCTCGAGAACAACGATCGGATAACGCGGAGGGGAAAAAAGAGAAAAAATACTCCAAAAGATACAATCTCGTCTCTCCGTCGATACGGAAACGTACGAAAACGCGTCTGCGACATTTGCAAAAACGCAAAATTTGGAATTTTCGATACCGATCGGATTCGCGAGAGTGCCCTTAAGACGACCCACTCGTTGAACTTGATTCGATGATAATAATGATGCTATCATCTTGCCGATTGACGAAGCTTCGATATTCATCCGCAGCGGATGAATGAAGCCCGTCGGTTTAGGAGATTTTGTGCCCGGAGGCAATTAGAGCCTGAATGATACGAATATAGATCGTAATTGATGAACGCAAGCCCTGGGGAAGATCCTGGGGAACGAGAGGATCCACCAAAGTGGAACTAGAGTTGTTCTCCAAGAGGGCACGTGCTGCTCTCGAAGCTACAGCTGCGTAAACGTTCGAGCCGTCAACGTCGTTGTTCCCCTCTTGAAAAATCTTCAACGACCCCGCTGCTGGTTCCGCGCCACCGAGGCGGAGCCCTTCCAAGGTTCTATCGGATGTCGTAGCACGCGCGTTCCCGCTTTCTCTCCCTCGTGCTCAGGATTCGTCCGTTCCACCGCGAGACTCGTCTAGAAAGATTCCTCCAGACGGGACTTGTTTCTTCGTCGTCGATCACGGCTTCCGGTGACACGAACAACGAGGACCCGAGCGGTAATGGAACTGTGCGAAGAAGGTGCATATAACGTAAGAACGAACAAAACACTCGATCGCACTTTTTTATCTCCACTCCATACCGGGATAAAAAGAGAGAAAGAGAGAGAGAGAGAGAGAGAAAATAAAATAGAGGCCACATGAAGGAATTACGCTTTTGTCTAGCAGCGCCTTCGATTATACGCCAAGCAAGCGCGTCGAATCTCTTCGACACGGGTGTAAAGAATGCCGCTGCAGTTTTCGTAATAGCGATTTAACGACGCAACTTTTCCTTACAACCATTTATTTTTTCAGCGAGACTGTCAATTTTTGCGAAAAAAGTAACATTACTCCCACGTGTCGAGAATCGAATTTTACTCGCGAACCGTAATTGCCGAGTTACCGAGTTAGTTTCCTCGCTCGATTTTACATTTCCTACTGTGCGAAATCCATGGGTATAAATTAGCGAAAAATTCAACGTAATGAATTTATGCGTATGCGCGATAAAACTGGATGACTCGAACTATCGCGAGATCTCGTCTCAACGTCGAGTTACATCACGAGACAATTTCCTTCCTTCTATTATTTTCACTCGGTTCTCAAATGTACAACGACCAGGAAGATCTTCGCGTACACGCGTTTGTATAAGTCATGTGGAAGAAAAGATAGGAGGAACAGCAGCAGAGGGAGAGAAAGAGGATTACATATACGATAAACAGCGAGTCCAGCGAGACGCGCGGACAAAGAGTAATAAGCCGCTGAGCAAGTAGAATTCCGAAACGTGAGAGGTGAGAAGGGAACGTGGAGAGTGCATGCGACTACTATGTGAACCGCAGTAATACATGTATATATTATATACACATGTATATACAAGCGATATATATTTACACAAATGTGTCTCAGTTCGTAATACTCTTATCACGTGTGTATTCGCATCTCTGTAAGAGAATGCCTGTTAAGCTCATCGTACACGACGCTGGAGTCGACTGTCGTCGACTCGGCGTACAAGACATTCTAAAAAAATTGAGTAAAAATGTGTGTCCATGTGCAATGCACCCAAGACGAGGCTTTACCCTGTCTTTCTTTCGAATTGCATTTGCTGCTGCAGCAAACAACGAACAAGTGTTATATGCGCGAGAATCGGATATGGAATACTCCGGGGTGTCGGATGACTTTCAGCGACGATGGAACAATCGTTTATATATAAATATACGTATGCACACGTGCGTATCTTGCGAGCGTATGCCACGTAAAGAAGCTACTTGTGCAAACGACCCGTTGAAAATTCCGCGTAGGCGCAAAGAGGAACTTTTTTCGTACCGAAAAATAAACCGTGAATTTCAATTCCTCGTTGAAATTCGCGATTTATTTTCTTCGACTCGTTCACGATTTTTCCATTAAAATGTTAATCGACTATGGATTCCTCTATTTTTTCCTCCTCGACCGCGTAATCGCGAACCTGCGGTATAATTATTCATCGGATGAATCTCTCTTCCTGATTTTTTCTCGACGAGAGACGAGAAACTCGGGAACGCTGGAGCTCTCGATCATCTCGGAGATAATCGTATCTGACGCAGCGAGAAGTTGAAAGACAATTGGGAAAGGCGTGTGAATTTTTCGGAAGCAGACTTCCGGCGCCTTCGGATTTTCTTGTTACTTTCGCGCGAGTTCGCGTCTGCGCTTAATACGCTACTTTCCCTCTACTTTTGCGTGTACGAGATGAGTGATGACGAGATGCAAAAATGGCGGATGAAACAATTCCCGCGAGGGGGAATATTGAAATCGTCGATGCACAAGCTTTTTTTGCTTCTGTCTTTCTCTCGCCTCGTGTGCCTACGAGAGGAGTTCCCGTCGTTTCGTCGTGAAATAATTTCATAGGTGGCACGTGTGTGCCATCGCAGCACGACCCGGTTTACATAAAACCCCGCGAGGATTCTCCAAAAACAAACACAAGGATGATTTTTTCACACGACTTGCGTTTGCGTAGTCGGAAACGAGGGAACGGCAATTTCCTGAGGAATTATCGAAATTGAGCAAAAAAAAAAAACGTTTCATCCAAGTATATTTTCGTCGCATTATTCGCCTGATTCGCGCACAGATGAAATCTTTCAAAGATCGGTTTAAAACGCATTTATAGAATATGTAGGAAGAAGAAATTTGTAATCGAGGAGAAAAATTTTACTCGACAGAAAACAGACTTTGTCGCTTTGGTAGCAGAGGAATAAACATTTGTTCGACATCGTGCTCTCTCCGAGAGCATCGTTGAGAGAGAGGGATTTTTCTCCGCCGATCATTCTTTTGTGCATATCTCGTTCGAGGGTTTAAACGCACCGAGAAACGAAAGCGAGAAGACACTCGATGCCTACACCGTGAAATATAATAATAATTATTATGATGATTATTCGCAAGGAGGAGGACCACACAGAGAGCATGGAGGCGGTGGTCTCGAGTTCGCAACCGCCCTCACCTTTTCTTTGGTCTATCAGGGCGCGTATATATATTTATATACACACATTTGCGTCAGTGTATGCGTGTGTGTGTGTGCACGGGTATTCGACAAAGATGCGGTTCGTTTCCGAGTTGAAGGACGCGAAAGGACTGCTCCAGGAGGGACCTCGGGACCGACAATCGACACCCGTTTCCGGTCGTCAAGAAACTCCGATGTATACACGAGAGTACTCTATATTTGTACACCGGGAGCAACAAGAGAAGAAAGGGAAGAAAAGGGCACGTGCCTGAATCCACAACATTGAGCGTCAGCCCTCCCAGCGATTTAAATATACTCCAAATTGTCAAACACGCGCAAATTCACGCTTCATCGTCATAATAATAACGATTTTTCTAGCAGCGATTCTAATACGTAATTTCGAGAAATAAATTACGTTTTTTTTTAATATTGACAATTATGCAAAAGATTTCTTTAATTTGATGCAGATGTTTTGTTTTTTTTTCGTTTTTCTTGGCTGACATGACACGTATGGACGTATCTATTATCGAGTTTGAGATGCGCGATGCTGTATCCTCTTCCCGAAGGAAACGTAATACACTTGTATGCGTTACAAGCTGCATGGACAAACATCGAATGAGCAGAGGAGGATATTCAAGAGGAGGCTGCGAGCACCGCGTACACGTGCTGTTTATACACACTCGCGCGCAATGGCGGAGCATCGCCCAAGTATAGATCATGTAAAACGATATTACAGGACCATATGGCGAAAGCCGTCGGGCTTCGAGGACTGTTTTTTTTCTCTCGAATCCTTCATCAACGACTACGAAAATGGCAACATCGAAAGATTTCGCAGAAAAACATCCAAATTTCCCTACAAGATTTTCGATACGAGAAAAAGCATTTTTCGCGATGATTTTTCGCTCCGAAAATGCGAGATGCATTTGCGACCGAAATTTCGTCAGGAGTCTCGGAAATTTCTCAGGATATTCTAATGAGCGATAAATGCGACGTCGAGCTGCGCAAAGATGAAAAAAAAATCATGAGAATTCGTACGATGCGTGTCGCAATTGCGCGAGAGTGCGAAACAATTGTTCACTTCACGTGATGAGCTCGAAGCCGGGAGCGTGTACATCCTGTGAAGAAACGGGAACTCTCTCTCTCTCTCTCTCTCTCTTGTTATTGAAGAAGCCGAAGATAATACACGATAGCTGAGGATGCTTTCCAACAGGTATTTTTTTTTTTCAAAATAATAACGATAATGATACCCAAAACGTGTACGAGAAATATGGCGCGTGCCTTGCGGGACCTCGGAAGGAAATGGCAGATGGTGAATTCGGTCAAGCCTTATGGTCAATCGGTGCAAACAAATTTTTGTTTTTTTTTCCTCACAAGACACACGCGTAACCCCACAGGGATACTCCGGATGAGCAGAGTTCCGTTCGTTTTTTTTTTCGCCTCGAAACGAAACAAAAAAACAAAACGAAAGATATCAGCTTCCGGTTCTTTCGATAATTCGTGAAATCTTATGCATGTCGTACGACGGAATTTCTCCCGTACGCCTGATAACTTTTGACGAAATCTTGGTAACATTCGACCGACCCGGAGCGATAAAAATACACTCGCGTTGACTCATCAGCGTACCGTAAAACCGTAATCGACATGGCGATAAAGCATCGAGATAATTGTCCGACCGTCGCTGTAAAACGGATGCAGGAATATACGGAAGATGCATGTTTTTCTCTTGGATATAACGAGCCCCCCTTTTTTTTTTCGAAATACGCTCCAAAAATGTTACAACCAAAGTTTTTTTCGAAATCGATGTTTTGAAAAATCCATGTTTTTCTTCGCAGATCCGCAGCATCATTGACGCGAGGAATGATCAACGATCAGCACGGAAAGACGTTTACGATGTGTATAAATCATTCAACGGTGCTGCAACGTCGGTACTAATGCGGATAATAAAAAACAATAACGATAGATACGATAGAGTAAGTGGCGGAGAGACTCAGGTTCGTATAATTGGTCCTTCCTCTTCGCCGCTGATTGTTTTAAACGAGAACAACTCGATGACGAGCGTATGTGCTCGCGTACTTTGTACACGCTTACCCCCCCTCTTCCCAGCCGTACCGACAGATGCGAAAGAAATGGAGTTGGAAAGCACGCCGGATTATTAAATTATACGCTACATACGCATTGATGGACTTGGAAATACTACATATATAATATAAATTTATGGTACATATGTATAAAATATAAGAATGGAAGGGTAGACATCCGGCTCTGACCACGATTCCAAGACGATGCCTTTCTCAAACAATGCCGAGTGCCAAAGTTCTCTCACGGAATTTATTGCGGAGCAAGAGTACCGTGGAAAGAAAAATGTCCGCGGAGATGATGAAACCGCGCAAGAGCTTCGGGTCGAATTACGAAAGGTGGAATTTGGATCGAAAAACTTGGAAATTCACAAAAATGATGTTGGAAATTGAAGAAACGACTAAATACCCGACTGAATAGATGGAAATATCAATGAATTTTTTTTATAACATCGATGATATTTGTCGAATTATTGCGCCTGGTAATTCTGGAAAAAATCCGAGCGGACGAAGAAAAATGTCCGTGAAGATGAAACCGCACAAGAGCTTCGGGTCGAATTACGAAAGGTGGAATTTGGATCGAAAAACTTGGAAATTCACAAAAATGAAGTTGGAAATTGAAGAAACGACTAAATACCCGACTGAATAGATGGAAATATCAATGAATTTTTTTTATAACATCGATGATATTTGTCGAATTATCGCGCCTGGTAATTCTGGAAAAAATCCGAGAGGACGAAGAAAAATGTCCGTGAAGATGAAACCGCGCAAGAGCTTCGAGTCGAATGACGAAAGGTGGAATTTGGATCGAAAAACTTGGAAATTCACAAAAATGAAGTTGGAAATTGAAGAACCGACTAAATACCCGACTGAATAGATGGAAATATCAATGAATTTTTTCTATAACATCGATGATATTTGTCGAATTATCGCGCCTGGTAATTCTGGAAAAAATCCGAGAGGACGAAGAAAAATGTCCGTGAAGATGAAACCGCACAAGAGCTTCGGGTCGAATTACGAAAGGTGAAATTTGGATCGAAAAACTTGGAAATTCACAAAAATGAAGTTGGAAATTGAAGAAACGACTAAATACCCGACTGAATAGATGGAAATATCAATGAATTTTTTTTATAACATCGATGATATTTGTCGAATTATCGCGCCTGGTAATTCTGGAAAAAATCCGAGAGGACGAAGAAAAATGTCCGTGAAGATGAAACCGCACAAGAGCTTCGGGTCGAATTACGAAAGGTGAAATTTGGATCGAAAAACTTGGAAATTCACAAAAATGAAGTTGGAAATTGAAGAAACGACTAAATACCCGACTGAATAGATGGAAATATCAATGAATTTTTTTTATAACATCGATGATATTTGTCGAATTATCGCGCCTGGTAATTCTGGAAAAAATCCGAGCGGACGACGAAAAATGTCCGCGGAGATGAAACCGCACAAGAGCTTCGGGTCGAATTACGAAAGGTGGAATTTGGATCGAAAAACTTGGAAATTCACAAAAATGAAGTTGGAAATTGAAGAAACGACTAAATACGGGACTGAATAGATGGAAATATCAATGAATTTTTTCTATAACATCGATGATATTTGTCGAATTATCGCGCCTGGTAATTCTGGAAAAAATCCGAGCGGACGACGAAAAATGTCCGCGGAGATGAAACCGCACAAGAGCTTCGGGTCGAATTACGAAAGGTGGAATTTGGATCGAAAAACTTGGAAATTCACAAAAATGAAGTTGGAAATTGAAGAAACGACTAAATACCCGACTGAATAGATGGAAATATCAATGAATTTTTTTCATAACATCGATGATATTTGTCGAATTATCGCGCCTGGTAATTCTGGAAAAAATCCGAGAGGACGAAGAAAAATGTCCGTGAAGATGAAACAGCACAAGAGCTTCGGGTCGAATTACGAAAGGTGAAATTTGGATCGAAAAACTTGGAAATTCACAAAAATGAAGTTGGAAATTGAAGAAACGACTAAATACCCGACTGAATAGATGGAAATATCAATGAATTTTTTTTATAACATCGATGATATTTGTCGAATTATCGCGCCTGGTAATTCTGGAAAAAATCCGAGAGGACGAAGAAAAATGTCCGTGAAGATGAAACCGCACAAGAGCTTCGGGTCGAATTACGAAAGGTGAAATTTGGATCGAAAAACTTGGAAATTCACAAAAATGAAGTTGGAAATTGAAGAAACGACTAAATACCCGACTGAATAGATGGAAATATCAATGAATTTTTTTTATAACATCGATGATATTTGTCGAATTACTGCGCCTGGTAATTCTGGAAGAAATCGGAGCGGACGACGAAGCCGAGAGAAATTTAACGAGAGAATTTGCACCGAGCTCGGAATAAATGCGAGAACAAAGGAGAAACACTCGCGCGACCCAAAAATCCCTTCACCGTTTCGTCGATCTCACGCTCTCTCGGATATCAAAGGAAAATTAAAAAAAGCTTCCAATTACAGCGATGACGAGTCGTGAGACAGTTGTGAAGATTCTGTGACAATCTTTGCTGCTGGCAGAGACACGAGTGTATATAAAAATGGCGAATTTATAAATACACCCACATATGGACGGAATGAGAACACGAGACGCGAAAAATTTCTCAGAGTCACGCTGATAAGTCGTGGAAGAGAAGAGCACCTGTGTGTTTTCTGTTAAACCTGCGTGACCGGTTGTCCGAGCTCGTAGCTCGTGGAAGAACATTCCTGTTAACGCTGGGATATCGACGAGCTGTGACAGCTGTACGGAGATAAAGCCGCGAAAACGCAAGGGCGCGCGTTATCTGACCTGCGCTGCAAAAGAGAGAGAGAGAGAGAGAGAGCCGCGAGACCTCGAGCCACAAACTGCACATAACAGTCCTTATCATGAATTATTCGAGCGTTTACACGCCGGTAATTCAGTAAAGCAGCGTCACCTTCGCACAGAGCGGTTCGATGATCGAGTGAAAAGTCCGCAAAACGTCAATCGGGAATGAAATTTCCGAATGTTCCGACGAATCTTGGAAGCGAAATAGAATTTCGTGCGACACTCTGCCTTTTTGGAAAGAAAAAAAAACGATGAATAATCGAACCTCGGACAGTCTGATCGCAAATATCGATCGCGCTTTTGCAAAGAAAGTACGTAAAATCGCGTTTTCCATGCGGTTCGAATAAATCGTGAAAAGATGCTTGAGATCGCGAAACGAAAATGTGAAGAAAGTCAGAACGGAGCGAGATTAGAGGCAAGATATGACGAACGCAGGAGCGCACGCGAGAGACTCTTGTTCGGACTTGACCCTACCTTTTGACTTCACTTGACCAAGTGTCAATAACTCTAGGTTTTCTCTCTCCCTCTCAGCCTTCATGGATATATAACGAACGCAAGAGCGACGAAAAATTAGTCAAACTAATTCGTATGGAAAAAACAAACGAGACCATTTTTCCGTCCTCGAAACTCATCGATCGAACGAATCGAGCACACCATCAATGATTTTCCCCTGACCATTGACGAGCTGATATAAATATTCCCACAGCGTCGTAATAATATACGAGGAAGAAAAAAGGAGAAAAAAATATCCGACGTATATTTAACGCCTTATCGAGACTCTCCCACGGGCGTTTATGCATTCATTGAATCATCGTCGTTATTATTTTTAACGTCGTTTTATCATTGTTCAACGACCCCGGGTGAAGCGAAAGAATCATCGATTCAAAGACGTTTTACTCGCGGGTCGTGCACGTATCGCGGATTATTCGCAAAGTCGCGCCATCTCGTGGCTATTTGAATGAACATCGAGCGCTAATTTTTCCTAATTTTCATCGCTCGCGCAACGCCAGTGGGAAACTTTGTAACTAATCGCGAGAGACGAGTGTCGTCACTCGTTGGTCGTTCGAACGGAGGAAAAAATCTTGTGAAACTCACAGCCGCGATTGTTGCCGTTCGTTACGGGGGCCAACTGAAAGATGCGATGTATAACCTCAATTATATACGAAGAACAAACTCAATTCCACCGCGCATAACTCCGTGCGTTATGTTCGTTGAGCTCTCAATTGCCGGGATTCCCTGTTGGGTATCCCGCGGGTCAAGCTGCATTTTTCTTTTTCTCATATGACACGACGAGAGGCAGAATTTATTAATCTATAAATCAACAGTCTCGTAAAACGACGGATCGAGTCGATATTTCCGCAAAGCTCGCGGCGATCGATCCGCCACTTTCATCGAATTCGCTCGACGATTTTTTTTGCTGTTTCTCTTCAAAGAGAAACCACCAAAAAGCAAAATACCGGACAATACGAGTGCGACACTGCGCTCGACGCGGGAGAAAAAAAAAACCTCGGTATTTCTCGAAGCTGCGGAACGCACATGTACTATCTCGCCAAAAAAAAAAAAAGCAGTCGGTAAATTCTTCATTCGCGCGTCGAGCGAATTCGAGAGCCGAAGCAGAGCGTTTGGAAGAGAGGGCTTCGTGCATGGACCGGACGGGTTCGTTGCGCCGGATGTTTCGTGTTCCCTCGATTCTCTCGCTCACTCTCGTCCATCGAATTCCGCATTGACACCCGCGTGTTTCCGGTTACCCGCGTACGTGCGTGTTGAAAACGATGTCGAGCGAATCGGAGATCGAAATCGGAGCGCGAGGGTACACTTTATTTCGGACCAACGAGTGGGCGGTGAAAGTATCTCGACAAAGTGCCGGAGGGATAAGATTAGCTCGATTTTGCCAAAGATCCTCGTACGCGTATCGTAATAATACGATGGTAGAGGTTGAAGAGATAGTGCTTTTTTTCTCGTCTTATCGCCGATACGAGTCCGACACCCGTTAGTCCGGAGCCTGAGGGTGGAAAAGAGGGCGACACTGGTACACGCGCGTATCCACACATACATGCGCGTTTATACGCGACAGACAGGCTTAAGGCGAGTGTCGGTGACACACACGCGAGTATGGTGGCACTCACTGGCGCCATGCCTATCATTACGTTGTTTGAACTCGTAATACACATCGCGCGATGCAACCTCGCTCGATCTTTTTTTTTTCTCCCTCTCGCTTCTCTTTCCATTTCGATACACGCATAATACACGTAATGTACGCCGCCACGCGTCATAACCATCAGACAGTGAGACCCGAAGAGACATTTTTTTTTTTTTTTCGTTGTCTTTTACGCTATCGTGCTTCGCTCGACGTCGAGAACCTTTTTCTTCCTTTTTTCAGAGCAAATCGACCGCGAACGCGCACGGAATGGAATGTTCGTACGATCGGCGTGGATTTTGCGTACGTGTCTATGGATTTCGCGTACCCTGCTCCGAGACCCTCTTTCGGAATGAAATCTAACGACACTAGCGACGGATGGAACTTTCGCGATGGAAAAAAAGGTGAAATCCTCGAATGTGCAAAATCAATTTTTTAGAGTATTATTGGGTCGTTTTGATGAAAACTAAACGTAGGAGGGGGGACGATTTTTCTATTGACTATCGTTCGAATCGGAGATGAAATGAGTATGGGCGTGTGTAACTCGACGAGTAACTCGAAATCGGAAGAATCAGATGTTTGGTTGAAAACGAATGAATTTTGAAAATTCCACGGAATTGCGATGAATTTCACGTAATATGGAAAATTGTTTCGTGTGTATATGTGGACGCGGAAGCTCGAGCCATTTGTGCGTTTGTATTTTTCCCGACGAGGCTATGGAAAAGCGGAGCACGAGCTAGAGAGGAGGATGCGAGACATCGGAGGCTACAGAGCGATCGAAGGACGAATACTTCCGGTCATTCCACTCGTCAGTGTCACAGTGTATAAAGAGAGTAGACTTTTTTTTTCTTACACACGCATATACACGGGGACCACCCCCCGTACAGCGTGTATACGACGTCGAATGGTCGTTTTACATTCGAGAGTCCCGCAGCGACGAAACACGCACGTGATCACGCGGTGCGTCTCGTACTTCCGGTCACTCCGTGTGTATACACACGCGCATGTATGTACATCCACAAAACAACCGGTTGAACAATTTTCACGTATGTGAGTCGACTGCCGCTTGATTCTTGCTCCGACCTGCGAAAACAAATTCACCCTGACCCTTAATTTTCTCACGACAATGGAAATGATAAAAAAATAAAAAAATTCATAAATGAAAATATCACCATCGCTATAATTAGAGGCAATTATGGTTTTCGTCGTTATTTCTGGTGTTGTTGATGTTATTCAAGGTTGGGGAAAACGCTGGGGAAACTTTGAGCCGAGCTTCGCGATATTTGCATCGTCAGGCGTGAAGAAATTTCCGTGCGATGCCTGTACGAGTGATGAAAAATGATGGATAATAGGCGGAGGAAATCGATGAAACTAGCGACGGTGATAATGGCTGTAATATCGAAAAGCGCACTGAATGAGAGCACTGTGAGCCCGATGTTTTCGAGATACTCCGTCAGTGCGTGTATCAGACCGCTTCCCCTAACAATGCAAAAAAAGAAGCTCGAAACTTCTTGTTCCGACCTGCGAAAACAAATTCACCCTGACCCTTAATTTTCTCACGACAATGGAAATGATCAGAAAATAAAAAAATTCATAAATGAAAATATCACCATCGCTATAATTAGAGGCAATTATGGTTTTCGTCGTTATTTCTGGTGTTGTTGATGTTATTCAAGGTTGGGGAAAACGCTGGGGAAAACTTGGAGCTTCGCGATATTTGCATCGTCAGGCGTGAAGAAATTTCCGTGCGATGCCTGTACGAGTGATGAAAAATGATGGATAATAGGCGGAGGAATTCGATGAAACTAGCGACGGTGATAATGGCTGTAATATCGAAAAGCGCACTGAATGAGAGCACTGTGAGCCAGATGTTTCCGAGATACTCCGTCAGTGCGTGTATCGGACCGCTTCCGCTAACGACGCAAAAAAAGAAACTCGCGCATTGATGTATCCACATATGTATATTCGATTCGTTCGATGGGAAATTTCGTAACAAAATATCCTCGTTTTGTAACTCGTCGATTGGCGAGGTTCCCCTTAATCGCGGAATCTCACGATGATAGACCGGGGAAGACTTTTCGGAAAAAAGTAAAAGATGGCTGTAGCGATGATGATGATGATGATGATAATGATAAGAATAATTCGTGACGTTCGACAATCGGAAGTAACGAATTAGATCCCACGCGACTATTGATGGTGCGATCAAAGGGTTCGAAGGGAGGGGATAACAACGAGCGTCGGGAGAATACGTCGAGGGAGGAAGAGATGGGAAGTGAGAGGGAACGAAAACTGTGTTCGGTCGATCTCTCGCTGCACATCCGACTATCCGTCATAAAACGTATCATTATTCAAAGCGCCATAAAGGAAGGCCTTCGAGTCTTTCTCCTTCTCTCTTGTTATTTCGATCGGCGAGTATACAGCCAGAAATGTATGCACGACGTGATCTTGGCGGTAATATGCGCCACGAGAGAGAAAGAGGGGATAAAAATGAAGGAAACGAAACGAGAGGTATTTCAAAGTTCATTGTTCGCTGGCAGACGCTGGCAAAAAAAAGCCATGTGCAGAGAAAACTTTACCGCAACTTTATTGACAACCCTTCTTCTGCCAGATGTTCCTTTTTTCCTCTCTATCCGCTCCCTCGATTCTCTTTTTCGTCTCCACCTCGCGAAAGGGCTGTATCGTTTGTATCGCGTTCGAGAAATTTCGCGATTTCTCCGCAACGCGAGACAGCCAAATTTCGAAATTCGAGCAAAAAGAAATCGTGACTTTACTCGTCACGAATTTTCCAAACGAGAAAAACGAAAAACGAACTAACGAGAAAAAAGAAAAAGAAACCGATAAAACAGAATTCTAACGCAAGATGAAGAAATTTCTAAATTCCGCGCTCGGATGATTTTGTCCCTGAAATTTCTCAACGAAATGTCGCAATTCCCGCGACACCGAACGTCATCATCGACTCCTCCGTCAATTCTTTTTTTACGATCGATTCCTCGGGCGAAACAAAAGTTTCAAGCACGAAAATTAAAATCCCGAAAAAAGATGTACGAAAATTCGACGAGAGTCACTTTCGGCGTCCGAGAGTGAAAGAAGCAGAGAGGAAGGTAACGAGGATGAAAAAAGTTGAGAGTCGAATTAAAAAATGAAAAAAAAAAAAAAGAAATCTCTCTCCCTTCATCGATCGAACGACCTCGATGGACAATTTGAATTCCGAGAATGCATCAACCTCGGCCCACACTTTACAAGATTCTTTTACACATCGTGCGTCCACGTGAGATCGCGGAGTGTGCGGCTTCTGGAAGTTGCTCCAGAAGAGAGAACTCGAGAGCGCAACAAGGAGGGGAGGGGAAGAGAAGAGAAGATCGCGTTCCAGCTTGGTCGAAGATTGTGGGAGAAGAGGAATTTTACTCCACTACGCGCCTCGTAATTTGCAGTCTCGGAAACGTCGAAAGAGCGATGACACATTGAGTTTGTAATTCCTCTTGTGGTACGCGATGACTTCAACACTCGAGACGATGTCAACTAGTGCGAGAAAAAGAGTGCAAGACGGAGGAGGAGGAAGACGTCACACGGTGCAATTCGATCGCCGCGGTCTCCTCGCTCCTCAAGGTGGAGGGAAAACGTCATCGCGGGGAATACCTCTGCGCGACACGCCGAAATTTCCATTGTCGAAATTTATCGATCATAAAGTATTTTTTTAGACGTCATCGCCATATTTGGAATCACCGTTTTATCCAAAATTTATTTACGCACGGGATTTCGTAATATCTTTCTTCGGATTTTCTACACAATCTATACGAACGATATATCACGCATCATGTGACATTTGCGTTACGATTTGCACAAATTTTCAATAAAAATCTGAGGAATTATTTCGACGAGTGATTTTTTTCAACTTTATCCAACGACTTTTCTGTCTTGTTTATTTACTTTTGTCGCAATAACGTGAGTAATATCCGTACGTACGGACACTAATCCTCGATACTCGCGTCATTGGGGAAAAAGGAAAAAAAATATCGTCGAATTACGGTACTCGCTCGTGAAGAGTCAATTTGATGGATTTTCGATCGAAAAAAAACGGTTTTTTTTTCGTTCACGCCAGGAATCGTCAATTAATGGATCGTGTGTGTGTTTTTTTTTCTCGAGAGATGGAGACATTCCACGGAGAAGGTGGCTGTGACTAATGATTACGGATTACACTTTCGCGACCGACAATCACGAAAGTATGACAAGGGAACGAAGAGGAGGGGGGGGATTGTCGGTAGTACCACGTGCTCCCCGCAATTACACACTGGACGGAGTCACTCTAATGCTCAACTTTCACGTCCACGTTACGCCTTCGAAAGGCAACGAGTGTGTTATTATATATCGATGATTGCAACTACCGGAGAATTGTGCGACCTAACGCACAATGAAAAGACGTACGGTCACAAATCCGGTTTCCTTTTTTTTTTCGGAGTATTTTCGTTACGGCATTTTTTTCGTACCACGCTCAAAGTTCCAATTGTTTTTCCCTCCCAAATCGGGCCGAATGGCTCGAGAAATATTTGCCATGGAGATTCGTCGTTTTGTCGAACGTGCGGGCGTGAAAAAAACCGACGATTCTCGTCGAGGCGAGAAAATTCTGATTTTTCTGTCATTTTCTATCCTTGGATCGCTTTTCCTTCACCTCGAATCTGTCTCGTCGCGTTAAAGACTCCGAAAATCGCGCGAAACGTATTTTCTATTTATACAACGAGCGAAAACCACATCCTGAAAGCGCATCGATTCTCGGGAAAAAGAAATCGCGATGACGCGACGAAAAACGCGCTCCGCGGTGGTTTATCCTCGAAAGGATTGCACATTCCGTCGGGTCTTTTCGCTCGCGACCTTGGAGCGAATTCGTGCGAGCCGGACGTAGTGGAGAGAAGAAAAGTTCCAAGAGAGGAGAAAAAAAACGAGTACGCGCAGTAAGAACGCGGGGACGAGTTCAAAAGCGCGCTGTGACGCAACAGAACCGCCACTGCAGCGCGAATTAACAAGCGAGTCGCTGATTCGATGAAAATAAAAACGTTTGAAAAAATCGTCGTTTTCAAAAAGAAAGATTCGTCAAAATTATCGATCTCAAAACGTCACTCGGTTTGCGACACTTTTTCGTTACACGCGTATCTCAAATAAGTCGAGTGACGTAGTGAAAAAGCCTGTCGGACGGGTTTCTCGATAGATCGCGGATCGTTTATATTTTTTTTTCTCAATTAACGAATTTCATGGCAATCTCGACTCTGACGTTTCGAACATCGAGAAAATCTCCTCGACGAGAGTCTGTAAAATGAGATAAGGACCAATTTCTTCCTATCGCGAGATTAAAGATCGTTGAAAAAACAAGAAAAGAAGATTTTACTCTCGTTTCCGGTTTGTATTACGGATAAGTACGGTGGATCGTTTCTCGACGTACGAAAGGCCGCTCAACGGAATTGCGATAGCCATAGGAATCAGTTCGTAAAGCTGTAATGCCCCCCCCCCCCCCTGCTCCCTCGCCCTACTTGAGTCTCCAAGCAGTTCGAGGTATCTTTTTGGTCGAATCGCGATCACTCTCGCTATAATCTCGCTTTCTCCCGGAGTCCGAATGGAGACGAATAAAGCGGAATTGAAAAAAATGAAATAAACGCAGGAAGAGAAGAGGTAGGGGCGAGAAAATGAGCAGTCCGACGAGGCTGCGGGAGTAAATGCGTCAAATTCGTCGACGAGGAAGCGAAACACATCGCCGTCGACGTGACGAGAATCTTCCCGACGCGCGCAATGCACCATTTTATGCGGGTGATTGATATATATGTATATAAACACACGTATATGTATGTTTATGTACAAACGTTGGAATGAAAAAGGGCGCAAATATAGCGGTTTCCACGAGACGAGAACAAAGCCTCAGTCGCCGAAGCAATTACCGGGCGATGTGAAACCCGCGTTGAATCGACGAAAATTAGGAGATACGCCCTTGTAAGATTGAGGAAACGATGTGTCGACATTGAACCACGTTTTTTTTCATCTTCCTCCGGAGCATCCTCGAGAAACCAAGGGCGACTCGTTGGGGAAGAGTGAAAACGAGGGGAAGGACCAAAAACGAGAAGAAAACGTTGGAAAATTAAAAGAGAATGAAGATTTTCCTGCCATCATGCGTGTATCTGTGCGTCCCTCATGCGGTGCCACAGGAAATAACGAATTAATGACAATTTCGAGAAAACTCGGATCTAGACGCCCTTTGATACACGGTCGACCCAAACATCCGCAGGGTCGACGATAACATTTCGATAATCGATTATGAATTATCGTTGGTATGTTTTTGAAACATTCCGAGGATAAGATTCATCAGTCGATCGAAGGATTCTAGTCGGATTTATCGGGCGACGCGAATGCGTCGCATAAAAACTCTCGCGAGAGAGCACGCGAGTTCGACGTGCGTGTCGCCGCCGTGAAATTGAAGGAATTAACCATCGCGAGCCCGCGAGAACACACATTACGTGCTGCCATCTTTTGCTCGCGTTAATGACGAGTCAAGGACACACGCGGGTCTCTCGGGGCGAGAAAAACCGGAAGTACGGGCCGATGCGCCGGATGTCAAGAGCGTTCTGGCCTGCAGGATACAGACTGATGTATCGTACATCCAGCGATTCAACCTCGGCGATAAACTTTGCGTTTATGGCACGTTTTTTCTTTCTCCATTTCGGTAAATAATCGAAACTCTGTTTTAACATTTTTCAGCTATTTTTTCCTCACGCTAGCAGCTAGCTATGACGTCAACGGAAAATGGATCATTTTTCGAGTCTTTCGTCGAAGCCAAATGAATATAATGTGTATTTAATATCGTCAGCTTTCTTTTCTTTTCGTAAAAGTGAAAATTCATGAATTTCGCGCGAAAAAAGCGATCTCGAGCGAACGCGTCGAGGAACTTCGCGAAGGGGGCGAATTCGGTTATCCGCGCGGTTGTCCCACGAACGTAGCACCTTAATGATAACAACAGTGATAAGAGATTCGTTTATCGGGTAGACTTCAACATCGCAAGGAGCCAGCGATCATCGTCCGTCTCGACGAGTCGCAAAATCAGTAGGCAGTTATTTTTCTCCGTCTCAATCGATAAAGAAGAGATAACGATGAAAAAAAAGCCAAATATTATCGCACGAATCGTTTCACGAGCACCAGACAATTGTCACGTAAACTTTCCTCATTTGCAATTCGAATAAAACGCCATTTGAAATGCTGCTCCTGATTTATTTTGCTCCTGAGATTGAGTAATTTTATCCCCCTTTTTTCTCAATAATACGAAAAAAAAAGTCCCTCGATCGATTTCACAGCATCGATAACGTCAAATCGCGCACGATTCGAGATTGCAACTTTTTCATATCCGATGCTGGCATGAAAAGCAAAAGGACAAAAAAGACCCGGGGAATACGCGAGTACGAACGTTTTCCGACGATTTGCCCCGGGGAATTTGTAATTAAAATCTCGAGAAAAACCATTCAAGTACACAGGGATAACGAGATATCCTTAGCCCTTTGAAAAGTTTTTCCACGTTGATCCGTAGGTGCATCATCGGAGCTTTAAGCACACAGGGAAGATACGACGGTGAGAGAGGAGAGGAAGAAAAAAAAAGACTCGTTCTCGTTGGAGATCACGGGAACGAAACACGTTCCCAGAGAGAGAGAGAGAAAAAGATCCAGCGGGAGAGAGAGGGAGGGGCGCCCGTTCAACGGGATTCTCACAGAATGGAATCTGCTCGCCAGCACCACACGGCGCGATCTCTTTTTATCTTGAATGGAAGAAAAAGTGTGACTGCGGGAGAACGCGCATTCTCCCGAGTTCCAGTAGCGCACGTAAACACAAGCGCTTCGATCGAATTCAGCGTCGTCGAAATGAAATAATCATCAACGAGCAGCGCGATCGATCGAGACTGGGAAAATCGGGTCGGAAGCGACAAAACGCGTGCGAAATGAAAGAAAAAAGGATTTTTCATTGAATAACTTAAAAAATGGAGAAAAAAATGGAGAAAATCGAACTAAGCGTTTCAACGTTTTGACGTTTCGTACGTGAGATTGCGCGGTTTCATTTTCATCATGGGAACTCGAGACTTTTTTTCAAAGGGGCTCTCGAAGTTGCGAACGGAAGGAAAACCGAGCGAGATCCTGTTCGAGTGAAAACAAGACCCAAGTAGTCAGAGAGACAGATGCTGAATTATTCTCTGTCGCGATTCATCTCGGGGAAGGGAAAAAAAAACATTGGACCTTTGGAAACTTCCGAGAAGGGAGTCCCTCGAAACTCGAGACGGGAATTAACGAGCAATAAATTTTTATCGACAAACAAACATTCGTAAATAACGGAATGACCGAGAGTGCAAAAAATAAAGTGGAATTCGTCAGGAATGACTTTTAAATTATTTTTTTTGCGTGACAAAAATGTATTATTTGCGTGATAAAAATGAACATTGCTCAATTAAGAGATATATCAAAATTCTCGGACGAAAATAAATTGCTTGTGCGAAAGATCATTTCATTATAATTTCACAGTAATGTCGAAAAAAAACGACGAAGAAATAAAAACTCGAAATACGAGTTCAATTCGCGATTTTTCACGCTTATTTATTCTCCATTTTTTTCCCCCAAGTGGCAAAACTGTGGTTGTCTCGGGTACGAAACAAAAATATTACGGAATCCCTCGAAAGATTTTTTCATCGCGGTTACGGGTCATAATAAAATACTTCCGATACATGGAAGGAGACGCGTTCCATGTGGGACGGTTTTGTTGGTACAAATTCGTGTGTACGAGCGCCCGCATGAAAGTTTCACAGAAAATTCAACGCGGTTTTGATGACACTCGAGAGAGTTCCGGATTTCGGAGTTTGAGAGCGCAAAAAAAAGGAAAACACAAGTAGGAGGCGGGGAAACCCGCGGTAAGGAAAAACACGTGTTCGCCGAGAAAAAGTCGAGGGTAAAGGAAACGTCATTTTTTTTTATCCACAAATGAGAATAAAAAAAAAGAAACCTCCACCACGGAGAAAGTGAGAAAAAGATGGAGATGAAAATATTCGAAATCTTGCGGGCATTTTGCTCGAGACTCGAGGGAAAAAAAAGATTGAAGTTTTCCAACGGAAATACGGGGAAAATTGGACGAATTTCGACAGAGTCTCATTGAAAAATTGCGAAATCGTCGAACGAAAATATTCCGACGAGATTTTTTTTTCCCCTGCTCTCATCGAGTGAATTCCGACACCAGCAGCCTCGTCCGATTCAACGAGACGATATCGTCGGAGTTAAAAACGAAAAAGACCCTCCGGAGCTTCTGAATTTATCACGTTTTAACGAGAGGGATCTTGCGCTAGAAGTCTTTGGGATATTATACGTATACGTGTAAGTGCAGAGAGGGGACGTTGGAGATAATAGAGTCTCAAAATATCTCGGAATAGTTCGATGCAAGCATCGAGTACAAAAAATAAATTTCAGAGTTTCACGTATGCGGAAGAGAAAAACACAAAGTTCGATGGTGTCATCGCTGCGGTATTCCGATACGGATGATGAAAAAATTTGTCGTAAAGCAAAATGGCAATGTTTCGTGAAATTTTTCGTTAAAATATGTTCGAATTACTTGAGAAGGCTGCCGATGAAAATGAAAAAATTCAGAGGAATGAGAAGATAATCAAGATGGAGTTTTTTTCGCGAGATGAAAATTGCGAAGAACGGACGTTGAGCAAATTTCAAAGTCGATAAAACGGCGCACACGAGTGCGGGACAAACTGTGCCATTCGTTTGTTGTTGTTTTTTTTTGCCTTCATTTTTCATTACTCATTCATCGCGCTTTATTAAACTCCGTGCGTCAGCCAATGTAAACGTTTTTGTCGTCGTCGTCGTCGTCGGCGTCTCCCGGATCGCAGCGCCACAGAGAGAACCGACAAAAGTGTGGGATTATTATTTCGCAAGCATCGTGAGATAGAGGACAAAACAAGAGGTGAAAAAAGGCGAAAAAAAGTACGTTTATGTACACACGAAGATCGGGGTGTGGGAGGGCCAACGAGTTTACAGGACGATGCAAAACCTCCGCCATCTGCGCGTGTTTATGGCAAAGAAAATTGAGGAAAAAATTCAGCTCGTACGAGACGAACGCTCGTGTTCCATATTTGAGCGAATTATCGTTCGAAAGAGCCACGTTTTTCGGCGTTCGACTCTCATTAGCTCCAACTTGACGTTCTTCCGACAAAAAAAAACGTGATTAAATAATAGTTTTTTTTTCAATAATTTATCCTGAAAATATTAAAAATTTCGATTGCAAGAGAGCCTGAAATAAAATGGTAAGAAAAATTACATGCGTATTGTGAGTGAAAACTTGGACGAAACTTACTTGTTGCGGCGCAGCATCCGCGGGTGAAAAACTGGATAGGGCTGTAAGCGGTGCTAAAGAGGCGCAGGATGACGCCCTCGAGGGTGGCGGCGTGTGACCGGGGGTTGGACTTTCGCTTCCGCAGCTACTGGCACCGCCGCTCGATGCGAGACTCACACTGTCCGATCGTCCTCTCCAGGGCGACACCGACACGTGTTTCAGCATCGCTCGACGCGAGCTCGAAGCTCAAACCTTGGAGATTCAATTAAAATTCATTTAATTCCCATTGGCGTATTAAAGTAAAACGAGTCGATTAAAGGAAAACCAATCGAACGTCAAAATTGTACCAGCAAAAATCGAATTCAACCAGAGTCTGAACGTCGATTTCGAAACAAAGATATTTTTCATCCAGCAGCACAATTTCGGAGTAGAAAGGACGAAGGGAAGTTTCTTTGAGAAACAAAGTACGGAGCAGAGAGACGGAACGATGAGTGTCATTAAGAAACAACGAGAAGGTGCATCGTCCGAAGCTCGAAGCTCAAACCTTGGAGATTCAATTAAAATTCATTTAATTCCCATTGGCGTATTAAAGTAAAACGAGTCGATTAAAGGAAAACCAATCGAACGTCAAAATTGTACCAGCAAAAATCGAATTCAACCAGAGTCTGAACGTCGATTTCGAAACAAAGATATTTTTCATCCAGCAGCACAATTTCGGAGTAGAAAGGACGAAGGGAAGTTTCTTTGAGAAACAAAGTACGGAGCAGAGAGACGGAACGATGAGTGTCATTAAGAAACAACGAGAAGGTGCATCGTCCGAAGCTCGAAGCTCAAACCTTGGAGATTCAATTAAAATTCATTTAATTCCCATTGGCGTATTAAAGTAAAACGAGTCGATTAAAGGAAAACCAATCGAACGTCAAAATTGTACCAGCAAAAATCGAATTCAACCAGAGTCTGAACGTCGATTTCGAAACAAAGATATTTTTCATCCAGCAGCACAATTTCGGAGTAGAAAGGACGAAGGGAAGTTTCTTTGAGAAACAAAGTACGGAGCAGAGAGACGGAACGATGAGTGTCATTAAGAAACAACGAGAAGGTGCATCGTCCGAAGCTCGAAGCTCAAACCTTGGAGATTCAATTAAAATTCATTTAATTCCCATTGGCGTATTAAAGTACAACGAGTTGAGTAAAGGAAAACCAATCGAACGTCAAAATTGCACCAGCAAAGAACAAATTCAACCAGAGTCTGAACGTCGATTTCGAAACAAAGATATTTTTCATCCAGCAGCACAATTTCGGAGTAGAAAGGACGAAGGGAAGTTTCTTTGAGAAACAAAGTACGGAGCAGAGAGACGGAACGATGAGTGTCATTAAGAAACAACGACTAGGTGCATCGTCCGAGCTACGTACGTGTTCTTTTCACGTTGAGAAAACAATAATTCGCTTTCACTCTTTGCTCCCGACGTCTCGAATGATAAACCGACCGCCTACTTGCAAATATGCAATGTAGCACTCGGAGGACATTTTTTTTAATTGCAATAAAAACTTACGAATAATCTCGTTTCGTCATTGATATTATCGTTTTTATTTTTATATTTATTCGGAATTTTTAGCTGTCGATAACGAATAAAATTGCCCATACACATGTACATGCGACCAGATGGACTATCGCATGATAATTCCGTCGAGTGCATGGTGCACAGTATGGTGTGTAACTTGACTTTATAGGCAAAGTGGAAACGCGCGAGTGTACACGTGCGTTCCAGACGAGGAACGTACTCGAGGTGTCGCCCAGACCTTTCTCAGATCTTACAAACCCTTTTACACCATTCGTTCCCCAGGCGCACACACACACATACACACACACACACACTCGAAGCCTTTATAACTCGACAATTGAGAAAGAGAAACAATCTCATTTTCGACATCACTGAATACAGCTTGTAATTGTATGGAATTGCAGGTTCAATGAAATATTAAATGTTCAGAAAGCTGCAGAAGAAAAAAAGATCGAGTTTATATTAATATTATTCCGAAGGTTTTTTCCCACAGTATATTCTTTTTACTCACAAACGTAAAGCGTCGTATTTTTGTAAGAATTTGAAATTTAAAAATCTAAAATCACAAGACACAATTTTGTGTTTTACTATCGGATGTGTCGGTGCGATAACGATGAGCGGATACGTGACAGAATGAAGAGAATCTTTTTTTATCCCTCGATTCTCGAAACTTTTATAAACATCGGTAGAATGCACCTGCGGTTTGTTTTATCGCATTCACGTGTGTTTGTATGTGTGTGTGTGTGTGTGTCGGTAAAGAGGTTGTACGGAATGTTGTGAATCAACGCAAGAAATTACGAAGAATTAGAGAGTAAGAGCTAGATGAAGAGAGAGAGAGAGATTTACTCACTTTACGAAGCGGACGTAGACTCGACTGTGCGTTTACGCTCCGGGTTCTCTGACAAGAGATCTCGTCAATGCACGTGAATCATGTTTGACTGGCAAACACGCGGCATTGACTCGAAAATTTCGTTACGATTAAACTCGACACTAGATTATTTTCTCCAAACACTCTGCCTTCTTTCTCGTCTTTTCTCCCCACGAATTACGAACAAAACGACGACCGAAAACTCGATTTTTTGTTTCCCGCGATCAGTGGAAAACGAAGAATCTTTTCACACGATCCTTCCGCGATATCCTCGAGCACAAACTTTTTTTGAAATTGATTTAAAAAACAAAGAAAGCACAACACTTTGTTCGATGGATTATCAAGTCAAAAATGCCATGTTTTTAATCCTCTGTGAATTTATCGTTATCGATGTCGATTATCAACGTAAACAGAATTACACATCAGTGACGATCGAAACGATGTTGGAAACGCGTGTGACGAGCTACTAAAGACACGAGATACGCGCGGCACGAGGGCTACGCCACAACTGACGTGAGATGAAAAATGCTTCGTCGAGAGACGCCGACCACGCTTTACCGCCGAGTAGTACGTCATAGTAGCCACCAGAGAGCATCGCGCGTATGGGGCGTTCTCTGTCGACCTTCAGCCTTCCATCCGCGAAATCTTTGCCAAATATTGTTTTTGCCACGACGTATCAAGGCCGTGCGTAACGCGTTTTGACGATTTCGAAATTTCGAAATGTCACTTTTTACCTACGGTTAAACTGATAGATGTAAAACCGTTCTGAAGCTCGTCACGAGTTTGAGGACAAAATTCGCAATGAAAAAAGGCGTCTTTTCGATATATCTCAGTGGGGCGAGTCGTGCCGCAAAAAAATTGCAGTGGAAATTTTGCTAAATCGTCATACTTGGCAGTGCGCTTTGAAAAAACCGTCGAGTCCGTATGAAATAACCCATATCCACTTTTTTCCCTTTCTCTCTCTCTCTTTCCCTTCTTCGTACGTTATCCCGTACAAAACACAGCTTACAGCACGAAGAGGAACAAAAATGGCCTTCCTACGACGATGCGTGAACGCGAGGGCGTCGAGAGACACCGTAGAAAAAGATGAAGACACCCGTGACGAGCAGAAGCGAGAGAGAAAGAGACGAAAAATAGATGGGTTGAAGCTGAAGAACTAGCCAGAACGAAAGCAATCATCGTTGCGCCATGACTGCTGCGATTGTAATACACACGAAGAAAGAATTTCTTACGATAATAAGGAATTTTGTAAACTTGTGCAGATGCACGTATACATTATCCGTGTATATATATATATAAAACTAATGTACCCAAATAGAGAACACGTGGTGGAAGGAAAAACGATCCGATACGGCCCGGCGAAGAAATTTTTGCCCCGATTTAATAACAATTATCGTCGCCCACATCAGCCACTTTTCATTTCGAAAATTCGAATCCTAACGAAAAAAAAACCTCGCAAAATTTCGATCGGAGCGCATAAATAAGGCGAGCGGAAAACAGAAGAAATTCCCTCCCAACGTCACTCTGCAACTGAAGCAAAATTAAAAAAAATCAATTATTCATTGTTTTGCAAGTAACACAAAATATTTTTAAACACATTTGTTTCTTTGATTCGGTGGTGATCTTTTTTTTTCCTCGAAAATACGAAATACACTGTCGTTGGACGAATTTCATGGAGAAATTTTGTCGAAAAAAGAAAAAAAGTTTGTCGGTAGGATAGTTAACTCGATTACTCAGCTCGTTAGAGCTCGGATCATTTTATTGTCGTTGCAATCGTGAGTCACATTTCTCCGCGCACTTTACGGTGATATATCTGTATATATACGTGTACGGAACAAGCGTTTTGGATAAAGCTGCAAATACCGCGAGACTGGGGTATTAATACTGTAATACACAGTACGTTGAGCGTAGTTAGAATCCACCTTATGTATACCTGCTGTGCGTTATTGTACCAACAGACTCTCGACTTTGTCCTCACGTGTTGGCGAGCACCCGGCGATTGTAACTTATCGTAACTTATGTACGACGGAGGCGAATGAAAACGAGGTGGAGAAAGAGCAAAAGAGAGAGAGAGAGAGAGGGAGAGAATTGGCTGGGGACCTCGCGGCTTCCCGGTGCAAGGAGCACTCGCAATGTATCAGAGGCAAGAATAAGATTTACACCCACGACTGAGAAAAAGAGAGACAAAGAGAGAGACGAAAGTACAATCTCTTTCCTATGATGAGATCTTTTAGTTTTTTTTTTCACAGCAAAATTCAAGTTCCCTTATGAAAGAAAAGCGTGGGTTTGGCGAAAAAGAATCAAACGACACCCGAGCTGGAAGAGCTTCAAAAGGCATCGTGGAAAAAACTACAGGAGAATAATAAAATCAAAGAAAACTCGTTATACGTCTTTTTTTTCAATTTCGAAAAACGAAAATTGAAACGATCGAAAAAATCGACAAGGTACTCCGACAAACGTGGTAAAATAGAGTAACGAACGATCTTTTGATACGAGTATTCCGAATTTACGTAAAAAGTAGGTCCATGAATAATTTGAAAATTCTCATGGAACGAAATTAGAAAAAGAAACGGGATCACAGCGCGGTATGTAACCCGGAAACGTCCATAGCGTAGTTGGAAGTGGAACAGAGTCGAGCAATAACGATGTGATTCACGAATGAAAGGAGAAAATAGTCGCGAGTAAATCGAATGGCGAATACATTTGCCATAAAGATATAGCGTGCAATTTGTTGTCATGGAAGGCACCGGCATCGTTTTATTTTTTCTTGTGTGATATTATCGCACAATGAAATTAGCATTTAGTAATGAAAATTCCCCTCGGAGAAATTCGTATGGATATAAAAAAAAAAGACACGATACCGCCTCAATTTGCGTTCGAATTTCTCTGCTTTGTAGCGACGCATCACACGAAGAGGCTGTTTTTAAAGATTTCTTTGCGAGGCGAGGAAAAATCGGGGCTCGAGGATGCGCGTATAGTATGTAGTATTATGTACCTGTATAATGTGAAAAAACCATTAAAGCGCTGTTGAGTTCACGCGTTGGCTGTCACAGGTGAGGAAAGTCTCCCACGCGAACTGCAAGATTTCACGAGGGCAGGATATCCAACATTGTGGAATTATGGCCTCGAAGATCTCTGCTCCTCTCGTACCTGAAATAAATACACAATACGTTGGTACGCACACCTCCACAATAGAGAACGAAAGACTTACTAAATGCGGTCTATTGAATGGAACAGGAAGAAACGTCGTTTTTTTTCCTTTTTGAAAATGTACTCGGACTCTTACTACGAGTTTATTCTCGATTTTCCGAAAAATCTGCAGTTCCTACGGGAAGCACTTGTCACTTGGCTTCCTTTCAACTGTTTCTTCGATACTTTCATACGCGTTAAAGCAATAGAATCGAATAGATACCTGTATATATGGGCTATTCTAGGACAAATTTTCGGCAAAAAGATTTTCCGAAACGTTTGAAACGAAACGAAATTGTCGTTAATGTGAATATTGTATCGTGCTCATTTTGAGTGTAAAGGAGTGCACGAAAATCATTTTCCGGAGCTCAAATGCGGAAAAGTCGTTCGACGTAACTTTGCCAAAATGTGAAAAAGGTTTTCCTCGCCTAAAAGCCTACCCTCTCAATGAAACACGGTAGAAATGGAAGACGCCAAAGTTTCTAATTAACAAGGAGCGCCCTCTATATTTTACATTCTCGTATATGAGGATCTTTTTCCGATACACTCGAATGGATCCTTTACATCCTTCACAAGGACATGAGAATCCTCGAACGGTAGGTATTATACGGTACATCCGTGTAAAGAACCAAAGAAGCGTATTGAAGTCTGAAAAAGCCGAAACCCACCATTAGTGACGGCGCACCTGGGGTGGGCCTTCGTTCTTTTATTTTTCACGACTCGAAAAAAAAAAAATCAAACCGATCTCCGATCTCCGCTCGTTTCACAGTGTCCGGCTTGCTCCTTTCCCTCGCCACGGAAAAATTCTCTCACCAAAACGGCAACCACCATTCCCCATCGCGATGAAACGAGAGAGTAGCAAAAAATCAAATAAAACGCTACGCCCACGAGTTTCACAATGTTCCGCAAGGGGAATGAAGACTGAAAATTATAGCCGGTACGCTCCGCTCCTCGAAACTTCCATGATTTTCCAAAATCCGGAAGTTTCGAGTCTCCGCTCTTGCGTCTCATTCCCATTTAATCGAGAGTTTCGGTTTTTTTTTTTTTTCACGATACCTCGGACGATATTTTCTCCCAGGACCTACAGCAGAGATTTGAAAAAATGTACAACGTACGAAATTCGTTGTGCTTTCGACTGATGAGAAAAAAATCTTGAAACAGGATCAGAGATGACGATTCAATAGCCAAACGTACGATGATCCTTTGATGATTTTCGGTGCTGTTTTTTATGGTCAAAGTCCGTCGTATCATATCGCGATAATAGTCAGCGATGTTTACGAGAGAAATTGCCTGCGCAGCACAGTGGAAGAGTTTAGTCAACGGGTGAAAAACGCAGGCACGGTGTGCATGAGGAGAGACGAACAAGCGTACACGTGCAGGCGCACAGATACGAGAGACTCGACGGGGGATTAAGTCGTAGGTGAAGCGAATGGACGATGATGAAACGAACAACGAGACTCCTGTTTGGCAAAACTGGAAAACACCGGGGTTGGCAAGGGGGATTCTACGACTCCGGCTTTGAATCTCCGTAGCACACGCGAGTATAATGTAACATCTCTTTGGTAGAAAATCTACGTACTACTCTGCTCTCTGTATCGTACAGTATGTGGACTATGTCGAGGAGAAAATTCAATTACGAGGAAGAAAGATCGCCGCGACGCAGCTGCGACGAGCGTGCGTTTTAAATTCGCGTGAAACAACGATAATAATAAAGACACAAGTTGCAACGTTAAACCCATGAAATCCTTCGATTCGCAGCTATCTATATCCGCGTCTGACATCAAGAAAGTTCGATCCGCGATGCTGCAACTTTCAAAGAGACGCGATTTATCTCACGCGGAGACGGAGTTTCGAGCATTTTCGCATTTTTGCAACATCCCCGAGCCGCGAATCCCGTTGCGAGCAATTTGCATAACAGCGAACACCATGTGCCAGAGTGCCATTCTGTGACCATGTCAAAGCATTGAAAACAAAGCAGAACCCTTTTGAATTTAAATACCTGAAATAATCATCGCGCAATTATTTTCTTTCGACGGTGTGAATAATTATCCAATTCCATTGAAAAAAAAAATATCGATATAACAGACTCGCGAACTTTTATATGCGAAAAGAAAAAAGTATGAAAAAAGTATGTCCATATATCGACGCAGAAAAAAACAGAGTGAAAGAGTTTCAAACGTGAATTCTTGAAATAATTGTCACGAAAATACGGTGAAAAAATGTAATATCGAATTGGCCAACGTTAGCTACCGCTTTTGCGTCAATTGTAATTAAATTGCGTCGAATATCAATCGTAGAATAAACTTTTATTATCGCATCCTCTCCGCTCACGTTTCAATTACGATAAGAGTGCGAAATATCATTACTTTTGTCCCTTTCGAGTTCCCTGCGTGTATGGCACACCACGTGAATATTGTCCATTACGTTCGTGTACGATTGACGTTGCAATCGCGTAAAGTACGTCGCATGAAAGTCTCTCGGGGCGGAAATACGGTGGTCGGTCGCCACGTGGGATATACAAATTCGTATATGTATACTACGGTACACTTGTGAGAGTTTTCACCCCGCAATGCAGCAAAGTGACTGGCTTGGCAGGTACAAAAGCATTAATGTATATATACGTATATACGTGGCCAGGTAAACGAGAAGTATAATGCAGAGCGTGCTTACACGCGATACAGTCGGTAGACACGGTCAAAGCATACATGGGAGTTTGGGAGTCGCGGTCCAGCAGCCGGTTGGCTCCCATGGTGTTGCGTTACTTTCCCACAGTAAAACACATACAGGGTGTCCCAAAACCGAATCTGAATACCGTAAATGTCCGTAATACCGTGAAAATCTCGAGACGAGAAGTTTATAAACATTTTTTTTTCAATTCGCGAATTATCATAATCATCAAAATCAGTCCATTCGAAACCTCGAGAGAATAACGAGAACGTTTATTTTCTCATCTTCGAGTCCACCGGAAACTCTATTTTTTCCAATATTATCGACGTCGAGTGTCTCGAATTTTTCGTTTTTCAAGGCCAAGTAATTCAAGCAAAATCAAGCGACAAAAGTGCCCATGAGAATTCACGTGGATGTTTGCCAAAAGGGAAAGGTGGCGTCGAAGATGACGGAGAAGGAGAGGAGGAAAAGGAGAAGAGAGAAATATAAAAGGCCCAGTGCATCTCACCTTGCAAGGAGAACCTGTCGGCCGTAGGATGAAAAAAAAAGCATGGGACTGCACGGTTACAAGAAAAGTACGATGTTCGTACGTTGAAACACACACACACACGTATAATCACCTCTTATTTCAGGCTCTTTAAATTTCAGGCGCGTACGTCGCGTTTGCTGGCGTGCCAATGAAAAAGATGCAGGGGAGCACCAACCGCATCCAAGTTTCGAGAAAAGAAAAAGCATAACTATATTATTATTGTACCGCAGACAAAGATTTATCGTTTCCAGCAATCGCGTTCGAGAACAAAATCGAAATTTCTTTACGTTTCGTCATCTCTGTACCGATCGACGGTCGTACCGAAATTCGCACCGGAATTTAAACGACGACAAGATTATTTTTTTCAATTATTTCAAACTGCGTGTTAATCAGCAACGACGATAAATCGTTATTACCGCGATACGACTGCTCGTGTTATGTCTGAACGTAAATCGTAACGCATTCGTTGGTCATTGAATCAAGAGCAGAGCATCGAGCATGAGAAAAAGAATTCGTTCGTCGTACGCTTAGAAATTGATGCCAGAGATCTCGTTTGCTCGAAATAGGAGCACGAAATCGAGGAGAGAGAGAGAGAGAGAGAGTTGACGGGGGAACACGAGGATTCCCATGGGTGTCGGTTTGCCAGACCTGACACAGTTTTATTCATTTCATCATTAGCATACTTTCCTATGATTTCTCAAGCTTTAATGACAACGAGTACAAGTTCATTTTTGCCGTTACAATCACCGAATTTGCATTGAAATTCCATTTAAAAAAAAGGTTAACAACCCCCCGAACGAATCGGTGGCAAGCTGAAACTTTTATCAGAATATTTCATCAAGAAAATTGCAACAATTTCGTGCAAAACTAAAAAAAAGAAAAGATTGCCCGATTTATCTACGTTTTTCTTACTTTCCCCTTCGTCTATTTCGCTATTTCGTATTTTTATCAAATGTTCTCCGCCACGGATTTTTTTTTCACCGTTGAGATCCAAGGCGGCGCGCGAACAAACGACTCTCGATGCCGCGATAATATTCCCCGCGAGGGAGAGATAACGCGTGCTTGAGCAAATACTCGCTCAGGATGTTAAAGAAAAAGAGACGGAGAATAAAACACGATGTTTTAATACCAAGGGGAAATACAGACACAGAGACATATTTCATATTACAAAAAATCATGCTGCCGCGACTTTAACCCTTACCCTTACCACGGGGGCTTTTACGGGGACGTTTATAGCTGTGTGTATGTGTATGTGATAAATATTACAACACGAGCTATTTATACGGTAAAAAGAACAGAGACTTTTCTGTTCCCGAGTATACACTCTTCCCTTATCCCCCTTGTCAGTCGCGTATGTAATAGTCGTAAAATTTTTTACCAATGCACTCGCGCAGAGCAAATTCGGTCTAATACCACCGAAGAATCCGATAGAAAAAAACACATTTCGTGCAAACATCGACGCTTCGCGCTTTCGAACGATAGGTGTCGCGACGTACAGCGGGGGAAACGCTGCGGCAATCGAAGCGTCGCGTCGCGTCGCGTCGTCTAGATAAAAGTGGGAACAACAGGAAGCTAGTCTTCGTGGCCCTGAATCCGAATTTACAAATCGATTCTTTCCACCTTCGTCCTTCTTCCCGCCGCTCGCTTCGAGCCTCGAAATTTTACGAAATAATCGAGTGTCATTCGCGCACAAACGCATTTGCCCAACAGCGGAAACGAACGTTTTCACTCTTCGCCTGGCGCGTATCGGGCTTTCGAAATATAATTCTACGGTTAATACACGCGAGGGAGATGTATGCAAATGCTAGTTTTCGAAATATTGCTTTTTCGATTGATATATGTTGATCAACAATAGGATGAGGTCGATGCTCGTAAAAGAAATTTGCGGCTACTGTTACGCGTCCGATCGATTGCTTACATTCCGCACTAAATGGGAGGTGTGAGAACGATCCCAAACTCGTTTTGCTCCAATAACGTTCTCCGCTACACACGCACACACCCATGAAGCCATGAATATACGCTTATGTATACATGTGAATGTGTATATATAGAAACGAGAGGATGTTGTAGGGTCGAAAAAACTACGTGATTAATCGACAGCTTCCTGCTTTAGATCGAGTGCCAAAGGCGGAACTTCATCCGCCTTCGAAAGTAGGACCCTTAAAAATCGTGGAAACAATGCAAACGAGGAGTTCATAAATTTCTTCGATAACTGACGAAATTACCGAGAAATCTGATATTCCCCTGAGGTTTTTAATTTTTGGAGCAGGATCAGCACGATCACGCGCAACGTTTCCAATTTTTCATATTTCATGAGCCTATTCGAAAAAAAAATTACCAACTAATCACTGGACACACCGATTAGTTGGTAATTTGTAATATCGAATTGCCAAAAGTAAAAAATTTGAAAAATATTGAAAAACTATTTGGATACTTCCAAGACTAGCTGGACGAGACAAGACTACAGCTACATTCCTTCACCCTCAAAATCGATGTCGAAAATACTCGAAAAAATGGCAAAGCGAAAATCGATCAGACTCCCTTTAATTATCTCGAATGAAAACGCGCTTGTAAGCGGTCGGTAACGTACTTTGGAGAATCGAATATCGCATGAAGCTTTAATCAAATTTAACGATGAATATATCTGTCATATCTCTCTGGCTTGTTCCAGGGAACGAAAGCATCGTTTGTGCTATCTCTTGTTCCACAGTAACGCAGTGTACTCTCGGGTGACATCGTATATCGTTGTGTCTATATTATAAATATATATATATATATGTATATTGAAGTTTTAAATAAATAAATAAAACGACAATAGCATAAATAAAATATCACCGATATATCGTCGTTATTCAATGGAGAATATCGAGTGTCATACGAATTATGACTTGACGGCAAAAACAGCTTCAATATTGCTATAAGAGCTACACAACTGGGACATTCCTCATCGCCCACATTGTCCACGCGAGAGATCAGACATCTTCGAACAATAGACACTACGATTTACGATTTGTGAGCGTCCGTGCCAAAGACAAGATTGATACACGTCGGGCTACGAAAATACATGGGTGATATCATATTTTTGTATTCACATAAGAACAACCAATATTGTATGGGGCGTTTTGAGCTAAAATTCCCTAGAACCTACTCAACTTTGAGATTTGTTTTCATTCGCTGTCGCGTTGAAAAAAAACAATCCTACACTATCGTAAAAACTGCAAAATGGAGTTTTTTTTTCAATCTCGAAGCATCCCAAAATTTGTTACATCATTTTTTTTTCCGATCGGCCTCGAGGCGTCCTATACACGCCCGAGTGTCCAGGGGAGAGGGCTTTTATTTCCATCGCTCGTAGGGACAAGTAACATTTATCGGTATCAACCGAGTGGGATACGTGGTCACGTGAGCAGTTGCAGAAAAAAAGATATGAAACGGACGTGCGTGAAGAATCGTAAAGAGCAACCTCGATTTGGGAATTATATGTATATTTTTTCAAATTCCGAAATATCGAATTCGCAAGAGCTACTTCGATTGCGATAATCATTGATGAATCGAATATTAATAATAATTAAATTCAATAGAATCAACTCGCTACTGATAAGTTACGAACGCGAAATGTGCAACTTTGGTCCCTTGATAATCGCGTGTGTCGCGTGTGTAATTAAAAAAATCAATGGGTATGTACCTTACAGAATGAATATATTCATTCTGCAAGGTACAGGTGTATCTATATTCAGTCATTCAATATTTATACTGAATGACTGAATATATTAATATTTTTTCAAAATCCGAAATATGAAATTCGCAAGAGCTACTTCGATTGCGATAATCATTGATGAATCGAATATTAATAATCATTAAATTCAATAGAATCAACTCGCTACTAGTAAGTTACGAACCCGAAATGTGCAACTTTTGGTCCCTTGATAATCGCGTGTGTCGCGTGTGTAATTAAAAAAAACAATGGGTATGTACCTTACAGAATGAATATATTCATTCTACAAGGTACAGGTGTATCTATATTCAGTCATTCAATATATATACTGAATGACTGAATATATTCATATTTTTTCAAAATCCGAAATATGAAATTCGCAAGAGCTACTTCGATTGCGATAATCATTGATGAATCGAATATTAATAATAATTGAATTCAATGGAATCAACTCGCTACTAGTAAGTTACGAACGCGAAGTGTGCAACTTTGGTCCCTTGATAATCGCGTGTGTAATTAAAAAAAACAATGGGTATGTTACCTTACAGAATCGTATTCCTCGATTTTCAACACGGCATACTTGACTGCGCGCTACTGAGGCAGAAAAATACTCGAACGAAGTTGGATGTTATCGCGGTATCCATACGTTGCGTACAGCCGGATAACCGGAAGTACTTTGATAATTCCCTCGGCGTGTTTACTGACCGTCGATGTCGGTAATTGTCGTCCCTCGAGAATCCAGGGCAGCTCGTAAATCTTTGGTCCATTGCGAAGTAAAGCGGAAAGAAAAAAAAGAAGGTTAGTTTGGTGAAGGCGCGAGCTCGCTATTACGAGGGATTATTAGGGGATGGATGAGTATAATAATTTCAGATCTTGGATGTGTATGGCACGTGCTCGTCGTCGCGAGGGCATTAAATACAGAAACAATGTGCAACTTTGTGGAGCAAGAGAACATATATACGTATACACAGCTCGTACATCGTGAGCCAAAGGGCACACCCCGAACAAAACCGCACCCTTTCAAGGTGTGGCCCTGTTCTCCGAGACCTTATGAACCGTCGAATCCCCGCGTAAACGTGTGTTCCTGTATTATATTGCATATTAATGGTTCTACGCTGTAAGGACGTACGAAACGCCGAGTAATTGTGGGCTTGGATCCTTTTGACTTTTGGGGTCGTGTGTATTCGCGTATAAAAAAGTCCATTAGTTTCTCGTCGACGAGAATTTTGAGGCCTTATTTATTCATGATTTGCGTGCAAACAGAACGTTGACTCGCGTTAATTTGCGTTAATGGATTATTACGGATTTAAGCAGATCGCGCGGTGAATAAAAGGACAAGTTCCACGACGCCCTCTGCTCGTTTCGAATGTTTATCATTTTTAGACTCGAAAATCAATTTGCCGCCTTTTATACTTTTGATTGCACACGGAGAAACACAGGCCCGTTTTTTTAACTCAAAATTGTACGTCCGAGTCGTGCATGCGGGTCGAGTGCAGCCAGAATGCTGGTTCCGGCATTGGCGTTTCCGGAATCACGCGAGAGGGACCCCAACCGAGGTAACTTCCGGTATAAAAAGCCCTCACGGTCGCCCTCGATTTCGCCGCGGAACAATAGAGATTCGATTCGCATCTCAGCTCCCGAAAGAGCGAGAGAGGAAGAGAGAAGAGTACTTCCGGTAAGGAAGAGCGTCGGATGGACGTTAATTCCACTTCGCGCGTCGCTATTGTCGGCAAAATCCGACCATCGGTCGCAATTCATTTCCGCAATTTCAGAGCAATCGAATTATCGATCCAAGCACGAACGAACCTCGCGCGATGCAGCGAAAAAAACAAAAACGGTGATGTAATTCTTCGATTTTCTTGTTTTCCTTCAAATTTCGAAACTTTTGAAGAGACCTTATCGAAATATCAGGATTTTTTGAAGATTCTCGACGAAGAAAAGTCACCAAATAAGATTTCCATGAAAGAATTACTTCGAGGGTGTGCAAATGATCGAATTTTTTTGCTCCGATCTAATTATTATTGCAGAGGCTAATCGATTGGAAATTCTGTTGCGTAATCACGCGGAAATAACTTTGTATTCGCATGTATATATATACTCATGTTACATACACACAGTCCCTCAACCCACACGCGAGTGTTATACATATATGTATGTAAAAAATTATTTTTAAAAGCCAATACCGTTCACCCACTCTTACGACGGTGAAAACTACCACGAATACCGATCTGCGACTACGCTGGAATTTAAATTGCCCGGTTATAGAGCAGGTGTCGTGCGTCTGACCGTTGTGCACACATACGCAACGTTATAACACTCAACTGTAACAGATCTCGGCGCTCACGAGACTCTCAACTTCCCGTATTATGTCGTTGGAGAAGTCTGTACGCAATACCCTCGCGTTGTAATTTACCTAATCAACCGACTGGTATTACGATTTTATCATAATTATTACACGCTCCAGTCGCTCGGTGTGTAGGAATATTCAATGACCGAGCTCGCCTACGTATCGAGAGAAAAAGGTGAATGGAATGATGTGCAAAAAAATTCAGCGAGAGTGACAGCGGAGTTCGTCGAGGACAAAGTACAACGACGCTGCGACTGGAAAGGAAGTTGCCGGGTCGACGAAAAGTTCTCCGGAAGATTCTTCTCGAACCGAAAAACAGCATCTTCCTTATTCTTAGAGGAGCAGAATCGTACTACCGGCTCACCTTACGTTTATTTAGGCTCCAAACTCGAGTGACGTTTTGGAAAAGGATATATTTTCGTGGACGAAAAAAAAACAAATAAACAAGCGGTGTGAGAAGAATTTCGAAAGCACCGCGAACAACAATCTGGCATTGCGGTTTTAGCGAACTAGCCCCGAGCGTTGCAAAGAGAATATCTTTGGTTTCACGATTCTCTGTTTACAGGGAACCGAAACACTGTTATCTCGTCTTACACGACCAGGAAACACGACGGAAATCGCTCTTACAACCGGCGGGATCGCTCGTTTTGAGGAACCAATGAGATTCAGAGGGGAACGCCGAGGGACGGAGAAACGTATGGAGAGATCACTTTGGCGCCACTTCCGGTCAGAGCAGAAGAGCCAAAGAGTAAACAGCTGGTGTCGTTCTACCCTGTGCTTTGATGGGAACCCTTCGTGCAATGTTTCCGTCTCATTTTCTCGCTCAAAGGACATTCTTCATTGCGACGCAAGTGTCGCATGTATTTTTATTCGTCCTGGAACTTTTTTTTTCTCTCAAAACTCGTTTCACAGCGGTATAACGTTATTGACGCTTCCACCTTTTTTTGCATCCACACGTTCCGTGCAAACTTTTCTCCTCCATTCATGCCTTCTCGCTCAAACTCTCGTTCGAACGTCTCCCCCCTTTTTCTTTCTCACATTCCTCTGCGAAACTGATCGACGTGTCGTCGTAATATAATATCACCGTCGATGCAAACGACGTTGATCAATTACGATAGAAAATAACAGATTCGTCTAATTTTTAGATTCAGAGATTCTAATTTTTTCGAAAAATTGCTGTTGAACGCTGAAAAAGTGTCCCTCGGTGCGAATAATGTAAATTCCCTCTTGGTATTATAACGGGAACGGAAAAATGATTAAATTGCTTCTTTTTCCCTAGCGATTTTCTCTTCTCGATCGTTCTTGCTACTCACGTTTGAATTTCTCCCTCTTCCTCTCTCGGTGCTGCGAAAGTGAGTCTCGTCGACGCCGGAATATGCGATATTACGTTCGATGCAAAAATATCCATGCAATGTATGATCGATGAATTACCACGATGGCAAGTTAGATTTCTTCTATAAATCGTTTCGTTTCCTTGAAAAATGAAAAATCGACCGACTGTTAATTTGCATTTGAAATAGAAAAGTAGGTTGGTTCTCTATTTACTACGTAGGTAGTAACTCGTGATAGAGAAGAGAGAGAGTTACTAGAGAACTGGCAACTGAGTAGTTAAAATTTGTAGTACAAAGTTTAATCGTCTTTTTTTTCTCTCAATGAAAAAAGTCAATTCTCTTTCCGTATATTCATAGTGATATAAAGATGATTAAATTACCTTTTTTTCGTTTCCGGTCTATTTTGCTCTCCATGTGCTCTCCTCGTTCCTTCTTCCGTCGGTATCTCTGTCCTCTCCCTCGGTCTAATTCCGCATTTCCTGATCCATCGAGTCCATTCGCGTGTCCCTGGAGGATTCTCGCATTCTCCGCTAATGGTCAGCGTCGCGACGAGCTTTTCCTTTTCGCGAAGCCGGTGAATTCGTAATCCTCGCCCGCTGATACGCTAGTTTGTCATCGTCGTAATAATTCTTCCTCCGGGCACATTACGGACGAAGACCCTGCTGTTCGCAGCTTCTGTACGGTTGGCGAAAAAAATTTCGTCATTCATACCACGAAGCCGGTAGCGCGTGACCATCCACCTGAGCGTCAAAGAGAAAACGTAAGACGAACGGAGAGAAAGGACGTTGAAAAAAAATAAGCTCGAAGAATCGAGACGCGACTCGTACCATCGCGATCGATTTATTCCACGGTCGTGACCGGATCGATCTTCGAATTAATTACAACTGGAGAGCACCCACGAACGATGCTTTATATAAAATCGACGTTTATGCTTGATTCCTCGTGCAGCGGGAAGTTTATTTTTTCTTTCAAGAAAAACTACACCGTTTTTCCGTTGATTTTTAAACTGAGGGGAAATTTTTGTTTTTTTCTTTCAATTTTTTTACCAAGAGTTTCGAATTCGCGATATAAATACCGTATCGATCATTTTATGGCGAGATGGAACAGCAGGATGTGGAGATACCGCTAGGGTCTCACTGTGCATACGTATACTAGTGAATTATACTCGCATTCTCAATTTTTCTCTACACTTCGGCCTCACTTCCAGTTTTAACGGTGAATACGCGGAGGACGCATAGAAAGACCAATTAATCGCGAGTTTGTCATACGCGTATGTAAATATGTATGAGAAGAAGAAGATAAAAGCGAGAAATGACGAGACGAGTAACGTATGCGTCGTACGAAAACGTCTAACGTTACTCGATAAGGATTACCGAGTACAGCTCGTGGATGGATAAAAATAAATGAGTCAGTGCTAAAAATATGCAATCGGGATTCTTCGTAAGTAAGGTTTTTCGTCAATGCCTCATAAATCACGCGTAAATATATCATTATCAAACTTTTGGTCGTGGAAATCCTTTTAATAAAAAGTTAATGGGGTCCCGAAGTTTGAAAAAAAAATCTCGACTCTTTTTTCTTCGGAAACCTCACAAAGTCGAAATTTCGAAGGCTCGCAACTACCTTTCGCTTTCTGATGCGCGCGTATGTTTTGTTCAAATTATTAAATGCGTATGATAAAATCCCCATCCCTAGTGTTACTTAAAGATGGTTATTGCTTTTTTTCACGTTGTCAGAACAGTTTTATATCTGTGTTTATCGTAATAGTATCGTAAAACGGACGAAAAAAAAGAAAATTGAAAGAATCGTGGGAAGCTCGTCCTTCGGTCGAACGTCCTTTCGAATCGCGTGAGGCACGAGAGTTGAGGTCGAACACAAAAGCGTAACAACAACAATGCTTTAATTCAAATTTCACGTGTGGTGGGGGTTTATGAAAGAAAAAACAGGGAGCATAAAAATATATCGTGTCATTCAAGTATCCGTAATATTTCGATTTTTATTTCGAAAAATTTCTTTTATCTCGCGACGAATAAAATGTTTTATTAAACTGTTCGCGCGGATCGGTCGATGCGGTTTTACATTGAAAAAATGCGAAACCGCATAGCGTTTCCTCAAATTTTCGCTCGATTCGAAATAATATAGAGCCAATGTAAGATATAGCAGCAAAAAAAATCGAACGAGTTTTTGTTCTTCGTCCAAACTCGAGATAACTTCAGTAAAATCGTGTATAATTGAATGTATGAATGAATATTTCAATTATTCTCGTAAAAATATTGCGAAATATGAAATACCGAGATGTAAGTGGATGAGCGGAAGAAAATTGCCTAAAGGGCACGAAATTGAGAGACCTTTTTTGGCCGTGCGTCGGCATATTCTCTAAGAAAGGAAAGCGTGAAATGCTTCGCTTGGCTCATTGTCATACGGAAATTACACCGATGGCAGTTTGTGCTCGTAATGCTATCACATCTCTCTCTTTCCTTCTTACTCAGCTCTTCGGAGATGGACAGATTTTCCTTGTGATGAAATGATGGAAATTTTTCAAAATTTTAAACATTTGCCTAGGTTTGAATAGAATTTATAACAACGTGCTGAGCCGAGCGGAAACAGCTATTGTTATTTACGCGCGTTTCTATGCAGATGCGTCGTACATGGATATGTGTTCATTCTCTTCTTTTTCTCTCTCATAATAATTTTTAATGATTCACGTCCAACGATAATGATGTATTTTCAGCGATAAAAATATTTTGCTGCTCGATTCTCTCTCGCGACCTCGTGCAAGCGCGTCTCCCGATCTCTCGTAATTGTCTTACTTAACGTGCGCTATTGCATCATCAAGGGTGATTCAAAAATCCGTGCTGCCCAGTGGCGCCCTCGTAACTATCGTGAAATCGTAAATGCTGATTTCGTCATAAACCAAGTACGATAAAAAATGGGAACAATAGTTGATTTCAATTTCTTTCTTCAAATTTGATGCTGCAAATTCATTTGATTGACAAATCCCCGATTGCTAGCAGAAACATACGATTTATATGTTTGCCACTTAGAGGTTAAACGTTGGGAACGGAAAAAATGTTGTTGAGAAATTATTTCCTAAATTTTCGATTTTTTTTTCCGAATAGCCACCCGGTATGTATATAGGTACTTTTTTTATTGGGCATTCGATGATAATGAGCCACAGGGGATGTATATTTATGTATATTGACGAACTCAAGCAGCATCCGCGATGTACTGCGAAAAAACCTCGACAATAGGAGAATAAAAGAGGGAGTGAGATGTAACACGTAGGTACCGTATAATTACACTTGCGAATCACTCAATCACAACGTGACACGCGAATGTGCTTCGGGTAATGAATATCCCATGAACATACGTAGCAGGATCACTGTACGAGGAATCTGAGAAAATTTTGGATAAGGCACTTGAGAAAGTTCTGCTTCAACGAGTCTACAATCGGTTCCTTGCTTTCAAGAAACAAAGGATCAAAATTTCATCGAGATTTCTTGTAATGTCATGCTAGAAATTAATGTACAGCCTTTTACGACGATTTTTGATAGAACGAACTTTCGCCAAACATATTCATTGATGAAGAATCGTCGAAAAATGTCCTGCAACGAATGTACCGAAAAAGAAAAATGAAAGGAAAATAGCATATTTTAACCTATAGCATTTTTAACCTATAAATGGTGGAAATGTTAAAAATTGAGCGGGTAGTAAAAAAAGATGGCGGGAACATCTAACACGAACCATTGTTAGAAAGTACACGAGAACGCGATAACGAAGTTATTATTTTTAAAATATATTATTGTGGCGTGCTCTTGTGACAATGAGGCATCGAAAGAACGTGAGAAGCTGCAACGCCTCGGAATTTTAATTGCCACGCAAAAAAGATAAGAATATTAATTGGCACGATTATTAATGTTCCCATTGAAATAATCAAATTATCACCTCACCACCTGTGGGATCGTGTTTAGCACGCTGCGGGCGATTCCGATGAATACGAGTTTGATGATCGATTGTCCATAATTATTAAAGAGTTTTTCATCAATCGAAGTGACCAAGTGTGCAGAAGCGTTCCAAATACTTGATTGATATGTCGTCGATCATACACAACACATAGAAATAATATATTTTTTGAAAGCAAACGACGCGGAAGAGAACTGTACGATCGCCGGTTACAAAGTCCGCCATGTTGACTGCACGCGATTCGCCTCGATCTTCTCTTGTTTCTGCACTTGCACGGTGGCGCCTCATTGCGACTACTTGTTGTATCACAACTGAAGCTGCACGCTCAGCGCTGATGGATGCGTTTACAGTACCAAAAAAAAGATCGTATGTTCATTACAATTATTGAACATCATTTCCACATACTTGAGATGACAAGGTACACCCATATTCTCATACTAAAAAATGGATTCAAAATTGCGGTATTTTCGACGCGACGCGCGTTGAGGATGTGTATATATCTATTTATTGGCGCGCCCGGGAAAAGCCGAACGGGGGACGGGGCGATATGTATATTATCATGCGATGGTCAGTAAGGAAACCTACTTACCAATAGTTTTTTGCCCGCGGACAATTAGATGGCGTTCCAATAAGTTTTTAAATGAAAAAAAAAAAAAAATCAGACTCTCGCGTGCCCCTGGGAGTTGTGTGTCGCACTGTGCGTGGAAGACGTCGCTGCGATTGACAAGTAGTTTTGTATATCGGCGTTTTAGAACGTTCTTCTCTCTTTCTCTCTTGTAAAATGTTGGACTTTATAAAACGCAGCTGACATAAACTTGTGTTGTGCTTCTTAAATTTTTATTCTTCCAAATGACATAATACATCAATGTAACGGGATAAAAACAAATGGAAATGGTGAACTTGATGAATCCGCGATACAACTCACCTAGATAAAAAAAAACTTCGATCGTGAATGGTCAGCATTTCACGCTTGTGTTTTCCGTGCGTGTGCGTTCTTCGCAAGACGATGTGGGTGTCGATCTTGTAACATATATATATCTCCGAAGGATCCTCTGAGTGTTTTGTGTGTTATATACCGGGCAAAGTGTCCTGGGCGTAACCCAAAGTGCGCCCCGGAAAATAAAAAAACCCTAGTTTCTCTCATTATTGAAATCCATTTTGCACGGAAAGCACATAATAAAAACAATTATAAATCATCACGGAGCCCAACTTCATCAGAGAAATTCCATGAGAGATGAAACTAGAGTGGGAAATGTCAATCGATCTCGAAATAAATCAGAAAAACGTTATACAAATACATCGTGAATAAAAGTATCGGAAACCGACTTTGTAAAGATAAATCGTAGAAAATCAATATTGACGTCCGAAGAATCGGTACAACTTTTTTCCCTTCGCTTCTTGAATTTTCTCCTTCGCGTATCACGACATTCCACAGTGCCAATACATCATTTACCCTGTCCTTTTTATTTTTCCCTTGGTAATTTTCGCAAAATGCGATTGTCGACGAAGGAACGTCGTTGGAAATTAAGCGCCTCGTAACGAAGTTACAGCACCGAAAGCGGCGCTAACTTTTCTTACCTGAAAAAAAAGGGAGAAAGAGCTAGAGAGAGAGAGAGAGAGAGAGAGAAGGAAGAAAGACAACAGCATTGTCGATCGTGGGAACGGCGTGTCGGAAAGATAAAGAAATTCTTTCTTACTATTCTTCACTAAAGGGGAGAAGCTCCAACAGAATCTCAGAATAAAACTTCAACAATACACTCTGTATGCACAAATCGCATTTCAGCAAACAAAACAAACAGAGTTAAATCGAAGAGTAACGAGAGAAAAATCCACTTGTTGCATTCTTTTACCACATAAACTATAATCACTCTCCCACGTTCCATTAAAATAATGTGAAAACATTAAAAACTTGTATATATATACATATATATACGTGTATATATATACGATATAAACACAACAATATACTTATGTTTACAACTACGTATAAATATATATACTAGAATTTCATATATAATTATATATATCCGTATATACGAACAAAAGTTTTAGAAAACTTACTATAAATTTGCAAAAAATCATTGTTATTCAAAATCACTCGCAACTTCTACTTCGGCCAATGTGCGACTCTGCCGATGCGTATGTTCAAAAACTCGGCTATCTCCAGCTGGGGTGCGACGAGCCGGCGACCGAGCGTAGTCATGCTCGAGTCTCGAGCGGCTCCAGACCCGAGGCTCAGGTGCCGACGCATTCGCGGCCGCCGAATTTGCAGCATCATTCGTCGAGAGAAAACGTCAGATGTTCCAGAGGCTCGGGAATTGTGGAAAATTTCGCAGATGGAAATTGCGGCATCCCTAACGTCTCTGACAATTCGCCGCAGAGTAGCCGGCACGGAGCGCTGCCGACTCCGCCTTATGAAAAAATGGAGAGAGAAACTATGATAGGTGCTTTGAGATTTTCATCTCCCAAAACTAATGACCAAATAGGAGGATCCGTGAGTCAACATCACCACAATCAACATCAGAGTCGTTCTCAACAGCAGCAACAAGCTCCCGTTTATGAAAACATCGAGTATTATCCCCAGCAACAAATACCGCCTTACTATCATCCGATCGATCCGAGGAAAAGTCCCCGTGGTAGCCCACGTGGATCGTTGTCCGGCGATAATTACGAAGCCAATTTTCGCAAAGCTCAGCCTCAGGTGCCCAGTGGCAATCGTTATCAATCGTCTTCGCCCGCTAAAGAATTGCCACCGTACGAAGCTCCGCCGGTTTACGAGAATATACAAGAAGTCGGACACTTTGAGACGGAGAGCCAGCTACAAAGCAAAGCCGCGCCGCAAGTCCCAAATTATTATCATCCCGCCAATTTGAACGGAGGAGATTACGTCGTCATGACGGGCAAGGTAAACTATTCGATTGAATTTTCTCGCATTTCTCCAAATTTATGATACTTTCCGCTGTTTAACAGAAATTTGCGATTTTCACAACGACGCAAAGAATACTGATTATTTCGAAAGAACATTATTATCCGAACCAAAGTTACACGTCACCCGTATAAACCTGTATTCGTAATTTCTCGCACGATTTCGACATATTTGTTTCATAATAATCGCGAGTTTGTGTAATACATATTTAATTTCGACGTTGTATTCGCAAACATCAACGCGACAAACAGAGTTTCTAACCTCTCGACGTAAAATTATGAAAAGAAGAAGAAAAATATAAAAATTCTTGATTATGTCTCTCTCCGAGCAGCAACAGCGGGGAAATCGCGGTCAGAGTTACGACGGTACGTCTCTGCCGCGCGGTGCTTCCTCGCAGCATGAAACGGCGTCCAGGTATCTTTCGGGCTCGATATCGTCATCGGCGGATTTGCAGAGCGCACGAAGCGCCGCTTACGTTCCACCGTCGGAGTTGCAAACGTCGGTTAGAAGTTACAGCTATCCGAGCGACCAACAGCAGCAGAAATCACCAAGACCGAGTCATCCTTATCACAGCGAGTCACCGCCGATACGTTTGCCACCGGAGTCAAATCTGCACTATCGCGGTGCTCTTCACGATAATTCAAATTTCGCGCCTTACAGATCGTCCTCTTCGAGCGAAACGAATCCTCAAATACCTCAGTATCGTTCGGATAATTCCCAAGCGTACAAACAATACGTCGAACAATCAACATCGAGGAACAACTCGTCGCACTGTTACGACTCACAGGCGCGAAATTCACCATCGTACAGCGGTAACGTGCGGGCGGGTGAATTGTCGCCGAATTGTCGAAATTCACCGACCGTTTATTCGACGAGAAACACGAGTCTTCCCGGTGCTACGATAACGAGCACGATACCGCAGAACGACAGGAATTATCATCGTTCATCGGAGAATCGCGACGATTTTTCGTCGAGAAATTCGCCGGTGTATTCATCGACGCGTTCGGAACAAACGCGTTTGCCGAATCCTCAGCAGGGGGAGAGAAATTATGGCACGGAAATCGTCGAAACATCGAGAAATTCACCCGCACTTTATTCACCGTCGCGGGAACATTCCCACATTGTGCGCAACGAAGCAACGAGAACTTCGAATGTTTTGCAGCAGAATAACGTCAAAAAATCATCGCCCAAGGCGAGTCCGACTCATGGACAAAGTTACGTCGAGGCAATGAGCCAAAACCCTGGTGTTACGTCGAAACAAGTTCCCACGTCCTTTGTAACAGTTTCCACCGAGAGTCCAGTACGTGGACAGGTACAAGCACCTGTAACGAGCGCGGCGACAACCAACAGCGATGATTTTTCTCACAGCGGTCCGAGAATAACTAGTTTACCGCCTGGTGTCACGAGCGGCGTAGCTGGACCGGTTTTTCTCAATGCCGGTGTTCCCGTGATACAAAAAACAATTGAGCCTAACGCGGATCCTCGAAAATCCGTCAGTCCGCCGATCAAATCGGCACAGGGCAAGGGATTGTTACCTTACAACGTAACACCGCCGAGACCTTCGGTAAGCTACGAAATTTCGTTTGAATATTTTTCATTTGAATTCCGTCGACTCACAGTCGAGAAATTTGCATCGTTTGACTCGTTCCTCCATATTCCCTACTATCGTAGAATGACATGCAAAAATTTGAAAAAAAAAGAATCGATATTGAGATTTTCCAAAATTTAGTCAGTGATTTTTTTTTAATCATCGAAATTAGGGAATTTTTAACTCACAGGGTCCGACCGAGGCTGAACGCAAGATTGAGGAATTGACGAGGCAGTTGGAGGAGGAGATGGAAAAGCAGGAAGAAGAGGGCGAATACTTTGGTAAGACGCGCGACGGCATTTTTCGTAAAATTTTCGAAAATAAATTAACGCAAGTTCGCGCATGCAACAATTTTGTATCGCCTCTTCTGATTCATTTGAAAAAAAATAATACTGTATACAATTTAGAGAATATGAAATTCCCTCCGAACTTTGTTTTCGTTCGAATTTCGGTGTTGTTTCAAACCGCGATGAAACGATGTTGAAAATGCTCGAGACTCGATCGATGCTTCGTTCTGTCGCATCTCGAGTGATTTAGGATAATATCGCAATGGCGCACTTCCGGTAATCAAGAGGATGATTCGCTTCGAAAGTATCGCGAACGAATGCAATTTTCCTGTTCCATTTTGCGCGTAACGGAGTCCGTGAATGTATTCATATCGTACGATATAGTATAGCAAAGAGCTCAATATCTCGTTGCACGTGTCTCGTTTGCTGGCTAACTAATCTTGTTATAGATAGAACGACGAATCGCACAGCCATGCGTAAACCTTCGTGGATTCTCGAGTTTGTCGGTTCGAGCGACAGCGTGAAATAGCATCGAAAAATATTTCATTCTTCTTTTTCCGCGATAAAATCACCCTTTCTCGGTCGAGTGGCAAATTTGTTTCACGATGGCCAAGTCCGTCGTACTAATTTCGAGGTGTAAGTTCCTGCTCCAAAGCCGTTCCCATTTCCGTTTTGCGAATGCGTCCATTTTCGGTATCGCTGATCGCGGAATGACCCTATTTTCTCAAAATCACTGTGCGAAATAACTGAAAATCTCGTGATCTTTCATTGGCATTTTGTTAATTGAGAAACAGTCTTGGTTTTTTGTTAAGATTTAAATAAAAGCACTGTAATTGATATTGTTGGTTTTTTTCCCGTTTAATCGTCAAGGTATCTGCCACACGTGCGGCGAGAAGGTGACCGGAGCTGGTCAAGCCTGTCAAGCGATGGGAAATCTTTATCACACGAATTGCTTCATTTGCTGCTCTTGCGGTCGGGCGTTACGCGGCAAAGCTTTTTACAACGTGCACGGACGTGTCTACTGCGAAGAAGATTATTTGGTACGTTTTGGAAATTTGGATAACGTTTGCTCTTTCTGTCAGTGCTGGATCTTTTATCGATGTATCAATCAACGGATTCTCGCTTCATTTGAAAAATTCACGTCTACATTTTTCACAGAGACGATGACAGTCTTTATTTCTTATGAATTATTAATTCAATTTTTCTTTCTTTCCACTCAGTATTCCGGCTTCCAGCAAACCGCTGAAAAATGCGCCATCTGCGGACATCTCATCATGGAAATGGTAAGTTTTCGGCGCAAACGAAGCTCACCAAAAAAAACCCTTCCTTAACATTCCGTTTCGCTGTTTTTCGCCTCAGATTTTACAAGCCATGGGCAAATCCTATCATCCGGGATGCTTCAGATGCTGCGTTTGCAACGAGTGCCTGGACGGCGTTCCGTTCACCGTCGACGTCGACAATAAAATTTATTGCGTTAATGATTATCACCGGATGTTTGCACCAAAGTGTGCCTCTTGCGGCAAAGGAATAACACCGGTTGAGGTAAATATCATATTAATGCAAATCGTTGTGAAAATTATAAACTTTTGAAATTCCGATTTTGATAATCATAAAATTATACGATAAAATATACCGATATGACAAAAAAGTCGTTTCACCTACGATTATGAGTGCGCATTGTTCATTCACAGGGCACGGAGGAAACCGTACGAGTTGTATCCATGGATCGCGATTTTCACGTCGACTGTTACGTCTGCGAGGATTGCGGAATGCAATTGACGGACGAGCCTGACAAAAGGTGTTATCCTCTCGAAGGTAGATTAATGTGTCGCGCCTGTCACATACAAAGAATTTCTCATACACAACCGCGTGCGCCTCAGCCTGTATCGGCGAGTTATCAATTTATGGGGTAAACAGTTTTCAAGTGTCCGAAGAGACTCATCATAGCAAAAATCATCTCGCGAGCAATGACTGAAAGAGTTGGCTTCGAAATGACCGAAACACCTCTCGTGTCACAATTCCATAAAACTACAGAAAAAAAGTTGAAAAAAGTTGAAAGCCACGTTCCAAGTTCTGTCAGTTACCAAAGAATTCGACTCGATAATCGCTGATGACGAAATTTCGCAAAATTCTTTTCCGATCACGCGAACAAAAAAGCATGCTCAAATTCACGCGCGAAGAAGAAAAAAGCACAAATTCGTGGCCTTCCACGAACGCCGATTTTATTTCGTGTCTGTTTTGATATTCGTCGCGACGATCATTCGAGTATTTTCTACGATAAGTCACCGGGATGACCGCTACTTTCTTTTTCACGTTGTATAAGAACGTGAAACACGCAATACGGAGCATGTGAAATAAGAACCGACGGTAACAAAAAAAAACAATTTTTTCGTCGGAGATTCGATAGTTTTTCGGCAAAAGTCGCATTTATCGCAAGGACGAAACTCGAATGTAAGTTTTACCTCACACCGATGTTACGATCACAATCCGGTTGGGTTATTTGAGCGAAAGATTCGCTGCAAAATTGTGTTTTTTCAAAATGCAGATTACAATACTGATCGGAAAATATGAAATATAGCACTGCCACGAGTGTTTACGAAAATTACAGAAATATCAATATCGATAGATACTTTCCAAAGTTGGCTCATTTGCGTCAATATCCTCTGGAGATATTGATACAAGATTCCAACACCGATTGAACTCGACTGGATAGCGTTAATAACGTCGAAGGGCTATCGACTCGAGGATTTTTTAGTCATTACAAAAAAAAAAGACAAAAGAGAAAAAAAATCTGCACACGTTGCGAACAGGCGATTGAATGTAACCAATAATCAAACAAACCGTGCTTAATGTGTCTACGTGCGATTGAATCATTCATACATTACTCGATTAACGTAATTGTTGAAACGTCGACAAATCCATTTTACTAAATAGGACACATATATATAGTATTACACAGATACGATATTAGAGGTATTTATTGCCCGACAAACTCCCGCAAAAAAACTGTAAGGGAGGTCGCGATGGATCATCGTAAAATAGCGGACATCGCGGAGATGGCCATAATTCGAACAACAAAAAAGCATCAGCGTAGCAATAGCTTCAGCGACTCTTTGAATTGTTGTGAAAAAGATATTTTCAGGATATTGACGGTCGAATGACTCATCGATGAAATTATCGAGAGAGATTTACGAATTTTTTTCCACAAACCTGGACGTAGCGCAGCGCATCACGATAATTATGACAAATTGGAGGCGATCTGAAAAGAGTATACGTTTTTTTTTACAAATCACTCGACGTTTGAATTTTTTTTTCGTATTTCATTCCAGCGATGTCCATCTCTCTGTTATAATGCGGGAATGTACGCGATCGTCGTACGTGCCCGAAAAAACAAGCGCGATGGGTTAGTTGCGTAGGCAACTGTGATATAATAGCATAATACAAACAAAAAAATGATGAAGCAGAAAAAAAAACATAATATTCTATCGATCTATCGATCTCTGATAAGCTCTCATCAGAAACGTTGGATAAATTCGTCGTCGTCGTCGGTGTTTATGTGAACTCGCGCGTACGCATTGACGCGCGCAATATCGTTCATTCTCAACGCTACTTATCAATATTAAAGACTAAAAAGTCGTCGCTCCATTATAACGATAACTAGCAATAATATTAAAAAATGGATAGTCTACTACGAGGCGCTATGTTGAATAATAAGTTAAGGCAATTTTTATACATTGTTTTTTTTTCTCGTATACGTCCTCTCTTCGTCGTTAACGTCAGGAGTTTTGTGATATTCATAAAGAAACCAACATTCTCTTTTTATTCGTCACCGACATTAAAGTCCGCACCGAAGATGAATATTTTTTATTAGTTTCGTATAATACCGATCGTCGTAATTCCTAAAACTCTGAGAGACTCGCGATTCAACGAGAACACTTTGCGCTAAAATTCCAACATTGCGTTGCGATATTTGGGGTGAAGAAAAAAACGATTACGCCGGAATTATTTGGCCACGCACAATTTAGATTTTAATGCAATTCAGTTCTCTCGATAATGATCTATTAAAAACAACAACAACAACAAAAATACGATAATAGTAACAGCGTATGTTTAATGTCTCGTTGTTAGACTTTTAAGTAGGATGTAATTTGTAGATAAAGAGTACGATTTTTTTATTTAAACGAGTGTACGCGAAGGTGGATTACCAGTTTCTTTTTAAATAAATACGGAACTATATCTCGATCGTTATTGATTTCCTTGTTATTTTCATACATATTTATAGATTTATTCATATTAGACGCACATGGAATATGTACGTAATAAATATGTGTTTACCGTGTGCACATAAATGATGTCTGAAAACAAAATAGAGCGGAAATTGGCATCTGACAAAGCAATATGTACATTATATTCTGGATGAGCATGATAACATTACATACAATATATATGTGTATATATGTATTATATGATATACATATATATGTACATAAACATATACTGCGTTGCTGCATATGCGTATAGAATATTTCGTCAATACAATTCGGCATCGTGGAGTGAGGCAATTATTTTGGAACGAGAAAAGAATGTTCACATTCGCATTTCGTCGTTTTCGTTATATTTTCCATAATATCCGTTCACGGAGTGCTCGTTCAAGCGCTAAGTTTTTCGCGTTTCTGTCTGTTGCTGATCCTTGAACCCTGTCTTAAGAAACTTTTCTTTGTGTTCCGGTGCGCATTCTCTCGATTGTACTTCCTGTAAAATAAAATCGACAATTTGGCCTGGAAAATCACAGAGTTATCGTGGATTACGAGTATATTATAATATAACAAAAAACGATCCTGTTTTCAGGATACTGAAAACTGAAGAGATCTCCACGTTCGGACTTGGGCGAACAAAACTTCCGGTCAAAAATGTCGACAATTCGTACTTTGACAATAACAGTAATGGGGAATATCTGATGTTTTTCCAATTTTCATTCTCCTATTTGTAGTTTCGTTTTTGTTTTTTTAAATGCTTTTCGCAGATCGTTCAGAAACGTGGAGCCTCACTTGGCATGGAAAACAAAAGCATGCGGTGACTTGTAATATAAAAAATCGGAAAAAAAGAGAAGAAAACCAGATTCATAATTCTCATAACCTAGATGACATCTTACGGACGGTCTTCGTTACGTTCAGCGTGAAAATAGAAGAAATACGCGAGTTAAATACGCCGTTCGAAACGTTAACACCTTGGAAAACAATCGAATTTATTCCTATTGAGATCAAATATATGTCGGACATTTCCTCACCTTAATCGTTGTTCGAGCCTTAAATTTCAGGTATCCCCATCTGTTCAAGTATCTTATACTCAAAGTTGTACCACCTGTGGAAAATTATTTTTATGAAAATCGTCGACCACCCGAATTTTGTCTCTGAATCGTGAACGAATAAACATCGAGGAATTACCTATTGTAACTGTGTATCTAATCGGCGTGAATAACTTGTAAAGAGCGTACGTGACTGCTACATGACCAGCATTAGAGCCTCGTAGGATATCGAGATATCTCTCGCTGAGGTTCAGAGATTTCAGTATGCTGACAATGTCAACACCGCTGTAACGCAAAGAGAAACAACGCTCCAGTCGCAGTAGCATAAAAAAACAAGTTTTCAACTTTTTTTTTCGTATTTTTGTTTAAAAATTACATCTACAGAGATTAATCGACCATGATATTTGGAAATAAAAATTTGATTTTTCTACTAGGTTGTTCGAAAAGTAACCAGGTACGTCGTTATGGCCAGAAACAAGAACAAAGTCTGTAACACCTAAAAAAAATGATAAAAAATCAGCTACGCGATGTAATTTATTTTTGCACAAACTTTTTAGCCGCTGTGTAAAAAATCGATATCCAACCGATGGACGTGACGACATGCACCGGAATGAGAATGTACCAATAATCTTTGGTCATTTGTTTCATTTTTTGGAAAAGCGATGGTTTCTGAGCGGGTGGAGGCGCGTGACATTCCTTGTCGCATTGCTTTGACGTATCCGTGGAATAGCCATTGATTCTGCCGTACAAACGTGTATCGCGCGAAGGAATTCTCGTTACGGCTCCGTTGAAGAGTAAATTATAGCTACTAGCATTTATACTCCATCGATGATTCGTGCCTACAACCGTCATGAAAATTTCTCAACGGTTGTTCTCCGATGAACGAAATTTTCCTGTCTCGCAACTTACCGTAAAATCCACCGGGCTGTTGTCTCGTGTTGCATTGACACAAAGAACGAGCTAATAATACGGATGATTTAGGAATGGGACAAGGTTTGTTTCGAAGAATAAAGCCTGTGTATCTCGCGCATCGCGAGACCAGTACATCCATTGTTCCGTACTACGAGTAGTTACCCGGCTTCTCGTACAATGTTTAACCCCCAAAACGCATGACGTTCTCGGACGAATTCGAAATTGAAATAGCCGATATAATTACACTTGCGAACTTTGCCAATAAAATTTTCGAAAACTTGCCCGCACTTTTGCCAAACGATTCTCGTCGCTTGACGTTTATTCACCCGAAATATTGACGATAAACAATGTTTCGCGAAGTACCAAAAATTCTTGCAGAACTTTGCATTTTTTATTTGAGATCGTGAGAAAAAAATATATAGGTTAACGCAGGAACATCACCGTGCTGCCATCTGTGGAATATACACGAGAAGCATGCTTCGTTTTTTTCACTTGCCGAAATTTTGTCTAAATATAAAAGTATACTAATAATAAATAAATAAACGATATAAGGGCTATAAGAATTAACGATTAATTCTCATTTTCCGCGTAAAGACTCGCCGACATTTTCGTACTTTCTCCTGAGTGTGGAGCTAAAGTCGTACACGCGCGTTCTTGGGACTTTTTTAGCTGACTAACTTCGGTCCATACACCTGCAAGGCGGTCACACAGAGCGTTTGTGTGGCTTTGTATATAATACACTTTGGAGTTTGGAGATACATCACCACCAGCTCTCACGTTGAAATATACTCAAACTTGCGTTTTGAACTCAAATCAAATGTACATGGTCGAGTAACGGATTACCACAAAGTTTAACAATATTTAAGAGTACGAACGGTAAATATTATACGAGCTTCTATTTCCAAAATAAATTCGCGACGGCGTTCGATTGAAGGAGGACAACACCGATACTAGACACCGCGGAAAAGAGATAGAAATAGAGAAAACGTGCGGTCGATCGACAGTTGGGAATTCCGTTTATCTTTGTTGTTTTAATTTTCTTTTCAATTAACCGAAGCGATCGTTTCGAAAATATTAATTAAGCTTGTACCACGTGAAAAGCAAACATGTCTTCGCCTCGCGCTCCCGATAAGAAAGAGGAAAAAAGTCGAGTCGACGTCGACGACGCACAGGCTAAAACAACGAGCGTTGATGAAGAAAAATCAATGGAAAACAAACCCGGTAAGAAGAGAAGTCTTCCTTCAGATTTAGAAGACACGACGAAACCTGCTAATAGCCAAAAAAGATTCCATGCATCCGAAACATCGCCGGTAAGATTCTCTGCCCCTGAATTTTTCCCAATTTTTTCATTGTAATACATCCGTGTACTAATTTTTCTGCGTGGTTTAATGTTCGTTAGAGTTCAGGATCTCCCTCCGATTTGTCGACCGGAACCAGCAGAGAGATCGAAGAGCCCGAAGAAGTTGTGGACAATACGAAACGCGTCACGGAGCATTACAATTTGCTTCAGGAAAAGGGGCTCTCCAAGAGAAATCAAAGTCGCATTGTTTACATGAGAAATTTCAATAATTGGATAAAGAGTATGCTCATAAGTAAGTCGTAGAGAATTATTGAAATTATCCGCATGACATTAATACGATACAATAATTTTTCATAAAAATGCATTTTTTATATTACCCGTATCAAGCTTACGAGTCTCAATGCCTGTATATCCATCTGCAACTAGTGAATTCTAGTCAGAAGCAAAATTTTCTGCCCCAAGGTGGAACAAACGAGTTTAGTTTTTGACTTTATTTCATCCCTGCCGAAATCGCGGGTGTTTGCGTTTGCGAGCCTCTTAATATTTATGCGATTTTACCTTTCAACTTATGCCAAATCGTCTAAAATCGTCTCATTTCAATGATGAATCCTCGATAATACTTTGCACGTTGAATTGACTTGTGTGTTTTCCCGCAGTGGAATATTTGGCAAAAGCAAGGCAAGGAGCGGGTCACGGCGCCGCTCTCAGAGTACTGGACATGTGTTGCGGCAAAGGAGGTGATCTTTTCAAATGGCGCAAGGGCAACATATCGCATTTGATATGCGCCGATATAGCCGGAGTCTCGGTAGAGCAGTGCCAGGCGCGTTACAACGACATGCTTGGCAAGAGAAACAACGATCGTGGCTTTGCACCTGTATTCACAGCCGAATTTTTGACCTGCGACTGTACCAAGGTAAACGCATATTCCTCAAACACTAGCATTCTTATCGTGTTCGTATCAATTCGAAAATACATTTAGTTGTCGATGAGATACGAAAAAGAAAATGGCTCTGTACACCAGAGAGTAGCCGATTGACAATGGGAATTCGTTAAAAAAGAAGGTTTCAGGTTCGTTTGAGGGAAAAATACCGCGATCCCAGCTTAAAGCTGGATCTCGTCAGCTGCCAATTTGCGTTCCATTACAGCTTTGAATCTTTACATCAGGCTGAATGTATGTTACGCAACGCTGCTGAGAGTCTTCTTCCCGGTGGCTATTTCATCGCGACTCTTCCGGATGCTTATGAATTGGTGTAGGTTTTTTTAAAAAAAAAGGCGAAAAAAAAGATGGAACATTTTTGGGATGTTTTGGCAGAGTTGGAGAAATTTAAGAGAAAATTAATCGCCAGTGACAAACTTCTTACTTTTATCTACCCTTACGATTCAACAGCCAAAACATCCGTGAATGATAGACGAATTTCGTTTTATGGCTATTTCGTTCTTGATATTTTTGTCTTTTTCTTTTCTCGTTGCAAAAATAGTTCACGATGGTACAAGTGCGATGGCAACAAATTCGGCAATGATTTGTACACGGTTGACTTTCAATGTGACAAAACAAAGCCGCCCCCTCTCTTTGGCGCTAAGTACAATTTTTGCCTCGAAGGTGTCGTCGATTGTCCCGAATTTTTGGTTCATCAGCCGACACTTCGAAAATTGGCACTGAAATATGGCCTCGAGTGTATTATGTTCGAACGTTTTGAGGATTTCTACGAGCGCACGAAAGACGAGGGTCGCTCGTTATTGGGAAAGATGCAGGCCCTTGAGACTTATCCACCTTATTTGGAAGCGCCGCTTCTCGGACAGAATCCTGGGGATTATCAGCACGCTGTACAATACATGCAAAATTCGACGGGTCATCGTAAAATCGGCACGCTCTCGCAACCCGAATGGGAAGCGACCTGTGAGTAACATTGAACCTTCTTTTTTTTTGACAATACCGGGATAGCTCGTCGTAATTTACCTTCGAGAGTAAATCTCGAATTATTCCTTATTCAATTCTTGCAGCTTTGTACGCTGTCATGGCCTTTCAAAAAATGAAAACCACATGGAACGCTGAAGGTAAGCCCGAGTACACAAAGCTGTGAGAGAATCAAAACTCGTAATCATCGAGTTCAAAATGTGAAAAAAAACACGGAAAAAAGCAACGAAAGAAAAGCAGAGTTTCTCTCGTGACCGACAATTTCAGACAGCTCTTCGTCTGGTACAATTGTACAAACTAATTATTACCGGACATATCCATCTTCTTGACGGAATGTACTTTTGTGGATAACACCCACATTTTTATTTCTTTTTTAATCACTCGACTCATTTACCATTTCATTCGCAAGCAAGCCGCGCCGCGCATATGCATATATATATTATTTACAATTTAACAACGTCGACAACTGGTGTGAATGATAATTAAAACTTGAGAGTAATTGAGCACAGAGCTGAGGAGAAAGGAATCTTGCTGCGTCTGTGTTTTTATTCCACGGAACAAACATAGAACCATAATAAATACAAAAGTCTTGTACAAAAAACAATTATAACAAATCCTATTTGTCCTCAAAATATTTCCTATCCCATGATGCCATAATGTGAATCTCCGCAAGGTGAAATCAGATTCAGCTTTGGTATATATTTAATGATAAAAATGAGAAACGATTGGAACTTGCATATTTTTTTACATTAAATGTCAATGCGTTTTGTTGAATTTTCTTTTGAAAAAAAAACGGTGAAAGTACTAGTTAATTGTGATTAATGAAGCAAAAAACGGGGGGGGGAGATTTTTTCAATGAAATTTTGTGAGGTTATGTCATCGTCTGGCCAGTTTTTCTGGAAATAGCCACATTTATAGCAATTAAGCATTTCAACCGTTATTGAAGTATGCTTTCTTATTACTTATTTCTGAAAAATGATAAAAACGTACGCGGGCATGAATAGTAGATCACTAAGAATTATATAATAATATTTTGAGGTTAATGAAGATTGAACGTTTCATTGAAAGGATCATAAATATAAAAGTAAGAGAAAAATTCGTAAGGAATTTAACTCAAAGTTTCAATATATCTTTATAGGTTTTTCTGACGACTTCTGTCATGAGAATGAAAAAAATGTCTATACTATAGTAAAATATTGTCGCAACGATTCACCACGCGGAGTGTGCTGGGAAAAACAAATTTTATAAGTTTCTTTGTCACTTTTGTAAAGAAACCAACAGTTTTTTTGTTAAGCTACAAAAATGGTAGAATTTTGCTTTATAAAAGAGGAAAAAAAATGTCTTTAGAGAAAGAACAGCAACATTCTCGAAGTGTACGACGAAAGATCGAAGGGTGCGAGGAAGAAAAGAGAAAAAGATGCGTAAACGATAGGTGTCGTGAGTTTGCCACGAATGCTGTTTAGTAGCGTGGGACGCGCGCGAAAGGATGGCGCCACTGTACGACGCCCGTGCATGTGTGCGTCTGTAGGCGCATGCGCATCGCTGAATTTCTGACACTTAGTCGCTGGTGGTAAGCAAGTGGCTGATAGTCTCTGACGACCCTCGGGGCAATAGTGAGTTCGCTTTTGTAGTGTGTGCGTGTACACGTATCATATTCGCTCTCTTTCCCCTTGGGCTTAGTACAAAATTCTCTTAGCGCTGGTTAGAGTTCCTCTTCTCTTCATCGGTGCCGGGAGTCTATCACAGCAGAGTTCGGTGTGAACGGTTTTTTTTTCCAACGTCACGAGAGAGAAATGGAGGTCGAACAGGCCGTATCCCGGCCGCATTCCGACACGGTAAGTGACGATTTTATATATTTGAGTCCATCCAAATCTATCTACGTGCTCGAAATTTCCATTAAAGGTCAAGTTTAGCCTCGGTTCTCTTGTAACGGGCAGCACCTCGCGACGACGCGAAATTTTTCTAAGTCCCAAAATGGCGTCTGCGGCTAAGTCCCGCACCGCTTACATGTATCCGTTCTGTTTCGCTGTATGGCCTCGTTGAACGTGCAATAAACGAGATATATTATACAATTGCGAAAAAATGTTACCTTTATTTTTCATTCTCATTCTCTATTCTTCCACTTTAAAGAAAACTCAGCTCGCGTGGCTTTAATAATACGCTTTATTCAGTCTTTCGGTGTTATAAATTATACTTTTTCAGGAAAAAATATCGAAGGAGAATAGCAGCGCGGCTGGTAATCATGGAGGTAAGTGAATACGAGAAAAAATTGATTATATTAACGCGGAGAAAGAGTGCAATGAGGTAGGATTTCGAATATTTTCCCCGCGATATATCGCGTTCATCGTAATATAGCATTGCGCGTATCTCGACGACAAATGTTTTAAAACGCCGTTTCCCAAAGCTGCCTACCCTCACAACACGTGCTTCTGTTCACATGCTCTAGATAGATTTTCCCATTTTTTCTTTTTCTTCGTGTTCTACAGACGACACGTCTTTCGTGCAAACGTGAATTATTAACGAACATCTACAGACTTCGATTTCAACCAGGAGCACATTTATTTAGCACAGTTGCCAACTTGACAAAAATCACATTGTTTACTGCAGCGTTTTTTTTATTCTATCGCTGCTATCGTCGATATGACATGATGAAAAAACTTGTTTCTTCATATCACACTAATTATTTCGCGATTTTTTTTCCACCAAATTAAGATTACGGGCGAAATATTTTTTTGGATTCCTGGAAATAAAATATACTTGAAATACCGACCGAGTTGATCAACGCGATTACGAGAGAAAATACGCATCTTATCTCGTCTGCTCATAAACATTGGACTTCGATGTAATTATGATAGCTTGATGTTTCCGAAAATGTCTTTTAACAATTTTTCTCGAAAATTGATTTTACTTTAGTCTCAAGGGCCATTGAGCGAGAGTATGTTCGAAGCAGTTTAGAGGATTGCGATTTTACCGACTGTGCTATTTCAGTTCGCCGAAAAAACGTGTGTTTGCGTTTCTGCCTCCACAGGGTCTATAATTAACGAAATGAAGAATCGATCGCTGATTATTCCAAAATATCAATTAGAAAAAAGAAAAGCTACACTTTTTTCATTGTTTAAACCATGATCTTATTTAACATTGATGCACCAATGGTATTAATTTAACGTTTATATTTCAATACCGACATAATTTATCTGTTTATTCATCGACTCTATGAAATTGATGCGCAACGCCTAAGAATAGAGAAATCTGATTATCATCTACCAGAGTGGGATAATAATGACGATTGGTATTAATTTTCAAAAAAGCGATTTATCGAGATGATTTTTTGATTAATTTTTCTATCGCAGATGCTCACATGAACGGCATGTCCAATGGTTTCGATCGCAAGAAAGAGCACAAATCTGAGCACAGAGACAGGGAAAAGGACAGATCGCACAAGTCCGAACACAAGGATAAGGATCGGAACAGGGACAAGGAGAAGAGTCACAAGAGCGAACATCGCGACAAAGATAGACACAAGCATACTTCGAGTTCCGGTTCGTCGAAAGACAAGGACAAGGATAAGCATGGAAGTAGCAGCAACAAAGATAGTAAAGAGAAGGAGAAGAAAAGTAGCTCTTCTTCGAGCCGAGACAAGGACCATAAAAGTAGCTCATCGACCAAGGACAAAGATCGAAGCAAGGACCATCACAAGTCTAGTTCGAGCTCCAAGGACAAGTGAGTACACAATGAATTTCAGGATAAATCATTGTTTAATTAATTTGATCAATAGTATCAATTCCAAGCCGCGTTTTTTCTCCTCTTTCAGACATCACGTCAGTTCCAAGGACAAAGAGCCCTCGGCCAAGGATAAAGACGGTTCCAGCAAGGATAAAGAAAGTTTGAACAAGGAAAAAGATAGTTCCGGCAAAGACAAGGATAATTCGCGGAGTAAGGACAGACACAAGCACAGTTCCGTGAACAGCTCGAGTTCTCGGGACAAGGATAAGAGTTTGTCGTCCAAAGATAAAGACAAAGATCGCAAACATTCCTCCGAGAAAGACAAGGAAAGGCATTCCAGCTCTCATTCATCGCCTGATAAACATCGTTCCTCCGACAAGGACAAGCATCGTCATGAGAAGGACAAGGATCGTCATCGCCACGACAAAGATAGATGTAATTTCCGTTCTTTTTTTTCCAATCGTCTCTGCTCCTGCTCCTCAGTCAAAGAACCGTTTGTTTTTCATTCGGCATACTGAACTATATACATTTTTTATAGCGAAACACCGCGACGACAAGAGCAAGAAAGAATCAAAGATCAAAGAGGAGCCAAAGACTTTGGAGGAAAATGACATTAAGACTGAACATTATGAAAAACAAGAGAATCATCACAATAACATTTACAAGCAAGAGATTAAGGAGGTTCGATTTTAACCCATTTCTTTCTCTTTGATTAATCTACACATATACGTATATACAGTGACACCTCGCGCGAATCTCGCGCGTTTTTAACGAACGAAATTCCGAGCATGTGTATACTGCGAAATAACGAACAAAAAAAACACAGGAATTCTCATCCCAGAACGCGGATCAGGACGAGGATGACGACAGCGGAGAGGAACCGCCTCTTTACATCAAAGAGGAGGATGACGATATTCGTAATGATGGAAATTTGGATTCTACAGATGCCAATGATACTCGTCTTTCCGAGCTGCACAATACAACTCTGAAAACCGAGGACGATTCGGACGAAGATATACCGCTGGTGCCGTATTTCAATCAACTTTTTCAAAGCTCAACATCATTCGTCTTTTTTTTTTCTTTTCTCTTCCGACTTGTCGCGTCGCGCATTGAGTTTGTCAACCTTACATTTTTTTAGCGTCAAAATTTTACCGCGTTTTAACAACAAAAATTAGCGCGACCGCTCAATATGTAACGTTTACTCGGGGATTTCCGAGATTTTGTCAGTTCGAAAGAAAGAAAGAAAAAAAAAGCCATGATCGGTGACGTAGAATACGAAGTTACACCTGTACTGTATGTAGATCCGAAGATCTGTGTCTCTGCACTGTCGATAGATCGTTGCCAACGTGAATTAGGGACGATAGTGAGCTCTTTGAAATTATAATTCCTTGGTTTTGCAAATGGCGAAAAGAAGATGAGAAAACCATGAATAATGACGATAATTCACACGTGTTGTTTGCAGAGCGCGAGAACTCAGTCGACGCCGCGCATCAAACGGAAAGTCGAGTCCGACGATGACGAGGAGGATGTACCTTTGTCCGCGAGAAAAAAAACGAAGAAGGAATCTGCCAAGACGAAGAAAAAAAAGAGGAAACATTCGGACGAGGAATATGATGAACCAGAAGAGGTAAGCAATGATGGATATCATTTTGAAAAAACGTTTTATTCAATAATAACGACTTTTTCCTCACCCTTCTCTCTCTATACTGTCGCGAAATTTTTCTCTACAAGTATCAAACGGTTCGGTGAAATGTATAAAGAAAATGGTTAAAACCGGCTAGAATGTTAATCGAAATCGCTTGGCATGTTTTTCTTCTCACTCGATACAGAAGCCTAAGAAAAAGAGTGCCAAGTCCGTGAAATCCGAGACCAGTCCCCGAAAGAAGAAAAAGGTGGAAGAGGAAGCCGAGGTTTGGAAATGGTAAGAGAGAAAGAGAGAGAGATGGAAAACGTATCACAATTACGTGAGTTACAGAGGGCGCTGCGATTAGCGTTTTATATCACGTGCTCATTACGGCGACATAACCTCACTTTCATTTTCTCCAAGTGTTCGTTTACTCTCGCTCCATTATCGTTCCTATTCTCGCTGATAAAAGACAATGAAATTCACATTTACGAACAGATTATGAGCAAAGCTCTTCTAAATTTCACTGTCGCAATAACAACAGCTTTGTTCTGTGATTCATTCTCGACGAAATTTTTAATTCGATGTGTACCCCGTACTGTGAACGCGACGAGGTTATGTTCGAAAAAGTGTATCGAATCGATAAAATTTCTGAAGCGCATAAAGTGAGCATGAATGAAATATCTTGAAATCAATTAGCTTCGTCTTTTTTTCAACTATTCCTCAAAAAAAGATAACATTCAAGAAAATAAATTTTTTATCCAATCAGGTGGGAAGAGGAAAAAAAGTCAGACGGCTCGAAATGGCATTTTCTGGAGCACAAAGGCCCTGTGTTCGCACCCGCTTACGAGCCATTGCCGCACAGTGTAAAGTTCTATTACAACGGCAAAGAAATGAAACTGAGTCAGGATACCGAAGAGGTAGCCACGTTCTACGCTCGTATGTTGGATCACGATTATACGACGAAGCCTGTGTTCAATGAAAATTTCATGCACGACTGGCGCTCGGTAATGACCGAGAGCGAGAGAACGAAGATAAATGACCTTCAGAAATGCAATTTCAACGAAATGCACGCTTACTTCCTTCAAAAGAGCGAAGAGCGCAAAGCCATGTCCAAGGAGGAGAAAAAAGCGTTGAAGGAAGCCAACGAGGAGATACAGAAGGAGTACGGTTTCTGTACGATAGACGGACACAAAGAAAAAATTGGTAACTTCAAGATCGAGCCGCCGGGCCTGTTCCGCGGACGCGGCGAACATCCCAAGATGGGAAAATTAAAGAAACGCGTATGGCCCGAGGACGTATTGATCAACTGTTCCAAGGAGTCCAACATCCCGAAACCACCTTCGGGACACAGATGGAAGGAGATACGTCATGATCCGAACGTAACGTGGCTCGCATCGTGGACGGAAAATGTGCAGGGTCAAGTAAAGTACGTAATGTTGAATCCATCGAGTAAATTGAAGGGCGAAAAAGATTGGCAAAAGTACGAAACGGCGAGAAAGCTGGCCAAGTCGATCGACAAAATAAGAGCGGAATATCGGGAGGATTGGAAGAGCAAAGAGATGCGCATAAGGCAACGCGCGGTGGCGCTTTATTTCGTTGATAAATTAGCGCTGAGAGCGGGTAACGAGAAAGACGAGGATCAAGCTGATACGGTCGGCTGTTGTTCCCTCAGAGTCGAGCACATCTCGTTGCACGAGCAAAAGGACGACAAGGAGTTCGTCGTCGTGTTTGACTTTCCCGGTAAAGATTCGATAAGATATTACAACGAGGTGCCGGTTGAAAAGCGCGTTTTCAAGAATCTCGTTTTGTTCATGGAGAACAAAGCGCCCGGTGACGATCTTTTCGATCGCCTCAACACCACCGTACTGAATAAACATTTGAACGAATTGATGGAGGGACTCACCGCCAAAGTGTTCAGGACTTACAACGCCTCGTGGACGTTGCAACAACAATTGGACAAATTAACTAATCCCGATGATACGGTGGCGGAAAAAATTCTTTCCTACAACCGAGCCAACAGAGCTGTTGCAATATTATGTAATCATCAACGTTCCGTACCAAAGACTCACGCAAAGTCAATGGAGAATTTAAAAGCCAAGATCGAGGCTAAGAAAGAAGCTATAGTGGAAACTGAGATGCAATGCAAAGATGCCAAGCGAGAAGCCAAGCATGGATCGGTCAAAGAAAAAGTGTACGTATCTCGTATATTCTTTTTTCCATTACAATTTTTATTTGAACAGCCTCGAGTCGTACTTTGATAATTCTGTCGTTGATGTCGTACGAATAATCGTGTTTGTCTCAAATCGATGATCCCTTTTGTCCTTCAGTAATTACGACAAGAAGAAGAAAGCGTTGGAGAGATTGAAGGAGCAGCTCGCCAAGTTGGAAGTTCAAGCGACAGACAGAGAGGAGAATAAAGAAATAGCCTTGGGAACTTCCAAGCTTAATTACCTCGATCCGCGAATTTCCGTTGCATGGTAAGCGAAGGACTGATTTTCATTCTTCATCCTCCATAATCATTCGAGAGTTATGTGCATTCCCTTGAAATCACGAGATGAAACGAATGATAATTTATCAACAGGTGCAGAAAACACGATGTTCCCCTCGAAAAGATTTACAACAGAACTCAACGAGACAAATTCAGATGGGCGATAGATATGGCAACTGCCGATTTCGTATTTTAACACTTCAGCCAACGAGACAATCTCGGATCTTAGAACATCTCCTGTCGTTTCGAGAGGTTTATAGTATAAAATTTACTTGGAATGCGGCCGGGAATTTTTTTTCGCAAACAAAAGAACGGAACCGAGACGGAGAAAAAGACGAAGTGAAATACAGTATAATTTTTTATGTGTACGAAAACTATAATCGTGAGCGTGTGTGAACGTTATTTTGAAGAAAAAAAAAAAAGAAGAAGAAAAAACGAGTGTTACGCGTTAGAAGAAAAAAGAAAGAGACAACAAAATTTCAGTGGAGAAAACACTTTGTTTCATTTTGTAATGTAATTAGTACATGTTTGTAATTGTGGCTGAATAGATCACCCATTGACGCAAGTTTGGGGGAAAAAAAACGAGAAACGAAGGATATTGAAAAAGGCCAAAAACAATTAGTGAAAAAAAAGTAAAAAAAAACAGAAGGAAACTAATCGCGTTGGCAAAGTTTGATTGGATCCAACGATATGAGATCGTAGAATTTGGGGGCGTGAGGGGGGGTCGTACGAGAAAATAACAATCCGTAAGTTACACGTTAGACATGAAAACTATCGTTCAAGACTCGCGAAAGCAAACCATTTAGTTAGACATGTTTCATATGTGTATGAACTTAGGAAAATACGATTGTACATATAATAATAATGATAATGGTAACAGTTTTTATGCTCTGTTTGCAAAACATTATCGATTTGATAAGTGAGCTGTAATTACTGACAAATTGCGTTTCGAGTTCACGAGTCCGAAACGTTCGTTGGCTGTTCGTATACATAAACTCGATATACCTGTTGTTTTTCATTTTAACGGGGATTATACGATCAGAGGAGGAAGAAGAATGATCGAAAAGTATGCGAGAGTAATTAAACAGACTAGCGGAATAGCGTGTTTAGGTGTGTGTTAATTTGTGGTGTTTTTTTTTTCTCTCTCTCGAGAGAGAGAGAGTGAAAAGAGGAAAATAGTCGGAAATTTTTCGTGGTTTCAAGTTTTATAGACGCTACAATTTAGATTAGAATAATTGTCGAAGGGTAATGTGTGCTTTTTAATAATTAAAACTAAAGGGATGAAGAAAAAGATCGATAATAAACAACTGTTGCACACGTTTTTTCTCGTGAATCACGATATAATTGAAGCACGTGTCCATACGACTCTTTTTACTCGAGAGTTTACGAAGAGGGAAGAAAACATTTTTATTTCGACCAAATGACGTAAATCGCAAGGAAAAGAGGCAAGAACGAACATTTTTTAATCACAATCAAGCAAAACACGGATCGTGCTCACGTTGCAATAAGTCACGTTTTGTTTTTAATGTAAAATCAGAGAACGTTGCGATGATGTCATCATGAGCGAGATATCGATAATTCCGACGTGAAGGAAATCACGAAATGTTGAGGATTTTCTCTTTCTTATCGTATTATATTGGGATTTTGCTCATTCGGGATAATCGGTTTGTCGATCCATCACACTCATCGAGAATCATCTCTGCTATTGACAATTTATTTATAACAAAAAAAAAGCAGAATAGCTTATTATTCTAAATGCAATATATGCACTTATATATATTTATATATATGGATTTACATGCATATATATATATATATATAAATACATATATGAACATGTACACGCATAATTATATATAAATATATAATTAAGGATATAACTGTGCTAATTCGTGTACGGTATTGAAACGGTGGTTTTTTTTTCTCGATATCTATCGAGAGCTCGAACACCTCTTTTCCCCACTTTCCGATCGTCTTTTTTTTAACATTTATCACAGCCGAGTCGAAGGAAATCAACTTCTTTTCCCTCATACTGTCCCTTTTACGAGAGTATCGAGAAGAAAAAAAAAGCCACTGTCGTCGAGAACTGCCACAATGTTTTAGTTGAAGAATCATCCATCGTTCGAGACTCGACGTTACAAGTATTCTTTTGCGATGGAATTTCTCGATTCGATTATAAATAATGCATCGTGTATTATAATTATTGATTCCTCTTGTGTTTTCTTTTTTTTTTTCGTTTTTTCTCCCCAGTAATGCAACAGTAATTATCAATTTGGAATTTATATACATAGCGAAAACAGGAAGATGAAAAAACATTTTTTTTCGACACGCATTATTGTCATCGAAAATAGCGATACCATCGCGCGCGATAACAATGTATTTATATACGAATCACAATTATTTATTCTACTAGGCCAATTATGACTATTTTTTTTAAATGGAGCTTCACTTTCAATCGACTAGCAATTGAAAATGAGTCCAATAATCGTAAGAATAGTTTTAATAAAAACCAATAATATCATGTAGGATAATTCATGTGAGATTAAAGACGTCGTTGTTTTTCTTTCTCCAAAATATTCGTCTCGTTTGTTTTTTCTCTCTCTCTAGTTTTGCAATGTTCCTTGAAGGAACGTTGGCTCAGCTATCGACCAATGTTTCTGCAATTTCGAGGATGGGAGCGAGTCACGTAGCACATAATCGTTCATTTTCACTGTAGAATTAATAATAAAAAAGAAAAAAAAAAGAAAACATGCCGGGAAAAAAGTAAAATCGAAGGATCGTTAATCGTTTTGCACAACCTCCCGATATCCTTTTCCAGGACGTTATTCTTGAATATCATTTTCTCCCCGCTCGGGTTGTTCTGAAATTTTTTTTATTAATAAACAATACAATACAATATCGTAATATTATTGCAGTTAGTGTAAATCATAATAAGTTAGTAAAACAAATTACCGCCTCGGTTGAATATCATGATAATAATAACAATAAATATTATTAAATCCGAGTTTTTTTTTTCCATGATGCGGTGAATGATAATAAATTACTGAATCGTGTGTAAAAACTCTTAAAAACATAACAGTATCGTAACGATAAAATAACCGTGTCACCTGGACCATTGTCCTTGAAAATGGGAAACAAAAAAAAACTATCTTAATAATGAATTCAAAATCCTTCAAATGGGATAGTCGATCTCGCTTCCATCGGTGACGACAATGCAGTCCTTGATGTACAAAATATAAAATATTTTACAAATCCTTTTTTGTTTGGCATTAGTAAACTTAATTTGGTTATCGTGTCACAATGGACGAATACCGGACTAGTCGTTATTCAATTCTCGTCTTTCGCACATTTAGACTAGACTATGCTAAATCACGTATCCGATCTTTTTCTTTCGGGAATCTTTGCGAAATTTCCGAGCCAAGTTGAAAAAAAATTGTCTGACGAAATGAAAAGTCGGTAAATGTTCATTTACCATCGTTACAAGAGACGAGCAGTTTTGGTTAATTTTTTCAACAGCGAACGATTTTTTCGAGGTATCACCCGATCACACTTTATTTTTCGTGTATATTCGCGACACGAAACTTTTCCGCCGATCGTAATTAGGCTCCTCGCCTGTTTGACGAACTGATCAGCGGGGCAAATGGGATTATCATTTTCGCAATATTGTATTCAAAAATTGAACCGTTTGGCCGAATTATACGTCGAATTTAGATTCAACGCAGGGAAAACAAGAGTAAAAGCGCATTTCGTTGTTCTTTTCTTCTTAAATAAAAAACGTGAAAACCATCGACGAACAAAAGTCTCGTGCAAAATCATAAAAATTCTGCGTCCCAATGGATATCAACGATTCACTGTAAAATAGTAAAACTGCTAAAGTCTAATATAAATTATTATCGCGCTAGAGTCATGCCTCTAATAATAATTACGATCGTGTGTGGAGCCTTGTATCTCGCAGGTATAAACTTATCGTCGAGAATGATAATCGACTCGCGGTTGTTCCCAAAGAGCTTATTTCGTGATGAATCGTATTTTTCTTTTAAATTTTCACTCGGGATCATCCGCCTCGCCGGCCGGCAACAGCGTGATGAAACCAGCAGCGGCCACTTTCGCCTTGTAGGCTTCCGGTTCGAACCAGCGAATCGGTGCCTGTTGAAAAAAGCAAAGACATTTCGATTTTCAAAAACTTCGACAACTTTTACGACAGCAAAATAGAGAGCTCTCGGACGCGAAAATGATGATCATACAATTGAAAAAATATTTTGTTTTCTATTCCCTTCGTGAAAATACTTTCATGAAAATAAATGTAGAAAAACATTTTTTGCAATATCGACGCAATATTTCTCCAAATTTTGAATATTCACGAGCGTCTATTTACTCACAATTCCTTCGATTTGGCCGACGAGTATATAAAATCTATCAATTGAATAACGTTTTTTTAAAAAAGAAACATTGATATTTTCCAAAGTATTAGATTCTTCGATCTAACTGCTTGAAAAAATGCTTTTCATCGATTTGATTTTCTTGAAAATCATTTTTCGTTTCTCGTCGCGTGACGCAAAATTTGTTTTTTTTTCCAAACATGACTTATGTAAGAATCGTTAGAAAAAAAATCATTCAGCAATGCACTTACGTAGTTTTTAAATTATTCAGCATATCGCGAATGAAGTCAGAAAAAAATGTTAAACGCGATTGCCGACAAAGTGATTACATAACTTACATTACATTACATTAAGTTGAATGATTAATTAATTAATTAATTGATTAATTCATTTTTGCACTTTCGCCGACAACCGGCGCGTCAAAGATCCTCGACTCTTTCTCATCATAAGCGATTGCGTGTTTTTTCCCCCTTAATTTTAATGCGAATAAGCAATGGAAAAGATGATCTTACCTCCGTTTTTTTTTCCACAGAAGAATCATGCATTCGACAGAAAAACAAACCGTTTCATGGCATGCATTTACAGTGAAGGGTAAGTAAGTAACAATGAAAAAAATCACATTAACCTTTCGAGTTTGTAATGTTATTTTGTTTATGAATAGAAATGAGTTTTTATTACATCATATTCAGTACCGTATATCATCAGTCCATTGTAAATCGTCGCCTCCTTATTTCCACGTTTTTCGACAAAGTTTGAAAAACATGTTTTTCAACTATCCTCTTAATTTTTTGATTGACCGTTTCGAAATTTCGATCTTGATGATGTCGCGCGTCGCTCGCGATTACTCGACGTTACAATTTTCGGCATAGAATTATCATACACGACATTATACTTGTTCATTTTCTCTCGTCACCGTTGAGGAAATTAACAGGATTAATTCACGCTAACGCACCGCGTCGAATCATGCACATATTTTTTTTCTTTCCTTTGGAGATATCACAAAAAGAAGCTTGATTCGATTTTCTCGATTCGACGATTTTCGAGCCAATCTCGAAAATAGCATTCTGCACTTTGTTCTCGATTCGAAGATCGGGCGAGGCTACCCCGAAGCCTCGAATTTGCCTCGAGTGATTCTCACGCGTTTGTAAATTCTCGACTAATTATCTAACCATCGTTAATCGTAACAAGCCTCTTACAAACATTCCTTCATTCGCAGAGTGTAACTCTCTGTGTTAATCCAATTTATTAATCCTCCTTTCGTCGATCCTACTTGTCAAAATATTAAGATACTTGCTTTATTTCCTTAATATCTAAAACCTCAATATCGAAAATAGTATTGTGAGATTAACTTTTGACCTGTTTAAAGCTGCCGAAAAAAGCTCACATTCGAAAGAATTTTCCAAAAATTTCGAATTTGTACATCGATCAAAAAGAAAAAAAAAAAAACGACGTAATAACGAAATAATAATAATAATTTCTCCATAGACGAAACCCCGAAGATTAATCGTTTTTCAACTCGTTCCATCCTTTCATGGATCTGCGTATCGAGCAAAATAAAAAATCGAAGCAAAACTAAAAAAAGTGTTATTTTTCTTTCGCAATAACATCGACCCGAAGTACATGCGTTTAAGATTCTCTTTACGATCGTGTGGATAAGCACGGAATGCTTTACAAACTCATCGTTAATGCACGACGACGAATTTCCACTCGGGAAGCTTACAGACCTAGCGCTGAAATAAATCACTAACGAATTGTGAGATTCTATCGTGTGTCGAAAAAAGGATAATCCTTTCAACGCTGAATGTTTCCAGCGATAATTGAAAAAAAACTGTCGCTCTCAATCCTCAGGCGTTTTATGGCACGAAATATACGTAAATAATAATACTTTGTCGTATAACATCAGGATGTTTAAGTAGGAACATAAAATTCAAACATAGGAACATAAAATTTAAACCTCGAATAACATCTTCGAAAGAGCTGCCACTTTTTCGAGTGAAATTATATAAGAAATTTATATATATATATATCTCTCTCTCTCTCTTTTTCTCTCTCCATCTTTCCTTCTCTCACCAACTTTGGATAAACATCACGTAAATTTGGTATTATTAATATACCAAATTATCCTACGATACTACGAATTTTTATTGCGTCGCTCCCGACTCGCGCTGCCTCGTTGGTAAATCATGACGTGAACAAAAAAAACTGTATCCGCTTCGGAGCGATAAAATCGAAAATAATAAGAAAACATAAAGTGACGGCACGTCATGATACGACGAGTGGATTCAGCACGAATAACGATGAGGTGTCTTTGGCATATTGTCGCGATCGTTGAATGCTTTGTTAGACAGGATATGATCGTTTAATGTGTTACGGTTAAAATGATTGTTAAACGTGCCAGCGCCAAAACAATTATTTACCGTGTTCGAACGATAATGTACCTTGCGAACCATGTTTGGAAAAAATTCTTGAATGCGGGCCCAGTCCGCCGGAGCCCTTTTCGCGTAAGGCCCCTCGGAACAAAGAAGTAGAAACTCGTACGTGAGTTTTATGATTTCTGCAAAGGAATCGTTCGTTTCATTGTTTTTCTTTTCTCGAGCTTCTTCGATCGCGAAGTTTTTCAAAACCGAAACCGAAAATTCCAATTTGTTCGATGAAAAATACATACAAATGTCTTTTCAAAACCATTTCGTTTTTTTTTGCGTTCATTTCGCGACAGATTCGTCGTGACCCCGCGCTTACTCGCACCGCGCCGAAATTCAGCTGGGAAAACTCGTGAAAACTTACCTTTTTTCGGGGTTTTCTCACGTCCGGATCGCCCGAGAGGCTTGAACGTTTCCTCGCTCTCGGACGTCGCGTTGCTCTCCAAGCTCATCTCGCGAACGAGAGCATTCGACGACGTCAGCGGTGTCAACGGAGTTAACGGTGTTATCGGAGCACTCAGGAGTGAATCCGTTGATGGAACGAATGAAGTTTCTTCCTCAAAAGTGAAGTAATCCGCGCCGGGATTGAGCTGCTGCGGATCGCTCGAAAAATAACCGTCCAGGACCAACTTCGCAGTCTTAAATTTCACGAAGATCGTGCAAGATTTCAAGATTATTCGAGGTTACGATTGAATTATCGAATATTCGTTAAATACTCGGTTATTTCGGTATAAAAAAAAACGATTACATCGTAACAATTACCCTAACGAGATCCAGATTGCATCCGGTGACTTTGATGGACTGATTGCCAACAGTCACCGTGTACTTGTATTCGCCAATACTGGCGTCGTTGGTGGATAAACTGTGAAGGAGGGTCGAGCGCGTACGAGACGTTTGCAGATGCTGCTGAAGACGATTGCTCTCGTCAGAGGCGCTGCTGTTCAACGACGAACTCGATCCACCGATACCGCTCTTGTCTCCTCCACTTTGCTCTAATCGCACCGGTGATGCGTTTCGTTGTATCGTATCTTTTATTAAATCCTTCGCGTAACTATAACGACGAGAAAAAAAAACGAGGCGAAACTCCGTCATCGAGAAAATCGATTGTCCGGCGAAATGACTTTCCCACGGCACTTCCGTTTTGCACAGGCGTGAAAAACAACGGGAACTTACTGTATCTTGTCCTCGGAAGTTCCGGTTATTTGGACAAGTCGTTCTTTGGCTCCGGGGTTCACTGTAAAAGTTTCAACATCGTTAAACAGCCGGTATTTCAGTTGCGATCCTGGCGGCGGTTAAAAACACGCGTCAATCACAGATTATAATGCATCTGACGGGAATGACCAGCCGAGCCATTGTTAATTCCATTATTTACAGGAGAATGAAACAAAACAGAAAAAAAATCATTTTCAAAATCCACGACTGCCGATAATTCTTTGTTACGCTCGAGACATGCCCTGCAGACCAATGTCGTTTGGATCATAATCATGTTTTTTTTTTACAAAGGCAAAAAGGTGATCCTCGCTTGACTCGATTGCTTTTTCCTCGTTCCTTTGCGACATTGCGCAAAAAAATCGCGCACAAGACGAAAAAGAATCATTCCAAAAGCAGCGTATCTCGAGGGACAAGATCTCACTTTTCGAGAGCATTTATCGCGACAAATATTCTTTCCAGTGACTTTAAAACGACGAGCTTTCAAAAACGCCGACTGTTTTTTTTGACGATAAATCCACTGTGCGAAGAGAGGAAAAACTGTTAAGTACGCCAAAAGTTAATGCGATGCTCGGGCATTTTTTGAGCATCGACGGTAGTAAGCCAGGATCAGTGGTATTAAAATGACGGAAAAATTAATTATCCAAATATTATACGTAAACTGCGATCTCTAAACGCCCACTGAACGATGTTACTCGGCTCGTAGTTCATGCATTGCCATTCGTTCGCGATATAGTCCGGAACAGCGGAATTATTTTTGCCAGGAAAAATCAACGCGTGAATTGTTATATCGGAACGAACAATAAATCGTGTGCAAATGTAATTTTCCAGCAAAATACTGGAACAGTATTTTGACAGCTTGATGACGGATTAGACGAAGGAATTAACATGAAATAAAATAACGTAAAAAAAAAAACAAACAAAATATATCTCAAAAATCAGTCATGTTAATAATATCGATGGTTGCGATGCATTGAGGCTTGATGCAAACGAGCTGCTTGCATTTGTTGTTTTAATTTGCTTTTACTTTTTTGTGCGCTCTGTATATATGTGTTTTTGTCTTTCTTTATTTTCCTCTTTACCTCGCTGGAAGGAGATGATCGTCTCGCTGAGCTCTTCGATCATGTGAACCCGTCTCCCCTTTATTCCCATCACTGTTTTATCGTGCAAACAATTTTGAGAATACGAAAGAAAACGATACTTTTCGTCTTAACGAAAAATCATTGACGAGTGCGAGAGATATCGGAGATTTTTCAATTCCCGCGTCGAAGAACGCGGAATATTTTCCAACGAAAATATGCAGCGAACACGTCAACTTTGATTCAAACATCAATCAGCGAAAAACAATCGATCCAGGGAAATTGTCATTGAAATATTCGTCAAGGTAGTCGGTTTATTTTTTGTATTGAGAAAGTGTCTTTTAAGACATTATCGAAAACCATTTTTCAGATATCTCTCTCACGATCGGAATATCCATAAAAGATATTTACAAACATCTTCAGAGTTCCCAGCCTCGAAATTACCCGTGAATTATGGAGAATTTGTAACGAAACCAGAGATGATGAAAAAGTAAGGGAAAAATGTGTCTCACCTTTTCCGGAATCGCTGTTGCGTATAACGACTTCGTCTTTGCAATAATTTTTTCCAGGAATCCGTGTAGGTTTGGCAAACTTTCCACTGTTTTTCAAAACTTCGCCAACTCCGAGCATCGGCGCTGCCTGCGGCGATGACGATCCAAGAGGAGTAATCGGGAGCCCTGTCGTCGGCGATTCCAGCATCATTGTATCAGCTTGCTGAATCGTACAATGAAAAGAAAAACATGGCAAAACGATTATTGCTGCACTGCGGAACGAAGAGAGGAGCGGAGAAGAAAAATGAATGCCCCGCAGTCTCTCGAAAATAAAGGCGATTGAAGAGTAAAATAAATACACTGTCGATCGTAGACAACTTTTGGTTGTAATAAGTGTCCATGGAATCATTGTGGCGCCACTGCTTCGCTCTAAGCTCAATGAGTTCCAGCAAGTGCACCCTGGTCGTCAGATCGAGCCTGTTATCCTGGCTTCCGTTTCTCATCGCGACGAAAGCTCTGTCCAACTGATCTGTAAGAAAAAAAAAAGAAAAAAGACGATAAGTAATAACGTTTTCAAAGATTTTTATACTTTTTTAGAGTTCTTGTACTGTTGTTTCCGTTTTTTTTTTCAAATAATAAATCGTAGACATACACAAAGACACGTATGAAAAAGTTGACTGAAAAAGGAGATAAAACCTTTGTATATCGCTTCAACCTGCAGCGCGTGGGGTTTCAGGGTGTTGCACATCGTGATAATATTCGTTTGTAGCGATTGATCGTGAAAACCATTCGTGAGATGCATGGTTACGTTATCGATCAGGGAAACTAATTCGTCCACTGAAATAACGGTAAGAAAAAAGGAATAAAATTACTAAAGATCGTTGTGATGAATTTATCTTTGCGTTTCAAGCGCATTTGACATTCTTCGCTCACTGGTTTTAATCCACCCATCGTTGGTCGAGTGGCGCTGGCTCAGCTTCGGCGGCCTTGGCTTTTCCACTTTCTTTATCGTTCTGAGTCTGGTAAGCTGCGTCGTGGCCATTGTTGTGTTCTACAAGATGAGAAAAAGGTGATCTTTTCACAGCTGGGAATGTGAACAAACAGAAACTCTGTTATCGAAGATGCTGGATAAGACTGCCATCGGATTATTCAACAAATTTAATTCACAAAAGCTTGACTTCTAATTTTATTTCACGAAGATAACAGGCTGCAGTTTTTTCTCAACTTTTATCTCTGTATCTGAGCTCGGAAAGGTGCTAGATGCAAAAAAGTCAAAATGAGACATCGGGGAGTAACAAAAATAACATTTTCCTTTGGAATTTTCGACACTTTTCACTTTAGTTATTAACAATAAATGATTTTTGTAAAACAAACAAATGACCGAAGGATATTAGTTTCAACAAAAATGAAGATAAACATTCACTCGAAGAATACAAATTTGGCAGATAAAACGCTGCTTTTATATCGACAATGATGGATAAAATATTTTAAGAGGTATTCGCTAATAAATCCACGGATTTCGGAGAAATAAACGATTCTTTGTAAACCTTCACAGCATCATCGTGAAAACTCGAGAAATTTGCAACACGCACAGGCACCATTTATAAATAACTCGTCATAAAGGAACACAAAAAGGCAAATGTGAAAAAAAAAGGATTTTTGCAAAGTTTTCACACAGCTTGAACAACAACGAGAGCTAAAAGCTTTAGCCGAAAAAAGAAGACATGGAACTCACGCCGGATTGAACCTTTCAATTCTAATAGGAAGAGTGAAGAAAAGAAAACGACACGATGTGAGAAAGAAGAAATTGGGAATGATGCGTGTCGCGTTAGAACGTAAGGAAGTGAAAAACCGAGAGGGCACAACTGACTTTCGGCGCGCTCGAGAGATTTTGGCCACTCGAAAAATCACGCACGAGAGAGGGTTTGTACGATAAAAATAATTTATATACATTCGGACACCATGTGTGATTTGTAGCAGCGACATTCACGCGGTGAGAGAGAAAATTGTGGCGGGGAAACATGTATATAAACTCTTCAAAGAATATATGACAGAGAAGTAATAAAAAGAGAGCCCGCGAGAGAAAGAAGAAACGAGGAAGAGTGGGAGAGAAAGGAGTGGGAGCGCGGGAGGAAAGTGGGAGGGCCGAGAAAGACGAACTAATGCTTCCGAAACTGGACATGAATTTTGGCATAGAAACAACCGAGCAGCTCTCTCCTCGCGAGATTTTCCTGACGATACTCGCGAATTTGAAACACACGAGCATTCGGGAGATGTTATGCTCGTATGCGGGTAAAGCGCGTCACGTAACAGGAATGACAAATTTTGCGACATGTATCAAAGTTATGTATGCATACGCGTATATGTGTTAATGTACACATCAGTATGTAGGTGAAAGAAAAGTTCGGGCTGTGCAAGATGTGTCATGAATTTTTTAAGAGAATAGAATGTTTTTTGACAGATCTATGACAAGTATATGTACATAATCTTCAACAGCTTTTCCTCATCCTTATCAGCTGCAAACAATCACAGATAAAGATTGCTGTTATCAACGATTATAAAGCTTACCTCGTTCAGCCGTGCCACAGGTGTAACGATAGGCGGATCGTCGTGGGAGCTCTCGTCGTTGACGTCGTCGTCGTCTCTCGTCTCGTCTTTTCCATACGATGTGTCGTTTTTTTGCGTGTGTGATACGTGGGCGGCGCAACGGGTTCGTCGGTCACATGGCGAGCGAAGTGGGAGGAGAGGGTTGCGCGAAGTTGCCGATTATTGCGGAACAAAGAAAGCCACTTGATAACGCGAAAGTTACTAAAAAATAAGTGACTAGAAACATCGCGCGCGAAACATTCAAAACATAACCGCCTCTGTGTTTTTGCGAAAATCTTTCAAAATTCATTCCGTTTTTATCAGTGAATATACTCTATCCACTTTTTTTTGCTCTTCAATAACGGAGAAATAGCTATTTCTTCGTCATCTGGTCGACAGCTTTTACGATCAAGTCTTTTTCCATGGCAATTTACTAATTTCTCAAGTGACCGTTAATCCTGCATGGGGATGATTTGTAGTCGTGTTTTTTTCTTCACCCTTTGAAGCGAACCGGTCATTTGAGTACTGTAAAAACCCCATTGAAGAGAACGCAGTAAGGGTTTGTGTTTATTTTTTCAACGAAAGCCGAAAAATAGGCCCTTTTTTTGTACCCTTCTTTGTCGAAGGATTTTCCATTCAGAAAATAATGCTGCCGAACAATCATTGACATTGAAAACATTTTATTCAGTCAGTAAGAAGCCTTTTACATAATAATAATGATAATAATAATAATAATGATAATAAAAATCCATGATAACCATTTGTAATTTACAGGTAGACTTTCTCTTTTGAATTCTGACCTGCCAATTTTAAACGCAACTTGAAAAAAAATCCTTCAAACAAACAAAACGCATTAAATTATTTTTTCGAAATATTCATATATACACACTTTTGTATATATATATGTCATTCGATAATGCAATCGATAAATTATTTCTATCTTGCCATTTTCAGTTTTGCTGCACAATTTCGTGGTAGCCCAGCAGCATATTTCGATTTGTAGGACAAATTTCATAATTTCTTTTCATCCGCTCTTTCTTTTTTCTGCTCCGTCTCCCTCTCTCGCGTTTTCCTCATCCAGCATCCGACTCTGTTTACATCGTTTAGATATAACGCACTTGCATGTTTCATTCACAACTTTTTTTCTTTCCCATCAAATCTCAAGTTGATAATAAAAGCTAGGAATAACGATAATCGAACGTGGGCACCTCGCTAATCGTCGAGGGCTAGTCGATTACGTTTTATTTTCTATTATTGTTTTTTGGCACAATATAGTAACAAACAACTAGTAGTACGAGATTTCCTCGGGGGCTGTAAACTATACATTTTTTTCGTATAATCAGTTCAATATAATTATCATATAGCTTTGACCGATAAAAATTGTTTCTTTTTTTCTTCTTTCAATCAATGGATCAAACGATGTAAACAAGTCTTTTCGTCAGGCATCCAGTACAGTTTCATCAATAGTCTATTGTTTTTGAGGTAGTGAATTGAATGTATAATCCTATTACTTTTGCTGCTATATGCTCTGTTGCAGATATGTGTGTGTTTCAATGAATATTACTTTTTACGCCCTTACACCCTTTTCGCGTCTTTCATCTCGTTTCTTGTATCTTTTCGCCACAAGTCCAATGCATAGAACGTATAATTTGCCGTTAAATTCAATTAATTCCCTCATGGAACGAAGAAAGACGCGCGCTAACGTGTACAGGATTTTAATAAAAATTTTACGCGCCTAAAGGACGCAATTATTTATCAACTTCGCCTTCCTCTCTTCTCTCGCTCTCTCCCTCTCTCTTCGTCGTTCTTTTTTTCGTCATTTTTACTTCCATATTCATTCGCGGAACAATTCAATCCTGTTGTAAAATATCTCATTGTTACATCGCGCGCTATTTCCGAGCGCAAATACGAAAAAACCCTGTCCATTTAGTGGGGAGGGGAGTGGGGGGAATTTGGACTCGTAGTTTTTCGTTATTCTCATTGTAGAGGGTGTCGAAAAATTATTATCGTCTAGACAAAAAGTTTCAAGAGTACGTGTGTTCGTTAGCTCGTTTTCCTGTCCCTTTTTTTTCACTCTTCGCGTGCTTTTCTGTTTTTTTTTCTCTCTTTCTTCCTTCCTTTCTATCGCCCGGTGTAAGAACAAGGAGTTTATAAAACTTTGAAAAAGTCGTTTGACGTTCCTTCTTATTATCGGCCGGTTTTTCGAGAGCTTACGAGCTTATACACATACAAAAAAACTTCGTTAGCCATAAACGGCACGTGAGACTACATACGCCGCTGATAGTTTTAGGCTCTTAGCTAGCACTTGTAAATAATGCCCAGCAATTATGTTTTATTTTCTCTCTTCGCAGACGCGTACGCTCTTTTTTGTTTTGTCTCTTTGTCGTTTTTTTTTTTTCTTCTTCTGCTTATTTCATTTTTATCTTTCCCCGCTACTCTTTCGAGAATTATTTTGTTATTTTACGTTTATTTTTATTTTTATCACATTTTAATCATCTTTCACAGATCGGAAGGAACGAGACGCGGGTGACATCGCGATCGCGCCGCCCTCGAGCTCAATCGGTGAACACTTCTGTAAAAAATATAAATTCTATGTGGATGTTTTGAGCCCTCGGGTGCGATCAGGAAACAAACTGTACGTCGCGCACCTCGCGAATCTCTTTCGAGAGAGAAAACATCCGCGGTACCTTTGTTTTTTCGCTTTTTGCCTCTTTTTTTGTTCTTTCTTCAATTATTCACGCGCTGTTTCGCTTTTACCGTTTTGATACTTTGCAGAGGAGATTGTGAGGGGTCGTATTTTGATTTTTTCTGTTTTCGCTTTTTTTGTTTTCTTCTTGCCTGTACTGCACACTACGGGGATTCCAAAAAATCATGCTTTCACGGTATAATCGGTGTTATCGTTACATCTCATCGAAGACGAATGTAGCTTTGAACATCGCGACGAATGAAAATTTGCTTCCAGATGTCAACCGCGATTCTCGCTCCCGAGTAAACGAAAAAGCGTTTGAACGTAAAATCGTAATTGAGTAATTGTCCTTCTCGTAATTTTGCTTCATCAATTTTGAATTTTGAATTTTGACACGTCCACGTTCCACTCTTATATCGCCATTAATATAAGATCAACGAAACAATGGATTTTTTAATTTAACTCCCTTCCTCATCTTTCTCGTTATAATGTTAAAACAACGTTTTTAAAGTCGCGCGCGAACGCCATCGCGCGCCAAAATGAAAAACTTAACGCAAGACATATGATAAATGAACGACACCGAGATGCAATAGCCTCAACATTTCACCAGAAATGGAAAAATTCACGAACATAATGATACGAGTTTAATTCGTAAAACTATTACCTACGTTATTTCCGATTTTTTTTTTCTTTTTCATTGTTTTTCCATTTTCCCTCGTCTTTTTTTTTGTCTTTCCTATTCTACAAACAGCGAGAAAAATCCTAAGACATGCGGTTGCCAAAAATGAATTTCTGACCGTTTTGGAAGTTTTTAAACTTCATGCAACTTCGAAACGCTAATTTTTTTCATTGTATTAATTTAGTTATTTTTGGATTAATCTGTCTCGCTTCTTTATTTTTGATGCATCGAGTACGAGCTGTTTTTCTTTTGTTGTTTTCCCGGATGTACGAATGTCATTGTGTTTTGCGCGCGTGTGTGTGTATGTGTGTGTGTGTACGAGTACGTTGTGTCTTTTTTTCCCTGTCGTTCAAGTTTTTGAATGTCTTGTGATTTTTACGCTCTCGTAACAATTAATCCAATATCATCTCCCGCTAAAATGTTATTTTTTTCTTCATCCTACAACTGGAATTTATCTCAAAATAAAGCAGACAAAACTGCCTTTTTTTTTCTTCTTATAATTCTTATGCTTTAAGATCTTGGCGCGGGGGAGTTGGTTTCTTAATTCTTTTTTTTTCTTTTTTTTTTTTTTTAATTTGTGCTCCCAGTTCGGACGCAACTCTTTTCTCGCAATCAAAGGCAAGCTCGCGAAAATTCGCTACGCGTTTTCAATATTCACTATTCGTAATTCGCCCATTTTCTTTTTCCATCTCGTCTATCTCGTCCGCTCTTCCCTCTCCTGCCCAACTTTTCATTTTCGTTTGAAGTTTCATGATTGTTTGCCAACTATTACGACTCCGTAGTTAAAAATTGGTTTCCGACAACGGTTGAAGATTAAAACCATTAGTAACTATAATTATCATTTACGACGACCATTATGACGATGCCCTTACACAATAATAAATAACCGCAATGGTATTTTCATGTTTTTCACCTTTTCTTACTTTGCTCTTGTCCTCGACTGCTGTGTGAGTTAATACTAAATTTTTATCCGTTAATTAGCATAACTTAGTAACGAGAGTATTTAACGGTCTACGCTCTTACGCGACATCTCCGAATAAGTTTTCTTCGTCTCTTTCTCATTACTTTTTTGTCCGAGAATTTTTACCTTATTAATTAACTGACGTGGAGATCCCCAAGCTCGTCGAGGGCCAAAAAAAAGCAACGCGACTCGTTTAGTGATGCCTTTTCTTCTTGAAACCTGAGGATGGAAATTTACGGATATTTTGTTTGATTAAGAAATAAACATTTTCTTCGGAACGTGTTAATTTTTTTTTTTTTTTCAATTAGGCGGTAGTGAATTTTCACTTATTATCGATATCGATGCTACGTACTCTTTTTGCCCTTTCCCTTGTGTATTTTTCTCTTTTTCCCAGAGACCGCGGACGATCCGGAGAACGTTGTTATCTCATCACCGAGTGTGCCGAGCGTTGTAACTTGACGACTTCGATGTTTATCCTGTTTCGTAATTGGCAGACGCGTCATGTAATTCTCCTCGTACTCGATCTTTCGTTTGTTCTCACGTCCCATACTAGCTTGCTTATCTCCTATACCCTGCGTGTCCTCTACAGGTGCATCCAAATATTCTTCTCTAAGTTCGCGCAATACCGCACCTGATACCGCACGCCTGCGTGCTCTTTCGCCCGCTTTGCGAACTTTCTCGGCCATCGTCTCGTCGCCATCTGTGAGCAACGAAACAATTTTTCTGTTGAAAAAACACCTCATTTTCCTTCACGAGCAAACTAATTACAATCGAAAAGTTGCGTTGTAGCAAATTCTCGTATGTTTCTGCATATTAGCTAGGAGACAACGGAAAACAAGATATTCCGTAATTTTCCCGTTTTTTTTCAATCATTAACGACAGTTGAGTTTTGGCACACTGAAGTGCAATTTCCGGTTCGAATTTCGAAACAGTAAACATTTGAAATATGTATAAATTTATATAAAAAATTGCATTATCTCACGTTCGTTCGTAAAATATGAATTTGACATACCGAGAGTACTTAAAAATTGTTAAATTTTTCTCTTGAATTTATGAATCTAAAAAGAAGGGTACATGTCAACGACATTGTCTAACCATAATGAACGGCTGCCAATTTGGGCGGCACGTAAGCTCCTGATTTTCTGGATTGTTTGGATTTGTTAGCGGCGTCCTTTTCGTCGTCTTCGCTATTTGTTTCGTCGTCGCTATCGTCTATTTTGCCGATGAGAGCATCGGGATTAGCCTTGAAGTGGCTGGGATCGTCGTCAGCCGTTGTTCCCGTTACCGCCGTCTTCACTAGTTTGTCTATTTGATACTTGAGCTTGTGATCTATCGGCCTTATTTTTTCCAACACCGTTCTTATCTCGACGAGCCGATCTATCGAAGGGTCACCCTCTATTCGCTCTCCCGAACATTTTCTCAATACTACGTACGTCAAATTAATGAGATAAGAAAGAAGCATGTGGTACTTCATTTCCAAAAAGCTGAGACCCTTGTCCGTTGATATTTCCCCATTTTTAACTTTCATCAACATATTGTCCACAAGTTGATTAACCTGAACAACATTTGCATTCATTTCTCCTAGCAGACGAAACGCCTGTGGCAGATCTCTCTGCTCCGTCTCGTCGATAGCCTGCAAAAATTGTGTTCATTGTTTTTTTTTCTCCCTCTTTTTTCTCATTTACACGCTGATTAAATATTTTGCAAAAATATAATAACACCTGCTTTTAAGTAAACGAGGGTTTTACCATTTTTCGACGATAAATCCGGGATGCAACACGTTTGAAAATCAAATGCAAAATTGCTTTGCGAATTCTACACGATTGTACGAAATAACGCTGGAACTTTTCTTTACTCTGTTTTTTTTAATCTTTTTATCACGCATCGAACACAGCTTCATCTCCTCCCTTCTTTTTTTCAACCCCCTTTCGATACCGCGGGCGAGTGGAAAAAATCTATAACTCTCGTGAAATAAAAAATTTTCCGAAAGAAATAACGGCTCGCGAAAACAATAACAAAAGTTTGAATAGCATGAAATTTCATTCGTAAAAACGTTGTCGTAACCTCTAACTCGACCGTTTCGGTGGATGAAAATTTTTGTGAAAATTCATAGTCGCGCGAGAAAAATGTCGGAGTTGCGACTTCGTACGGGGGAAAAAAGCGCAATAATCTGCTGCCATCTTTCCTATTTACTAATGGATGACAGCACCAGTGGGAGAGAGACGGAAGAAAGAATGAAGAAAAAAAACAATCAAAAACTCCCTCGATAGTATACTGGGGGTAGAAAAATGCTCGATTTCTTTTTCTTACACAGCAGTGATAAATCGGACATTTCATATGCTCAAATGATTCCACTTACCTGCACCATTGTTTCAAAACAAAAATTAACTCAACAAACACATATTTAAACAACGTAACTTGTAATTAAACGGGTCCCCCACGTGGGACGATATTTTCCTTTTCAGAGTATATTTTTTCTCTCGGAAAAGCTTGCTCATACGATCGACTTAATGGTAAATAAATGATGTATCTTGCAACATTTTATTCGTAAAATATTTGAACAAAATTAGTGATGAATTATAATTTATGATAACGTTAACATAAATAGGTGATTTATGGCATTATGAACAACGAATTATGAAAAAAGGATGAGCTTTTGATTCTCAGTGAATTATCTCCATACAAGATGGCGGGCTTTTTAAAAACTCGTTAATCTGAAAACCGACGATTATGTGCACACATACGTTCAATTCAGTAAATATTTTAAATATATTCTCATTTTTTTAAATTTTGCTGAATTCATTCAAAGAGTTAAAAACAATACATGTATTATTTATACTGGAATTTTTATTTAAATAGTAACATCTCGAAAGCAATAAATATTGTAACCAACAATCGGTAAACGAGGTTTTGTCTCTTTATCACGCGCCTTCGCCCTCTCTCGGTAATTCCCTCCCGCCGATTGGCCAAGTGATCGCGATGCCATCCGAATAATGACAGGCGGTTTTCAGCAATCCAGAAGAAACGCTTGATCGTGAAGGAAAACGAGGTTAGGTACACCTGGGTGATTGTTCAGAATCAATTTGTCGCAAAAAGATCGCAAAAATGGAATGTTTAATTGGAATACAGTTCAAAGATTTTGTACTCGTCGCAGCCGACATGACGAACGCACAATCGATCATGGTCATGAAAACCGGTGAGTTGTAATTGCTCCAAACTTTTTGTTACAATCACTGATATTTTTTCTATGAATACTAATTTTCGCTAAATCGTCGACAATTTTGATTCAAGACGAGGAAAAGATTCATAAAATTTCCGATAAACTCGTAATGGCTACATGCGGCGAATCCGGCGATACAATTCAATTTTCCGAATACATCGCCAAGAATATTCAACTTTACAAAATGAGAAACGGTTACGAATTATCGCCAAAGGCAGCCGCGAGTTTCACGAGAAAAAATTTGGCCGATTATCTCCGATCTAGAACTCCGTATTTTGTTAATTTACTGCTGGCCGGATACGACGAGGAGACCGGACCTCAGCTTTTCTTCATTGACTACATGGCTTCTTGCGTCAATGTACCTTACGCCGCGCATGGCTACGGAGGTTTCTTCTCGTTGACTATCATGGACAGATATTATAATCCCAGTAAGTTTTATTCGACTCAACTTTTCTCCATATTTAAAAACCTCGAATTTTCTTACAGAAATTTTCAAATTATTAGTATGTACGGTTCAATTTCCGACCTTTGCTGAATTAAAAATATTTGATTAACTGAACTTAAAACATTTCAGACATGAACGAAGCAGACGCGTATATCTTGATGAAGAAGTGTGTCCGAGAAATTCACAAGAGGCTCATAGTGAATTTGCCAAATTTCAAAGTTCAGAAAGTTTCGAAAGACGGCATAGCGAATCTGCCGCCAATAACAGCTCAGAATTTGGCAGTGGAAGATGCGGCAAAGGCATAATTTTCCATGAGAGGCTGAAATTTGTTGCCTCTGTAAGTTTGAGAATTAAGATAAGAATACATTTCAATAAACGTTTCAATTATAATCATTCGAAATTGTTTTTATTCATTTCCTATTGCCGACTGTGATATTTATCCATACAGTTGACGTGTTCGAGTGCGAGAAAAAAAGATTATAATTAGCGTCTTTTTTTTCACAATGACCATGAAAAATAATTTTCTGGACGATTCCTTGCTTGATTCGGACACGCATTTATGAAAAATTGGAGTTTTCTTACAACGCAATCTCCCGTGAGCTTAATAGTAGAAGCCGCCGGTATGACCTATGTAACACATTTCCTTCCTCAACACGTATGTTTTTTTATCAACTTGAAGTGACTGGAAATGTTAATATTTGACATTTATTCACGCGTTTATTATTGTATCGATTTTTAAATGGAAAACGCGATGAAACTCAAAGTGCAATAAATCGCTCGTTCGAATAAACAAAAACATTTTTGTACGTAGGGACACACTGATGATTTTCTTGTCTTGTGCGCTGATAATTAATCTCAGATTCGTTAACTCGGATAATAGAAGTCACGCCATAAAACTGCACGTTCTCGGAGACAAATGCTCGACAACTAATACACAAACACGAACAAACATGACTTGCTACTCGACGACGTGAACAGTTTGTTCATAAAAGTTACTCAAATTATCGTAGCGAAAATTTATCGAAGCTGGAATGACTTTTGTGTTGAAATAATAAGTCTTTTATTCCCTGTCATACTTTAAGGCCATTTTATAAAAGGACCTTTTTTCTAGTAATCAAAATTCGAGCTTTCATGCCTCTTCTCTACAAGCAAAAATTGTTGAAGAAATTGATAGTCATGCTAAAAATGTACGTCAACCTTGTAACGATGTTGAAAATTTCGAGAAACGGATGCTTGAAAATCACATCAACGTGAAAGGACTTTTCATTTAAAAAATAAAAACTTTTATAAAAAAAAGAAAGACGCGAAATATGTTCCGTACTCGTCGCTATGACATTCATCATTTTCGATGATTTTTGGACTCTGAAAGAATCGAAATATCGAAGCGACGCCTGTTAAAATGCGTCGTAAAAGCTTCTGTTTAAACGACTGTTCTTGTCCCCCTGGGTAGGTAATAAAATTTCGATAAACAGGGACGTTCGAAAGAGCTTTTTTTCTACTTACTCGTATCCCGAGTAATCACCCAGTTGTATCAAATGGCATTATAAATTACAAATTTATTTCGTTCTCGTCGGCGAAGGAAAAAAGATCGATTGAAGTAGCAAAAATGCTCCAGACGGAGGATATAAGTGAGAGCTATCACGGACGATACACCAAAAGTGCATGACTGTGCAAATGATTAAACGAGAAACACCGGAATCTCGAGAAAATCGATCAATGCAAAATTCATTGATTTCCGGAATCATTCTCTTCGTCATATTTTTCTCATCTTTTTCCCCTATACATTTTGTTGCGCTGTCGACAAATCTGATAATATATGGTAAAGTACAATTGGCACGCTCTCACGGATCTTCGTGAAAACTTATCTACGTTTGATCGAACAGCAAAGTGAGATGCTCATCACTCCTCGTGATCTTACGAGGATACTGGGTCTCTCACATGCTTTCGAAAAATTCAAATGATCTCTAAGTTTATTTATCTTTCTTCGCGTCTATTTGAGCTTGCGTTGTGGTTTCCGCGGAATTCGATGGATGATCTTCGTATCTGAGAACGTCAAAAAACAATAGATTAGAGACGTTGATTTCATCGGAGAAACAAAAGTATTTTTCTGTTTACGATTTCGATCGAGTTTTACTGAACTTACGTGAAAAGCCTCTTAAGGTCGCCCTTTACGATTGCCACTAACAGGGGAGTTCCCAAACAAGCGGGTACGAGGTACAAGAGAGCTGGCTGAGCGTGTTCGAACAAATGAACAATGAACATTGTCGCGAGAAGACCAACGAAATAAGCGAAGAACGTTGCGTAAAAATACGTATTTGCCTTTCTGCCGAGACTGTGATCGAATCTCAGTAACAGAGCGATGAATATACCAGGTACGACGATATCACCGAGGCCCAACATCGCGAAATTATTACCCCCGAAACCATTTTCCAACAAATCCTGCGGGAACACGAGTTTAATAGGCGCTTCGAAGGATCTCGCAACGGTCACCATGACGTTTGTTCCGAAAACCCAGAATATATCGTAAACGAACAAGCCGCATAATAATATACATCCCGTTACGATATTGTTGAGATGCAACAGTTCCACGGCGTTTATCGCAAATGCAATACCAAATAGGTTGTTCGCTATCCAATGCTGAAAAAAAAATGAAAAAAAATGAAAACGCTCGTGAAAAACCACTTTTCCAATTACAATGTCTTTCCAATCACGAGAGAATAATTTTTCAGTAATTTGCAAATTCAAAGTACGAGTCAGGATTTATCGACGAAATGTGTTTTTTTTACATTGTCAATTCATCCGCTGTGTTGAGAAAAAAAACGTTAAACGTACCTTTTCCATGAGATACCAAACTCCGACCAGGGTGCAACAGCAGAAGCAAACGACATCATGGAGATTGAACTTATAATTTATTATATCCTCTGGTTTGTCATCGTCACCTTCGGTGAAGCGAAATCTATATTGGGTTTTTGGAATAGCGGCAGGCACCAAGGAAGAGAGAAGAGGACTGAAAATTGAGAGAAATTATGATTATTGATATTTTTATTTTGAAAAATTTTACGATTTTCGTATTTTCCTACAAGCAATTGTTTTCTTTTTTATGCGCAATCTTTAAGATTTTCGTAATTAAGAGGAAAATTGCATCGCGTAAGACATTATATTTGAAATTTTCATTTTTCTTCCAAGTTGTTTACAAAATATATTCAAAATTCACAATACCTAGTCAAATGGCAGAGCGCTACAACTCCGAGCCAAAAGAAATAGCCGGTCAACAATAGATTGACGTACTCTTTGGAGAATACCTGAAAATTGTTGAATTTTTAATAATTCTTTTACTAAATTGTTCATACATTGTGAGAAAAAAATGTATAGTATTGTTAAATTTTCTGGCATACCTGAAAGAATATGTAGAGACCGAAAAGTGCCGCGCTGGAAATAAATGGAAACATGGCGGCTTCTTTGTGCGACATTGTTTCGGGCTTTTCGCCGCTGCTTTCGAAATATTTCTGCAAAGCCGCAAAGAATAACAATGAGAAAATTGTCTGGAATTTTGGTGGTTTTTTTAACGAGATTGAGGAAATAATTTCAAGAGAGTTGAAAGATCGATTTTGTATGAGAGAAACACTGTAATGATGGAACATATGTCAACAAAGAGCAGACGAAATAAAAAAGATTCGAGGGTGAGAAATTTCGTGGGGAGAGATACATTTATGCATGGGGAAAAATCGTCCAATACGCAAAACGTGTGACTGACCTGTTGTTCCTTATGGTGTTTTACTGATCGGTAACTGCCAAAGAAAATTGGCATTACAGCCATTACGATAAGACTCGCATATGCAATCGCCATTCCTTCGGGTGTAGCGGCAATTCTGCCTGTCGTTGAATTGACATTTTCCGTCAAATTCTCTGCTGCTTGAATAACGACATCCTCGGTAGAAGCTTCCATTTTGTAAAAAGCTTATACCGTTTATAACTTTTGACTCTCGCTATTTCTCCTAGCGTCTATACTATACTATTCAACGCACAGGTATGGATGTTTCCTATGTCAATTATCTGTATATCTGCCTGCCTCTCTCCTCTCGTGGTATTCGACGTGTACAGCAACAACGTGTGCCAAATGGTGCCGAGTGTGCGAAACACGAAACACGATAGAGACGTCGTGGCTTGCCAGCTCACCTGTGAGTGCTTGCAGCCATTTTGAATTTCTGATTTATCATCGGCTGATAAAGAAATAGAGAACACGACACGTGCGCGCGCCCCGTCTTGAACATATATATATATTATCTCAAAAACAAAACAAAGCAACACACACGTGCTATTGTATTTGTCGTAAAGGTCGGTAATAAAAAATCCGCATTATTTACAATCGCTCACACGTCAACGATATTATTCATGTTGCGAAATAAAAAAAACGCTGTTATTCATAATGACGGAAAAAATGTCGAAAAAACGGAAGAAACTTGGAGATCCGGCCAAGGTGAGCGTCGCACGTATTTCTTTTGTCTCGAGGCAAATTTTGCAATAATTTCGCGAAACACCGACGTTATTTCAATCCGGAGCAAGGAAATCGGTAATAATGCCGAAGCGATTACGCAGGATTCACTATACTGCACAAGGAAAATAAAACTCCTCAAGCATGTAAACGAATTGATAAAATATGCATAAGCCGTAGTGATCACAGCATGAAATTCATTACATTTGCGTCGTTATCTGAAAAGGTCGCGTAATCTTTATGGTCCAATGACACTGATCATGAGCTTTCTTGCGACGGTTTTTGTTTTTTTCATTTGCCGCTTGATATCATTCTTCAATGCACGTCTGTTCTGTAGTTTCCGAGATACGAGTAGCCAACGATCGTCTGCCCTGTTAACGGTATTGCCGAGTCCATAAAAAATGGATTATTATGTCGGCGTTGATGTCGGCACGGGAAGCGCCAGGGCTGCTTTGGTGTCATCTACAGGAAAAATAGTGAAAAATGCAGTCAGAAGCATACAAACTTTTAATCCAGCCACTCATCATTACGAACAATCGTCGAATGATATATGGGAGTCGGTTAAACAAGTTGTGCAGGTTTGGAATTTTTTATTCCGTCGTTAATTTTTTAAATTTGTTATAAACATTTTCATAATGCATTACTATAACAAATAGATAAGAACGAACAACTGTTGTGTTCTTCATGTACTTTTTGTTCTGAAGATTTAGTTACAATTTTGATAAATTTTGTAAAATCAAAAAACTTGTTTTCTTTTTGTTTGCGAATAAAGCTTTCGCATTGAGCGTGAACATTTTTCCGAGATATTTAACAAATGACTTTGTGTATACAGTTGTGAATGAAATTGAAATAAATGCTAAGAAATTTAGCTAATATTCTGTTTGTTTCAATTTTTATATCATTTTTGTTAATTACGTGCATTTACGATGCTGTCATCATTTTTTAACGAATCTGTTAATGATTCAATTTTATGTGGTTTTCAAGACGGTGACACATGACATTCCAAAAAATACTGTTAAAGGCATAGGATTCGATGCTACGTGCTCGCTGGTGGCTCTGGACGAGTCTGGATGCCCGGTTTCCGTGAGCTCCACAGGTGAGTCCATTGCAATCGAGACGAGGCTGATTTTTACGTTCATAATCGACGAGAACAATTTGATTCCCCGTCATAACGAAGAGCATGAAGATGCGAATTTCTGTTGAAAACTCATTGAAAAAGCATGATGAAAATTTTGCAGGAAACGACGATCACAATGTGATTTTATGGATGGATCATAGAGCAGAGTCTGAAGCGAATTACATAAATACATTGGGTCACGAATTATTGCGCAATGTTGGTGGTAAAATCTCTCCCGAGATGGAGATACCAAAAATATTATGGCTGAAGAGGAATTTAGCGAAGCAATGGACGAGAATGAAATTGCTCTTTGATTTGCCCGACTTTCTCACTTGGAAAGCGACGAATTCCGAATCAAGGTTGTTGAAACAATCTCGGATACTTCAACCACTCATCGATAATCTTATTTTACTTCTAAAACAACTGTAAAACAATTCGAAAACAATTAGATCGCTGTGTTCGCTCGTTTGCAAATGGAACTACGTAGCGAGTCCCGATGGCGCAAACGGCTGGAGCGTTGATTTTTTCGATGAAATCGATCTCTCGGAGCTCAAGGAGGATCATTGGCGAAAAATAGGTACGTCCAACAAGATATCGTACATTTTTTAATACGAAATAGCCGTATACGTGTCGGATGATGATGATGATGATAATTTTCCCACGTTAGCTTAAATTTAATATAATTGGCAGTCGGAGCTGAGCCGATTTTGTAAAGAATTTCCGTCGAGAGACCTTGAAGAGGAAAAAAAAAATTGTTAAAGGTAGGGCGGTCGAATCACCGGGTGAAGCGGTAGGCAAGGGTCTGAACGCAAAAACCGCGGCGGAATTTGGACTGGAGGAGGGGACTCCCGTGGGATGTTCTCTCATCGATGCGCACGCGGGTGCTTTAGGGATGCTCGGCTGTACGGCTCCGGGCATAAGCGACGACATCACCAGCAGACTGAGTTACAAAAATCAAAATTTTTCTCCAAAATCCCGTTTGAAAATTGTACATTTCAACGGTACGTACATTTCAGGTGTGATCTGCGGCACTTCCACGTGTCACATGGCTCTGAACGACAAGGAAATTTTCGTCGAAGGCGTCTGGGGACCTTACTACAACGCCATCGTCGGAGGTTTTTGGCTGAATGAAGGAGGTCAAAGTGCAACCGGCAAATTGCTGGACCACGTTATCGAGGCTCATCCAGCGTCTGCCTCGATACGCAAGAAGATTCACGGAAAAATGTAAACTATATATAAAAAATCGGCTGATAGAAAGTTGCTGAGAAATTTGGCATTAAATGACGATTAAAAACAATAATAATGACAATTATACCAATAACAATGAATCATTTACAAATTTTGAAAAATTGTTATGAAAATATTGGCAAAAGGGGCAAAGCGCGGGGTATTCGGCGATAATGATTATTCGAAAATTCTCAGGCACATTCAGGCGTATCTGTCGGAATTATTGGAATCGATGAGAAAAGAAAAAGGTTTTCCCGATGTTTCGTGCCTTACGAAGGATTTGCACGTTTGGCCGGATTATCATGGCAATCGTTCGCCGCTCGCTGATCCTGCTCTTAAAGGAATGGTACAATATCGTTTGAATTTTTTTTACCAAACGTTACATTTTTTTAGCATTTTTACTCAATTTTATATACTTCCTTCCTCTCTCCTAGATTTCCGGTCTGACTCTCGCAGCCGACGAAGAGAACTTGGCGGTCGTGTACTTGGCGACGTTGCTCGCATTAACGGTTCGTATCCTTCCAATGTGCATTTTCGCAATCTCTATTTTTTGGCAACATTTACGGATCTATCGTTTTTCGATATTGAAAAACAAATGATAAATGCAATGTAAATCCGAGCAGTATGGTACTCGTCATATACTGGAGGAATTGACGAGATCCGGTCATAAAATTGACACGATTCTGCTCTGCGGTGGACTCAGTAAGAATCGCCTTTTCGTTCAGAGTCAGGCGGACGTAATTGGACTTCCGGTATTGATACCGGACGAGCGGGAATCCGTTTTGCTCGGCTCGGCGATACTAGGAGCCTGCGCGGCTGGAAAATTTTCAACGTTGCAAAAAGCCATGAATGCCATGGGTGGCAGTGCCACCGTCGTCAAGCCTAACAACGTTTCTTATCGGTAACGACGGATTTCCCTTGAGGAATCATCGAGGCTTTCGCGATAGCTTTTTAACGTTTCTAACTTTCGAAAAATTTCAGATTTCATTGTCGCAAGTACCGAGTCTTCTTGAAAATGGTCGTAGATCAGATGAACTACGGGAAAATCATGCAAGAGACAATTTAATTAACGTAGATATAGTCACGGTGGGAGGACACGAATCTTGCAGTTAATAAACAACAAATTTATTAAATCGACAATCGTTAAACTTTCAATGTCGAAGAAAAAAGTGTAATTAATCGAGGAATTAAAATTGTAAATCTCTAAATTTGCTCACCCATTAATCGTTTCATCTTCACCGATTTTGCTGACACTTTCATGTTCAAAGAATGTATTTTTTTTACTTACTTTTGCTATTTTTCAAAAGTACGTGAAACTACGAAATTCATAGTTTCATTTTCGCCGAAAGAGTCACTCCTGCCGAGGGTCGCGTATCAGAAATCGACGTAAATGATTTATCAATTGTTGTAATTGAAATATACTTTATTATCATTGTCGTAAGGAAGAATTTTTTCGATCGAGAGCTTGGAACGTACCATTAATCGTAACTTTGACCGCGAAATTGCAACAAATTAAAAAAAAACGAAGAAAAATAACGATATAATTGTCCTGGCGAACTTTGGTTCGAGCATGAATATGAAAAAAAACTACTCTATCCAATACGTCGTTCCGCATATATATTTTTTAACATTAAAATACCATCATGGTCGACCTGCGTTGATAACGAGAAACAAGTACGTTCGCTCACACCATTGGTAAGAAGATACTCCTCAAAAATCACTTAAATCAATTATAGAAGTATAATGATTATAGAAATATAGTTATTTTCGCAATTATTCCGAATAAGTTAAGGCACGAAGTTACACTTTTGTCTCTTTCTCGTGAAGAAAAAAAAAACTCGTTGATAAGTGTGCGCTTGTACAATTATGAAATATCAAGCAACGCCGGACGTCGTAGGCGAACGCGAAGTTCCGCACCTTGCGCGGATTAAATTACAATTAAAATTCCGAAAAGAATTAATATATCTCGATAACATTAAAGCCTTTCGCTCGAGTTGCTAAGAAAATAGTACATCTAAATCAAACAAAACATAATACTTGTGGCTCAAAGTGCATTTTTGCCCCTTAATATGAATATGGTCGAGAATTTTACCATCATTGTGACATAGCCTCTGATGACAATACAGTCAATACGAAAAAAAAAAACAAAAAAAAACAAAAGTAGAAGACGTGAAGTTGTGCGTCTAGGTAATTGCCCGTGGACGAAGAGTAACTTGGGCAGGATGAGGGGGTTGAGCCTGGGAGCGTAAAATGCAAGTAGCGATTGCACTTGGCACATCATATTGCTTGGCTTGTAATTCGATCGATCGTCATTAAGGACAAAAGAAAAAAATCAAGAATGAAAAATATCAAACAAGCCTACAGGAAACGAGTAAGTTGCGAACTTGTCATATAAATTGCCTCAAATAGACTATATATATATATGTATAGATATATAATATATATGTATATAAAATTGAGTAAAAATTTTCGATCTCGATCGATTCAAGGCAGAGGCACACCGAGGTATTGTTGCTTTTTTCGTCACCGTGGGTATTCTTAAACATAATGGACCTTGAAACCTGGTCGATCCGAGGAAGACTTCGTTCTTTTCGGCGAGTGAACATTTTCTGCGTTTACGAAGATGAAAAAAAAGGAAAAACGATACTCGTGTTTCTTCTTCTTTCTCTTGATTTTCTCGCTCGTTTTTCTTCCGCATCACGTGAACTTGTAAACTTCGGCAATGTTGTTGAGCATAGACTGGAACGCGTTCGAGGCTGATGGGCCGAATCTTTGGCGCCAGAGATGCGTCGATATTATCTGTTGTCCGATCGAACTCGTCGATTCCTGAACTTCTTCGCAAACCTCAACTGCCGTTTGCCATATTGTTTCTGGGGAACGAAGAAATGAGATATTGAAAGAGTATGACTGAGAATCGTACGATTTGACCACAAACAAGAACTCTTTTATTCAACAACAAAATATCTCTGACGATGGATCTGTGGGCGATGGGATCTTGAGAATGGTCTGTAATAATGAATAAAAATTGAGATAAAATGACTCACCGAGATTGCCGACGAGTTTGTTCTTTCCTGGCACGTCAAAATTTTTCAGGTACTCAACGCTTATGACCGCGAATTGTTTCAATTCTTTGATCGATTCATAGCTGCAGCAACGTGATCTGTGATTCGCCACGAGAAAACTGCCCGGTAAAACGTGACCGACGATTTCACCGAGTGCCTCCTCCACCATTCCGCATCGAACGAGACCTCCTTGCGCCTTGTTCGTTGTTGGCATTGATTTTATCATGTGCAGCCACATTCTTGGTGGAAGAGCACTCGCCTCCGCGATGCACAATATCGTGTGACAATTGTTGTTACGTTTCCTCGAAACTGTTACTTCCATGGTATTTTCGGTCATGTAACCACCAGGAAACTCATCGACTATCAATACCGAATCTGGTCCACCCAATTGAAATTCCTCCGGATGCGAATTGACATAATCGTTGGCAACTTTGGCGCATCTCTCGTAAACTTTCTTCACCACGTGTTCCTTTACATCTGTAAATTGGTTATTCCCTCATTTTTACATAAAAGGACAGTCAAATAAATGCTCACTCGTCCATTCCAGCTATTCCGATTGTGCAATATGCAGATTCGAGGAAAAAACGATTGTAGAATATATTATCAAGTGATTTGTGGATATGGAATTTCAAAATAGTCTTTCAAACCTCATTGAAACAAATAACACGCGATTGATGAGGAATTTTGGAAATTTCTTTTTCAAAATGGAGCAAAACATACCTAGACAAGAAGCGGCAAGATCGGATGGAAACATTTTGCACCAAGCCAGTATAATTTGGAGGCAAGTTTTGAAGTCGCATTTAACTGAGAGAAAGAACGAATTATCTCTGATTGTTTGTTTTTTGGAACAAACGAGACAAGACCAATTATATTTGTCAACAACACGTGCTGGACTCCAAACAAGATTGCGTCCGGCGCATCCGTCGCTGTTGCAGGCGCTACTAGTCTTTATCAAACTCATTTCTTTGAGCCATCCGCATAATTCTCCTTCGTGACCTTGTTGCAACATGGGTCTGACAACAACGTCAAAAAAACCACCATGATCGCCGATTCGCTCAGACGTGTCTCTGCTGAAATTTTTCATTTTCATTAATTTTTTATACTACATCATTCACAAATCATGAAAAGTATCGAAACATTCAGGCAAATGACAATAATAAAGATAAAATGATGTCGAAATAATCGAAACAGGCTTAATTGACGGTATTTCCAAAAAAACTTGGAAAAAAAAGCAACGTGTGTCAGTTAGTGAATTTGTGAAAATCACGCACGCACAAAATACGAAAAATTACAGGGGAAAGCTACGAACCGTGTTTCTGAATGAGAAAGTCATTTAAAAAAACAACAAGCGAGAATGTTTAGAGCGAAAACTTGATAATTTCAGAATGTCGATTTTACCTTGTCTTCATAACGTTTATTTATCGTTATACTCGGTGATGAATCGGAAACTGACGAACAAAAACAGAAGCGATGAAAAAACATAAACGGAAGGAAAATAAGATGAAATTAAAAGTTAAAATAAAAAATAACAAGACAAAAGTTGATGCCGTCACACACCCATTGCGTATATTACTCTTTGCATGAGCGGGTGTATGTATTTTGATGTATATAGGAGGTGAACAAAGACCTTGCCGATTGAGCAGTTGCGCGCCATCTCTCGTTGCTCGAATGAACTTTGTCAAGCGGACAGAACAAAAAAAACTACTCCCAAACAAAGAAGGAGAAAAGAAAATTTTATTTTTTGTTCTCGTAACTATATTATGCTATCATTCGAATCCGTCATATCGTTTTTCGGAAAAAGTATAATGGGATTTTATTACGCCGTTGCGAAAGGAAGGAACCCCGGAATCTATCATACATGGCAAAGCTATTATTCTTATTTATTCACGGAAAAGTTTACTCTTTTTTCGAATTCCAAGCGAATATAATCTTTTTTACAGGGATGAATGTAAGAAGCAAGTTCACCAATTTCCTGGGCCTGTTTTCAAAAAATTTTCTTCGTCACGAGAGGCTCAAGATTTCATCAACTCGCGCACATCATCCTCGTAAGTTTTCCAAAATTTTCAATAATTTCGAAAAACTATTATTTTATGTCAATAACTACAGTTTTTGGCAACACTTACCGAAATATCAAATTTGAAATTGTTCGCAAAAGAAGAAGGGTAAATATTTATTCAGTGCTTTTCGAGGCAGCAGAGACAGGATCTTTCGAATTTAAATCTGATGAAATTTTTTTCTCTGCCCATTTCCCATGAAATATCGGTACTTTCCTAAACTAAAAAAATCTTGTACTTTGTAGATCCTCATGGACAAGCTATTCGAGTGACTCGGATAATTCCAAAAGTTATTGCAGAAGCTTGAAAAGAACACGTGACTCGGACGATACCGCAGCAAATCAAGTTACAGCGAAAAAGCGATGGCAATCATCCACATCCGTAAAACCATCTACCAAAAGTTTCCACAACAACGATGTGAGATATATTGATGCTTTTCATTTAAACACTTTACTTTTTAATGTTCATAAACTTTTGGTGCGATTCGAGATGAATTTTTGTTTCCTCAGAAAAAAGACTTTGATATGGACCCGAGTGGTTATGTCAATGTGTATACGGATGGCGCGTGTTCGGGAAATGGTTACTCCGGAGCAAAAGCTGGAATCGGTGTTTACTTTGGAGAGGAAAGCCCTCTGTTAGTCAATAAATCATTTTGAAAATTTTGAGAATGGAGAGAGAAATTAAAGGACGAGTGAGAATTTGTCACATTTGGCATAGCTTTCCCTATTCAAATTTCTCCCTACTTCTTTCGAGAATAATACGTAATGCCGAGTAGATAGATCAAAATCGGAAATGGTCTTAAGAAACATAGCCGAATTTTTTTTCAGCAACATTTCCGCTCCGGTCGTTGGTCGTGCCACGAACAATATGGCTGAAATACAAGCGGTCACCCGAGCCGCGGAAGCTGCACGAGAGGCCGGGATGATGAAATTACGGGTACACACAGATTCGGAATTTCTAATAAAATGCGTGACTTTATGGATGCCTGGATGGAAAAAACGCGGTTGGACCACATCTTCCGGTAGTCCAGTTACCAATAAAACTGAGCTTCAAGAGATGGAATCTGCTCTTAAATCGATGAAAGTTCAATGGGTAAGCCGTGCCACGATCATCGTTCTATAACTTTGTATTATGAAGTAATTAGACAAACTAATATTTGGTATATTGAAATAAATTATATTACTGTTGCAATTACAATAATCGGAATATTCAATAGGTTTGAATTTACAACGAACTATCGATTTTTTTTTCGTTTTAGAATCATGTTCGTGGACATCAGGGTATTCATGGTAATGAAATGGCGGATAAATTGGCGCGGAAGGGTGCTGAAAAATATAGAAAACAATAACTAGGCAGATCTCTTTGATTACAACTGTAAAACCACAAATATCACGAAAAAAAAACCATTCTTTGCATGTTCCTGTTGAGGTTTGTATCGAAAAAAATGTGTATGGTAGTTGGCAAACAGGACGCTTAATAAACGCTTTATTTACTATTTACAAATTTCGTAAACTAATAACAATAGGAATGAGAACGCAAAAGTTGTACTTGATTTCCAGAGAACATGCTTTGTACTACTTGTGAGGTTCCAGAAACACATTCCACATCTTTGATACAGGATGTATCTAATTCTGATGGAAATATGATAAGAAAACTCTGCCAGATAGAAACGTTTGAATTCTTTTTCTTTTTATTTAGTTCTATCGTCGTTCAAGCCAATCAAACTTCTTAGGAGCATAAAACAACAAAATTCGGTGATGAGGCTAAACAATGTCGATTCTTCGGCCAGACAAATTGGTTATGAAAAACATTTTTGTCTACACAAACTTCGTTGCTCACACTAGGTGCGAAAAAAGATCATTGTTGCGGAACTCGAGAGTCTCCACGTCGCTCGTTGCTCATATGTAGTGGACCAATTTGACGAAGAAGGTTGTATATATCTTCGGGCGAAACATGCAGAGCCAACAGTTCCATTATTATCCTATAGGAAAAACGCAGATCGCGAGAATTAAGTTTTTCGAATTCCCAATGCGATCGCAAAAAAATATAGGTGTATGTTAGAGGTTATGTTCGCGATAGTTCGATTACCGGAAAACACCTGGAGAAGCATCCACACCGGCTAATTCGGCGAGCGCTATCAAATCTGTTCTATCGGATTCGGAATACGGCATTACGAGAGAATATTGAAAAAATCTTTGAGGAAAAGTTTCGTTTAATGTTGTTTGAGATTGCACAGGATTTAATGTAACTTTTATTAGAATGTCACCGATGGATTGAGTTCTCAAAGAATCTCGCGCTGTACATTGCAAAAGAAAGTCCTAATTTCAGGATTTGAGATTGTTTGAAGAAAAAAGAACTACTTTTACGTGAAAAGGAGTCAATAGAGAATCATAAACTAGTATTGTCATATAAATAATTTTTGTTTGTAAGCGATCGCAAATATCGCGCCGTAAACAAACGTAGTGTGACTGCCGATCACGAGATGGCGATAGTTGGATATACGTGTGTACATGGTATTCGTACACACAAGTTAATTTCCATGCAGGTTATTTTCATAAAAACGATATCAATGTGTCAAATATGAATAAATAAAATACAAGTGAAAATTAAATGCCAAAGTGGGTATAAATCGGAGCACGAAAAAGAATATAAAATTCACATCCCGTGGAAAAAGTATACGATTTCGACCAAATCTCGTATTACGTGTCAAAGTGAATGTTGATCGTGGAGCTACAACTTTTATTTATCGTTTATAACACACTTTGCAAACGCGTGTATCGTAGATATTTAATACCGATTACCTTGTAACATACGTATTTCACGGAACTTTTCGAGAGCTATTTACCGTTTAATTAAATCGACAATGAGCTCTGGCTTCATTTCCGAGGCTGAAATAGCCGAACAGAGGAAAATACGGCAAGAGGAGTGGGATCGAGTGAGAACAGCCGATCAGCCGCAAGGTAAATATTTACGACTCATTTTTTTTGCCTATTTCTACCCAACAATATAATGAAAATCCTTTATATCATTCTGTCAGAGCCTCCAGAAGAGAAATATGACCCGAGATCTCTGTTCGACAGACTTCAGGAACAAAAAAATAAAAGAGATCTCGAGTACGAGGAAGCTCATAAATTAAGTGAGTTAATTATTTTCATTTTGATAAAGTTTGTGATGCAAAGAAAATTCTTAAATAAAGCACAAATAATCGGCGATAAAATTGACGGAGATTTGTTGTTTCTGTATAATTCGATATACCTGTGGGACAAAGGCGGAAATCATTCATATGATCCTTCCATGGTCCTTCATGTGGTCCATATGATCTTTCAGAAAACATGATAAAAGGTCTCGATGACGACGAAGTGGAATTTCTTGATCTTGTCGATCAAAAAAAATTAGAGGAAGAGCGCAAGAAAAATCTTGAAGAGGAAAAAGAAATGAGAGACTTCAAAGCCGCAGTTGCGTCCCTTCAAGAGAAATCGATGGATGAGAAATTGAAGCAGGAATTGAAGAAACCGCAGAATAGCGTGAAAAGTGCTTCTGGAACAAGGTGAAGAAAATGTTGAACTGAAATGTTCATTTACAAAAGAAGAAAGATAGTTACCAGGATTTTTACAAAGCAAAAAATCATCGTGATTATGCTTGGAGAACTTTAATTTTCTAAGGGAAAGAAAAAAGCAATAGAAAAAAGAAATAGATATTTTTCTTCCGTTTTTCAAACAAGCTCAGGATTTCCAAAAGTTTAAAAAAGAAAGCTAATGATGGTCTCTGTGTAATTCCAGTGGAAAAAATTCGCAGCTTCGTTTGCTGGCGGGAGTGATAGTGAAGAAACAAGGTACAGCGATATCCTAGCTCACAACTGTTTGAATATTTCTTTGTACATCAATCTCTTTTTTCAAAGGTAACGAAAGTAGGGGGACAAAGAGAAAGATCTCCGAGACGGAGGATGGCAAGGAAGAGAATGCTGTAGCTTCATCGGAGAGCAAAGCACCGGTAGATAAAGCGGAGGATCTGTCGATGAACAGTCGTTCGATTTCTCTCGTCGAGAGAAATAACTCGTCGGCTATGAGATGCATCGGAATTCTGCCTGGACTTGGAACTTATGAAGATTCTAGCGATAGCGATTGCAGTAGTTCGGACTCTGATCACGAGCAAGAAACTAGCCCCGCCAAGTATGATCTTTTGGGAAGAAAAATTGAAATCGTGATCGTGAATAAGAGCAAGAGTTAGAGAAGATAAATTGCACCGTGAATATTTCATCTAGTACACAATTATCGATAATCTGCACAAAATAATTTAAAAAACAAATATAAATATATACACAAATATACATGAATACAATGGATGCCGAATAAATATAAATTTTTACATCCGTTCATTGCGAATTATAAATTGCATACGAGTACCACAGTGAAAACAAAAAAGTATGATGTCGTTAATATTTATTCTATATGATATATAATAATTATATCGAAAAGAATGCAATACTAACAATTGTATAATATACATGATTGTTAATATATTTATTATATATCATATAACATGTGAATTGAAAGTGCATGAAACTGAACGCGAGATATTTAAAGATATTCCAAGTTTCACGTACAAACGAGACTGTACGCGTTCATGAATTGAATTCTCGAGCGAGCGACTTTGATTACACCTCTATTATCCTATTTTTGTTTTGTTTTTAATGTAATTTCTCCTCCGACCCCGGCGAGTCTCCAATTGCGACTGTGACCGCCCATTTTCTAAAGTATTTTTTCTCTTTTTCATTTACAGCTCTAACCGTGAAAAAAATCCATCAAAATCCACCAAATGAGCTTTGGTGAGTGTGCATTAAAGAAAAAGAAGTATTTTCCAAATATAAATGACAAAAAGAAAAATAGGAATAGTAGAGTGGATCGTGGAAAAATTGACGAAAAATTACAAAAAAACCGAATGGATCGTTTGCTGTTTTCATTTTCTCTTCTGATCACCGAACGTTTTAAATCCATCCCGACGTTATTGGACAATTTATTTCCAACGTAACATACCTCCAAATTCTTTTATAAATTAACGATCGAGTTACCATCAGACAGAGGGACGACTTTTCATAAAATTTCGAATCTTGTTTTCGTCAATCGATACGAATTTCAATAATGCATAAATATTGATCGAACAATAGCGATTGCTCGAAATTATCGCGAATTACATTAAAGAATATCCAAGGCCGATATTATATCACCATCCATTGATAACGATTGAGGGAAAAAAAAATTCGAAAACCTTGCCTCAGATTGCCACCTCAGATGTCCGTTGTAATGACACCTCGTGTCTTGCTCATTTTTCGTAAATAATATACAAATACACGAATGGGATTTACTCTCTTCGCGGTAACGAAATAAAATCAATGAATAATTATCGTATCAATGAGCCTCCTGTCCAAGAAGCGACAGCTGCTTGAGAAATTGTCGGGCGTTTATGAGCGTCGTTGAGCCATAAACAACTCTTTTATTCGCTCCGCTGCCACTCTTTTGCTGCAAAATAAGATTTGCACGGTTTAGCTTTTCTCGCAGTTCCGCGGCGAACCTTTTTTCAGATTTTCGTATTAAGATAATTTATTAAGCGATTATATAAAATAAATTTATTATTCAATAAAAAACATGCACGTAACGATATATCATCTTAAAAACATTTCTTTTGCAATGATAGACGATGCACTGTGTTTCCATAGTTGTGTGTATTTCATGCAGTGATAATAATTGAAAAAAAAAATCGGAAAAGATTCACGCACCTTCACGTAATCGACCAAATTTTGATATTCGATGTAATTTCCACCTCCAACAATAAAAACAATGACATCTTGAAACGTCGTTCGGTTTTTCGGAGCTTGTTCGACTTGTTTCAATTGTTTAGGATCGAGGTAATAATAATCCTCGACGTCGGGGCTTTGTCTCATTTCTATCAACTCGTCAACGATTTTCGTGACTGGCAAATTCTGTTTGTGAAACGAAAGACATTGATTTTCATAGAGGGAAAATTCTTAACGATAGGAGCATGAAACAGGTTTTTTCTCTCGGCACTCACGTGTCTCTTGACAACCAAATTTTTCACTCCTTCCATGACGAAGGAGGAGCCTTGATTCATCAGCTTGGAAAACATACTGACTGTCTTCGTACCGCCGCCCTCGTAGCTGTTTTGCACACCGGATAACCTCGTGTAACTCCTGAAACAAAAAGACCGTTTATTATTACGCGAAAAACATTATCGAGAAGTAAGCCAACGAAATGTCATTTTCTCACCGCCATCGTTTTATATGCGTCAGAGGATTAAGATCGCAGCCAGCATTGGCAAGAGCAGCCTCGTATTTGTTGAAATCGGCCTAAAATAGTAATAAAAAAATAGACACACTCGTACGAGAGCGAGAAAGTGCTCATCCAAACTTGCAAACTCACGTCAGCGATATTCGTGCAGAGATCGTAAATAACGAATAATCGTAATTTATCGTCGGGTGTTCCGGTATCGGGATCATTTATAATATCCAAGATACTTCGATCGAGCGTTTGCTTGCTCATTATTTTTTCCTCGATCTCGAAAAACGTGTCGAGACGTCGAGATTTAATCGCGTTCAATATTCCCGTTGCTATCGTCGTGTGCATGTCTATGAGACGCTTCATCTCCAAAAGTTGCGGCAAAGAATTAACGGCGTTTGTCAAACGAGCTGTGTTGTTCGCCATCGAGTATGCTGCGTCGCTGTCACCGTCGATACCCTGGAAAATCAATTTAGTTTCACTCAAAAAAATAAAAAATTGTATCAACGTTCTAATCTTTACTGAGGTTGTCTTTTCCGAACGAAAAATCTTTTTCTCCTTGACAAAAAGAAAAAATATTTTGCTTCGTATAATCAGAAGGTACCATGGAAGTTTTCAGCTTTTTAACTTCATCCTCGAAAGTACGATACTGCTCGAGTTCTTCCTGTATGGCTTCGGCGACTCGCGGAAACGGGCTGCCTTTATGCTGACACCAGAATCGATCGGTGTTGTTTAATTCGCAAGCACGAGTCTTGGATCGCGCACCACCCGCCGGCGACCTGCCCACGTTTTCCTCGACCACTAATCTGTTCAGCGCTATTTCCAGAACGTCATGAGCGAGGGCTTGATAAGTCCACGTGTGATGAAGAGGCGTCGCCATGTCTATGCTTCGATCGAGAACGATGAGCAGCGGTCGTTGAAAACTGCAACGATATTCCATCAATTTTTGTTATTCTCTTTTTATTGATAATGTTGAACTTGAAGATTTCTTTTTGTAAAACGCAATATGCATCGTGGTATTTAAAAAAAAAAGAATCAAAAGAAAATCCCGATTTCATGGAAAATTATTACCTAAAGTGTCCAGTCCTCGTAGCTTCGCCTTGAAACAAGTTGTTTCTCGTATCCCACACGTTTTCGCGCAATTTTTTGTCCAATTTTTTCGCCACCATCTCGGCGGCGTTACCACGTGGACATCTTATTATCGGCACCGTCCCGAGTGTTACGAATACAGAAAACAGGCTATCGACGATTATGTCCATTATCGTTTCCATTTCCGTGTCTTTCGTGTCACCCTTATTTATTGCTAAAAGTGGAAATTGTTTTTTTGGATCAAACTACAACACAAAAAACTGCATGAAAATTTCACTCACCGTGATAGGAGATGACGTCGCTGCTCTGATGTCTCAAAACGAACAAATCATCCTCCAACGTTATAAAATTGAGATACTGATCGAAAACTTTGTGAATATTAGCTACGGCGCCGGAAATTAACGCGGCGGACGCCAAGTCTTCCATCTTTTGGCGAGATATCGGAGATATGAAATTCAAATGATATATGTCATAAAGGCCGTTCTGCAGATCCTGACCTATACGACCTAAGTTTTCGTCGGTCGGAGCGCAAAAATATATAGCTGGAACTTCCGGTATGGAATCTCTATCCGAATGCAATTGCCTTTGCAAAAAATCAAAATGGGAAAAATGTAATAATGACGATTAAAATCGAAGCATCTGCTGCAGTTATTGTTTTTTTAACGTAACGCACATGTGTAGAGTAATGCCGAGATCTCTCAGCTCCTTGATGGATATGAGAGGAGATATAATGTCCTGCCCCATACGATCGTAAATTAGTATCTTCCACATGGGCACTGCGGCATTGACCTTGGCTTCCGGTTGATTTAGATTGAGCATTTGCTTTAAAGCATCTGCAATGAGGAGCGCAAAACTACATTAACTCTGGAATACACGATGTTTTGATGAAAAAAAAAAACATCGAGAGAAAACATGGAAAATATCTTTCGAAAGAAATTTCGATTATTATCGAGGTACACGGTAATAAAAAGTAATAATAATTAATCGAGTAAATTGTTAAAAATTACTGACATTAAACAATACTTTCGCAACTTGACGAGTTTTGTCGAAAATATTGTTGTTGGTTATACACAGAAACGACATACTTTATCTCAAATGCAATTTTATAATGATATTCACGAAAGAACAAAGTTACTCACGGATCTGTTTATCTCGTAGGCTCATCATTGTTCAAACGCGAATAAGTGTTGAGAAAAACTCGTTGACAAGGGTTAATAATTGACAAATAATAAATTGTTTGATGACGTTGATAAAAACGCCACCGTCAACATCAACGGGCATCAAGCTCAGCTGTTCGACTCAGAATCGAGGGTATCGCCTCTCGCGGTAGCAGAGCGCAATTCTGTGCAATTGATACGTGACCAACGAACGATTTTCCATCGATTTGACGTAAAATAACCCGAAATCAAAGAAGTTGGGGCCAACTTCTTGTCTTCTTGTCCAAATTTGTTTTTCATCTTGCGAAGTTAATAAAAACCAACAAACAAAGTTATCAAGCCAACAATCACCAACAAACGACCAACAATCGAATAGTGAAGTTAAAAATAACAATATTTAATGTTGGCGGGCCAAGTTTGTATAGGTGTACATTATCGTCCTTTCTTCGAAATTCATATGGTGTCGGTCAGGTGGCGCCACCCGTAGCCTCCGTCAGGTGGTGCCACCTTGCCACCGTGGCGTTACAGCGAAGCGCAACTCGTACACACTCGTTACAAGGAGGAGCGCGATACGAGTTGCGCTTCGCTGCAACGCCACGGGTGGCACCACCTGACGGACGCTACGGGTGGCGTCACCTGACGCATACAACGCGAACATTATCCTTCTTTCTTCGAAATTCATATGGTGTCGGTCAGGTGGCGCCACCCGTAGCCTCCGTTAGGTGGTGCCACCCCGCCACCGTGGCGTTACAGCGAAGCGCAACTCGTATACACTCGTGCATAAAATATGCGCGATGAAATTCTGCGAAAGATTTATGTAGAAAAGCTACCGTCGAAGTATTGGAATACATATTCCGCTCGCTATTGAATTGTTCATTAAAGTAGACATGTTACGTGTGACTCAAGTATTTACTGGAAAAATAGATAACAACGTTTAAGTTTTCACCGCCAAATCTTACATTTTACAAAATTATTTATATTTTTTGGTTATCCGTTTGCCTAAAACAAAAAAGAAACGTGGAGAGAAAATTCACCACGAACAGTGTTGTTTTTTCGTTCGGAAATTAAATTAAAGAAAAAATAAAAATATGTATATATCCTCGCTGCAAATCGTGTAAATTCGTATTTTGAAGATTCTTTAAATTATATGTTATAGGAGAACAACCGTCACGTCGTAATTACTTTTCACCCTTCCTCCCTCTCTCTCTCTCTCTTTTGTGCTTTTTTCAAATATTTTTACAATATCGCTAAATTAACAAACAATTGGGAGCGGTGAGGAATATAACATAGTTAAAAATGTAAAAAAAGAAACATCACAAGTCACGTATCACTCGACTACCAGAGAAGCACTCGCGTAATTGACAGAACTGTCATGCATGTTGTTGCACTGGCTGCTCTGGGTGTACTTCAAAAACTTTAGATTCATTCTCGGACCAGATGTAAAATCCGGAATGATTGATCGAATATCAGTCTTGATTCATTTAAACGATCTTATTAACAAATGAAAGACAGCTTTCAATGTTAGCGCAACACAATTATCTATAGACTGTTTGTTTTTGTTCACAAACCTTCAATCAATAATCATTTTTACGATGCCAAACACCAGACTGACTAACGAATCTTGCAGTTGATCAAGACGGAGCGCGATACGAGTTGCGCTTCGCTGCTACGCCACGGGTGGCACCACCTGACGGACGCTACGGGTGGCGTCACCTGACGCGTACAACGCGAACATTATCGTTCTTTCTTCGAAATTCATATGGAGTCGGTCAGGTGGCGCCACCCGTAGCCTCCGTCAGGTGGTGCCACCCCGCCACCGTGGCGTTACAGCGAAGCGCAACTCGTATCGCGCTCCGTCTTGATCAACTGCAAGATTCGTTAACCAGTCTGGTCTTTGGCATCGTAAAAATGATTATTGACGGTTCGTGAACAAAAACAAACCGTCTATAGATGATTGTGTTGCGCTACATTGAAAGCTGTCTTTCATTTGTTAATAATAAGATCTTTCTTATAAAAAGTTGATGAGTTGATGAGGAGGAGATATAGGTCGAAATTATCGAAATATCGAAATATCGCATGCTTTGTTGTCGTTTTATTCGTTTCGTGATTGGTCAGTGATGAGCGTAGCCGCGAAATTCATGCGAGACCGTATTCGCGCGGTTTTTAATGCTGTTTTGGCCAGTTGTCAACTCGTGACATTAATCGCGGTTAGCAAAGGTTATTGTTCTACGATAATTTATTCTGTGAAAAAGAAATCATCCATATCGAGTAAGTAAGAGTACTATATTTCACAATTGAATTTATATTGTACTGAGAGAAAATGAGAGATAGTCCGGGAGAAGGAGAGTGAATAAACTAAACTAGCTTCTCTTGCACATTTTTTCAAGCGACAATTTTTCTCCCTTCTTTCTCCCTTGCACATTAATGTTTTATAAAATTTACAAGAAATGATTCTTCGATCAGACGATCTCGCGAGAAGCGTTTTCCTTCAAAGTAGTGGCAGATAAAAAGAACGATCGACAACTCCATCAAAATTTAACCACGCATAGAGGAAACAACTCTAAACAAGATGCTTCATGTCCGGTTTTCGGAAAATTGTGTTGAGTTTTTTATAGAATTTACATGGCAGATGAAAAGAACGATCGACAACTCGATGAAAATTTAACCACGCATAGAGGAAACGATCCCGAGCAAGATGCTTCATTTCCGGTCGTCGGAAATTTAGTTTCAGTTTTCCACCCTAAGGTTTACGGCAGATGAAAAGAACGATCGATAACTCGATGAAAATTTAACCACGCATAGAGGAAACGATCCCGAGCAAGATGCTTCATTTCCGGTCGTCGGAAATTTAGTTTCAGTTTTCCACCCTAAGGTTTACGGCAGATGAAAAGAACGATCGACAACTCGATGAAAATTTAACCACGCATAGAGGAAACGATCCCGAGCAAGATGCTTCATTTCCGGTCGTCGGGAATTTAGTTTCAGTTTTCCACCCTAAGGTTTACGGCAGATGGAAAGAACGATCGACAACTCGATGAAAATTTAACCACGCATAGAGGAAACGATCCCGAGCAAGATGCTTCATTTCCGGTCGTCGGAAATTTAGTTTCAGTTTTCCACCCTAAGGTTTACGGCAGATGAAAAGAACGATCGACAACTCGATGAAAATTTAACCACGCATAGAGGAAACGATCCCGAGCAAGATGCTTCATTTCCGGTCGTCGGAAATTTAGTTTCAGTTTTCCACCCTAAGGTTTACGGCAGATGAAAAGAACGATCGACAACTCGATGAAAATTTAACCACGCATAGAGGAAACGATCCCGAGCAAGATGCTTCATTTCCGGTCGTCGGAAATTTAGTTTCAGTTTTCCACCCTAAGGTTTACGGCAGATGAAAAGAACGATCGACAACTCGACGAAAATTTAACCACGCATAGAGGAAACGATCCCGAGCAAGATGCTTCATTTCCGGTCGTCGGAAATTTAGTTTCAGTTTTCCACCCTAAGGTTTACGGCAGATGAAAAGAACGATCGACAATTCGATGAAAATTTAACCACGCATAGAGGAAACGATCCCGAGCAAGATGCTTCATTTCCGGTCGTCGGAAATTTAGTTTCAGTTTTCCACCCTAAGGTTTACGGCAGATGAAAAGAACGATCGACAACTCGATGAAAATTTAACCACGCATAGAGGAAACATAGAGGATCAATTATTCCGGATTTTACAGTGAAAAATGTATGGGTGTTTTGCAGAACGATTGTAAGATCATCGAAATACGAATTTATTCACTAGAATTTATTGACATAATTGAAATTACCGGATCTATTGACCGCCATGTGAATTTCAGATTATTCAAATTTACGCGTAATATTATCATCGTGAAAAGTTATAGCAGACCGCGCAGTATCAGGTTACCGGAATCAGAATTAAAGAATCAGGTTATCAAGAATCCGAATTAAAAAACAACTATAAAGTAAATCGCTAAATGTATGTATTCCAATACTTCGACGGTATAGCTTTTCCACGTAAATCTTTCGCAGAATTTCATCGCGTAAATTTCGCGTAAATTTGATGCACGAGTGTATACGAGTTGCGCTTCGCTGTAACGCCACGGTGGCGGGGTGGCACCACCTGACGGAGGCTACGGGTGGCGCCACCTGACCGACTCCATATGAATTTCGAAGAAAGAACGATAATGTTCGCGTTGTACGCGTCAGGTGACGCCACCCGTAGCGTCCGTCAGGTGGTGCCACCCGTGGCGTTGCAGCGAAGCGCAACTCGTATCGCGCTCCGTCTTGATCAACTGCAAGATTCGTTAGTCAGTCTGGTGTTTGGCATCGTAAAAATGATTATTGATTGAAGGTTTGTGAACAAAAACAAACAGTCTATAGATAATTGTGTTGCGCTAACATTGAAAGCTGTCTTTCATTTGTTAATAAGATCGTTTAAATGAATCAAGACTGATATTCGATCAATCATTCCGGATTTTACATCTGGTCCGAGAATGAATCTAAAGTTTTTGAAGTACACCCAGAGCAGCCAGTGCAACAACATGCATGACAGTTCTGTCAATTACGCGAGTGCTTCTCTGGTAGTCGAGTGATACGTGACTTGTGATGTTTCTTTTTTTACATTTTTAACTATGTTATATTCCTCACCGCTCCCAATTGTTTGTTAATTTAGCGATATTGTAAAAATATTTGAAAAAAGCACAAAAGAGAGAGAGAGAGAGAGGGAGGAAGGGTGAAAAGTAATTACGACGTGACGCTTGTTCTCCTATAACATATAATTTAAAGAATCTTCAAAATACGAATTTACACGATTTGCAGCGAGGATATATACATATTTTTATTTTTTCTTTAATTTAATTTCCGAACGAAAAAACAACACTGTTCGTGGTGAATTTTCTCTCCACGTTTCTTCTTTGTTTTAGGCAAACGGATAACCAAAAAATATAAATAACTTTGTAAAATGTAAGATTTGGCGGTGAAAACTTAAACGTTGTTATCTATTTTTCCAGTAAATACTGGAGTCACACGTAACATGTCTACTTTAATGATCAATTCAATAGCGAGCGGAATATGTATTCCAATACTTCGACGGTAGCTTTTCTACATAAATCTTTCGCAGAATTTCATCGCGCATATTTTATGCACGAGTGTATACGAGTTGCGCTTTGCTGTAATGCCACGGTGGCGGGGTGGCACCACCTAACGGAGGCTACGGGTGGCGCCACCTGACCGACACCATATGAATTTCGAAGAAAGAAGGATAATGTTCGCGTTGTATGCGTCAGGTGACGCCACCCGTAGCGTCCGTCAGGTGGTGCCACCCGTGGCGTTGCAGCGAAGCGCAACTCGTATCGCGCTCCGTCTTGATCAACTGCAAGATTCGTTAGTCAGTCTGGTCTTTGGCATCGTAAAAATGAATATGGTAGGATTGGTTATCTGGGTATTGATTCAAGGTTCGTGAACAAAAACAAACCATCTATAGATGATTGTGTTGCGCTAACATTGAAAGCTGTCTTTTATTTGTTAATAATAAGATCGTTTAAAAAATGAATGAAGACTGATATTCGATCAATTATTCCGGATTTTACAGTGAAAAATGGATGGGTGTCTTGCAGAACAATTGTAAGATCATCGAAATACGAATTTATTCACTAGAATTTATTGACATAATTGAAATTACCGGATCTATTGACCGCCATGTGAATTTCAGATTATTCAAATTTACGTGTAATATTATCATCGTGAAAAGTTGTAGCAGACCGCGCAGCATCAGGTTACCGGAATCAGAATTAAAGAATCAGGTTTTCAAGAATCCGAATTAAAAAACAACTATAAAGTAAATCGCTAAATGTATGTATTTCAATACTTCGACGGTCTAGCTTTTCCACGTAAATCTTTCGCAGAATTTCATCGCTTGAATTTCGCGTAAATTTTATGCTCGAGTGTGTACGAGTTGCGCTTCGCTGTAACGCCACGGTGGCAAGGTGGCACCACCTGACGGAGGCTACGGGTGGCGCCACCTGACCGACACCATATGAATTTCGAAGAAAGGACGACAATGTACACCTGTACAAACTTGGCCCGCCAACATTAAATATTGTTATTTTTAACTTCACTATTCGATTGTTGGTCGTTTGTTGGTGATTGTTGGCTTGATAACTTTGTTTGTTGGTTTTTATTAACTTCGCAAGATGAAAAACAAATTTGGACAAGAAGTTGGCCCCAACTTCTTTGATTTTTGGTTATTTTACGTCAAATCGATGGAAAATCGTTTGTTGGTCACGAATCAATCACTTTTATCGTTTGTTGGTTGTTGAATAATGTAAAAATTTAATATTTAGAACAAAAGATCACCAGCGCCTCCTACATCGTAACCGCATTATGACACAGGCGTAGTTTTTTTCATTTCTCGTGAAAGAATTCTGTTTTAAGTAATTAATGTCAGATTAGAACGTTGATCGACGCAGGAGCGTTTGTTGATGCATAATTAATCACAATTCACGTTTGTTGGTTGATGATAAGCAATAATAACGAAGATTCAGCATCGCTACCATCTAGGGACATCGTATATGCGAAAGCCAAGGCGCAAACATCGCATTTTCATCCAGAATTCGTCGCACCGCCATCTATGCGTTCCGTTGATCAACGTTTTCCTATCTTCGTCGTAGTCGTTTGATTAATGCCTCAGTGTCAAAAGCAAATAACAATACATTTGTTGTTTTTCTTTCTCCTTGCATACAATCTGTAATGTTGACAATAAAGACACTACCGCACGCCGAAAGGATTGCTACGAAAAATCGTTTGATACATTAATTTGTATTTAGTTTCTCGAAGTGAAAATACTGTGATGAAAGATTCGTGACGTCGAGGAAATTCATTATGGCTAACCATTATGAAGTACCTAGCTGGTAATCACTCCTCACGACGTTCTTTTTTTTCCCGTTTCGCTAATTATCGTGTTTACGTTCGATAAGAAACAAAATGATAATATACATCAATTTCAATTTCAACATCGATACAGAGCCTCTTTTTTTTTAGGGCCGGCAAACCACCCGTAGGCTTGCATCTCGATGTTTTGAAAGGCGACAAATTGATTCAGGTGAAACATTCGTTTCGACATTCGCTCTTTTTTCACTCTATTTCTATGTTGTCGCCAAATTTCACTAACTGGATTTCAGTATCGTTTTATCGTAATAATAAAGTTTTTTTTCAGAAATTAATGGTAGATGAGAAGAAGTGCTATCTGTTCGGCAGAAATCAACAACTAAATGATTTTTGTATCGATCATGCGTCTTGTTCGAGAGTTCACTCTGCGCTCGTTTATCACAAACATCTCAACAGAGCTTTTCTCGTCGATCTAGGCAGCAGTAAGCTCTTGTTCCATTCTTCATTATCATTGTGTCAAAATTGTACAAAAAATTGTATCAAAACTAATGACAAACTTCCCCGCGATTAGCTCATGGCACTTATATAGGAAATATGAGACTGGAATCACAAAAGCCGACTCAATTGCCGATAGACAGTACGTTTCATTTTGGAGCATCGACGAGGTATTACATCATAAGAGAGAGACCGCAGAGCGGAGCGAGAGCGATAATCGAGGAAATGGAAAAATCATCGGAAGACACGGATGCCGGCGGATTATTGGGACTTCCGGAAACGGAGACCGAACTCGATGTAAAACTTTGAGAAACTTTATAATTTTTTGCGAAAACAAGCGAGACCATTAATGAATTCAATAAATCGATTTTTTTTCAGAACTTGACCGAATTCAATACAGCCCACAACAGGCGAATCTCGATGCTCGGCATAAGCGACGACGATGCTCACAAACCAACGAGAAAGCGTAAGAAAAAGGGGATAACTTTCAATGATGACGAGGAAGTCATTAATCCCGAGGACGTTGATCCCTCTGTCGGTCGTTTTCGTAATCTCGTGCAAACTACGGTCGTTCCTAGCAAGGTATTCACTCATTTCCTCGATGTTGTATAAAGAATTAGTTAGCAAAAGTCATTAAACACATTTTTCAAGCGATGTGCAGTCGATAACAACTTGTGACAGAATAATGACAATTTCATTTTGATTTGACGTTAAAGTTGGTATATATTATAATAATGCGTGAAAAATCATAATGATAACTCGTTGTTTGGACGTACGACTGATGAACTTTTGTTTTCTACCGTTCTTTTTCGTTTTTCAGAGAATGCGATTGGAAGGCGGCTTGATATCTCTCTCGGAAGAGAGTCACAATCCATTGAAACATATACAGCAGCCATCGGCGACAACACACCTGTATCACGATTTACCGCCAGAACAATTTACTCCCTCGTCGTTACCGAGCAATCCATTTTCCACGGCTCTCACTTCCCTCACTTCTCGGCTTGGAATAGCTCTGCCGAATCCGGCGCCGGAGGTGGAAATGACGCCGAATCAAATGCAAACGGAAACGTCGCACATGAACGAAATCTCAGGTGGAAACGAGCCTCACGCGGTCGAACCGAAAAAAAAGAAATACGCAAAGGAAGCTTGGCCCGGGAAAAAACCTTTACCAACGCTGTTGGTATAATTTTAGCAATTATAAATACATATATTATTATTATTTCCCACATGCTGAATTCACGGTGTTCGAGGAACAAAGTCGCGCTTGTTGAAGACTCGCCTCGTAAGTACATTCAACCAACTTCGATGTAAATAAAGATTGAATTTTCCTAATTTTCATTATTTTCAACTACTCACGGCTTTTTATCTTCGACAATAAAATGGAAAGAGTGTACGGTGATATTGCGAAAAATTGCGTTATTCTCTTGTGCAATGATTATCGCGATAAAACTCTTACGTACGGAAATGCAATTTTGCAATCAAGTATGTCACTTTAGTAGAGTTTTGAAGTCATTGTAAAATTAGAATTGTCTTCAGTTACAAAAATAATCTTTTCGAAATTCACAGATCTCAAAGTTCTATCACATCGTATGTTTTTTTTTCTTTTTCCTTGTTCAAAGAGAAAACTGTAGATGAAGGCGTTTTGAGGAGAGACGGAAACACTTTTGGAAAATATAGACAAAAAATATATTTTATTTGGTAAACATGATTGAAACAATAGAAAAAAAAAACGAATGTCCCCAACGGTTTTGGCGACACGTGGTCAAGGCATACTTTTGGTAGCAACGGCAATAGGCCAAGTCACAGGTCCCTTCATAACGATATCGCTCAGTGCGTTTTTAATATTGACGAAACGTCGTTTAAATTCGAGACCGCATCCCTTTGACAAACGAAAATCGACCAATATCTTTCCGTCCATCTCAACGATTATCGCTTTTAATACTAATGGCATTTTTCTTCGGTCGACAGTTGAAAATGTGATCTGAAAGGAGAACAAAACAAAAAACGTACGCTCGATTAATGAAAACATTGATGCAAGATTTTTCTTATTTTTGATATTGACAAATTACTCACGATGCCAACGTCATTAATTCGATAATTATAATTTTCACTCTCCAAATAATTCGCCAGACGCTTAACCGTCTCGTCGCAATCGGTTTTAACGAAGAATCTTGTCATACGGCGAACGAGTCGTTGGAATGTATTCTAAAAGTGGCGAAAATTGGCAATTGGAAAGTTAATTCAAAAAAAATCAGATAACGTCAAAAACTTTCCTTCAAAATGAATCATCGATTCAACGCACCTGACTGGTCTGCGTATTTTGCATAGCTTGAAGTTGAGTACACAGCAATAGATCCTCGACGTGAGCTGGCTGTGAGAAAGAAAAGCCCGGTCTCTCTTCGAGATTTATCTGAATTATTCCAACTTTTTCAATTCCAGTTAATTCCGGTTGAGACAAGCACAACCTCGTCAAATTTTCTTCGTCGTCCGTTCGCATGCATTTTGTAATTGAACCATCGACTCGATCTTTTCCCACCTCCTCGCAATCTAAAATTTCACATTATAATTCTCAATCTCGGAATCATTGAGATTTTCTTTACGTCTTTTATACATGGTTTGCATATATTTTTCAATCCAAACAGCATCGTTGATGGGAAAAGTTTTCAGATTTTCGGCGCGCTTGAGTGATGAGTACTGTCGTCCTCACTTCGGTATTCTAGCTTTATGAAGATATAACGATCATACAGCTAGATAACCAAAGAGAGAACGGCAGAAATTGTCCTCGCCGATTTTCAACGTTGGTGGAAAAAATCAGTTTTCTTTTTCGTTTTCCTTGTCCCTTCGAGTGTTGTGCGAGCCTATGATCTTTGCTTTGGTAATCTAGCTTTATGAAAATAAGAATGAAATCATAGAGCTGTATTACCAAAGTAAAGGCAAAAGCTAATTTTCGATGTAATCGTTTCGCTGCATCTTTTTTCTTATCTTTTTTCGAACGTTGCTTAGGGTCGATCTCGTGATTGGGTACCGAGTCGCCTTGAGTCATGTATTTTTATACTCAGAGTCACTCAGTACCTGACCAAGAAAACGCCTCGAAATTCCAGTAGACGCTAGCGTTAAGACATTGAAAAAAGTTGTTAATGGACCTGAAATTTACATTTCTCCATGTTCCTTAACTTTTTGTTGTCTCGGACGAGAAAAAAATGAGTCATTATTACGTAGATTATATGGGGCGCATAATAAATATACATTGATAATGATAAAACAACGAGTTACCCGATACTTCGGTGTAAAATAAAAACGTAATACTCATCGATTTGCAGAACATTACGATGATTAGTTGGCTGCTAATAAATACTAGAAACATTGCGAATAATGTGAAAACTATGCAAAAATCGTGCATTCTCTTACGTTGCGCAAAAGGAAAGAAAACATGAAATCCAGAATATCGTACCTTTTCGGAAACTCTTAAGGTACCAACGATGCTGCTTGATATCCTTAATCGTGTATCTCGACGACGGTACGTGAACAAGAATTTTGCGTATTAATCCAAGAGCCGTATTATCCAATTTCTTCCAAGGTGTCAAAGACATGTATTTTCCGTCGCGCCACGCAACATACTCCGGGCAGTCTGCCATGGATTGATCCCAAGGCAGTTCTATACATTTCACATACGGACCAGTTATAAACTAAAGGGCGTAAGTTTTATCAGGATTAGAATTATCGTTGGAGGGATAATACAGCCAAGGGGAGAAAATGAAAAAACCGGTAAAAAAATTCGATTTTTCTTTTTTTCATGTTCGTTGTTTGCGAAAATTGAGAATGCTTGTTTTTTGTTGTTGCTTTTCTCTTTACCTCCCGCGAGAAGAGCGACGAATATTATTCCGCAGGACCAAACATCCGCAGGTTCCGCGTGGTAAGGTCGTACCAATACTTCTGGTGCGACGTAAGGCAATGTACCGCATCTTTTATCGAGACAACGCTCTTTTCCTTGCAGTCGATATACCGTCGCGAGGCCAAAATCTGATACCTTCAAATTATCTTTATCGTCCAGTAATAAATTTTCTGGCTTTAAATCTCTGTGCGCTATTCCACGACTGTGTAGATATTCAACTGCCGATAATAATTGTTTGAAGTATCTCTGAGCCTCCCAACAAGGCATACCTACGTCCGGTTCTGTCGATTTGACAAAAAATTTTAATGAAGTTTCGCAAACTCTATCGAAATTAATTAAAAGAATAAATGAATGTCGCTGTGCTTCTTTCGATGATGAAACGAACAATATTTTGCTCGAGCGTGCATTTTGTTGTGATTATTATTCGAAATCAGGGAAATACGAGAGGCAAATTTAAACACAAGCCAGGTTAATATTTCAAACGAAAATTTGATTGAATAAAAATTTTGGTGATTTAAAAGATAGAGGAAAATGTAGTTTTATATTGATAAATGCGTCATTCACAAATTCCAAAATTCAGCAAAAAGTGTCTTTAAAATTATACAAATTGAGAGGGTCATACCGATTCTGTCGAAAAGTTCGCCACCGGAGGCATATTCCAAAAAAATGTACTCCATTGTTGATTCGCTGCGTTGTCCAAAGTACTGTATGATATGAGGATTCGACAGCATTCTGTGAATGGTAGTTTCCTTACGAACACTTTGACGAGCGTCCGGATGTTTTTCCAGATCTATCATTTTCATAGCCACTGCTTCTCCGGTAGATTTGTTTATAACCAATTTCACTCTGGCGTAGCATTGAAAAGAGAGATAAGAAAGTGAGGCGAACGATCTTCGGTGAAATTAAAAAAAATATATATATACATATATGTGTATAATTATTTTTTTCACGAAAGGAAAAAAATTAACAAACTCACTCCCCGTAGGCGCCTTCTCCCAGTGTGTGACCGAAAATCCAACCGTCGACAAACTCCGTCATTCTGTATCAGCATGCCTTCCCCTTTGAACAAAGAATCGATATCTGCAAAGTGCGCTTAACGTCACCAAAGTACGACGAAATTTTCGCCGGCGAATGTTGCAAAAGTAGAAAGATGTTCGGATGGATTAAACGTTTTGTCGAGAGCGACCTTTTGATACTTTGTTTTTCTATTTCGTCGCAACAATATCGTACTTTCGAAAGTTACACGAACGCGCCGGATGGATACATACCTGTGAGAGTTCAAAATGTCAGAGAGCGTAGAAAACCACGTGGCCTTTCGTTACGAGAAAGTGAAATTATGGGGCTTGATGATACGAAATAAACTCCGATGTATTATTCGAACGAAACTTTTATAATTGTCAACGTTATTTGCGTTCAACGAGGCTAAATGTTTGTAAAGTATCATATTTTAATACGGAAATCGTAAGAAATCGATCGGAAAACGGCATAGCCGTTGCCGTTGACAATGGGGAAAAGACAGAAGGTTCTATCGCAATGCAAAATACCGCTAGAACGAGATCGTCTAGGGAATTGAACGAAAAAAAAAGAAACGCCGAAATCTGGTGAGATTGGCGTGAGCGATTGTTTGAAACGTTTCTGATTGGCTATCGTGGAGATGGCATGTCGACCAATAATGAACACACGATTGGTACCAGTGCCGCATTCTCATTGGTCTATTCATTTTTAACAGTAAAATAGACCGATACTTTCATTTACACATTTATTTAACTATTTTATTATTTCCGGCCGTCTATTATTTCTCTTTATACAGTTATTTAGTTTCATAATTCCATACTTAATATCGTTGGTTCAATAACATTATATGAGGAAACATTTTTTTGGAAAGTGGCAACTTCCGGTTTGTAGTGTCGCAATCTACCGGCAAATCTTCGAATACGATCTTACTTGCCCGTCTACATTTTTTTTATTCTTAGTTCGGCCAGTTGTTCTCTGTTCTTCGTTCTTTTTCGTTTGATGTGTACGATTTTGCACGGGAAGCCATTGGGATATTAAATAAATCGTTCTCAACTTGCGTGATCGGTCAATTATATACAAAAAAACCACAACAAATCTCATAAAAATTTCAGTTGAAGAAAGCTCGTGTGCCAAAGATTGACTCTGTGTAAAAAAAGTTTGCCGGACAAACAACAACGAGAGAGTCGGAAAGAAAAATATAAAAATGTGTCACGACTGACGCTTTTCGGAACGTATCAAAGTTTCGATCGCACAGAGCGAAACGTGTGTTGATTTGCGAAAATTTTACACGCTGTGCATTAAAAACTCAACAAAGACAGAAATAAATGTTCTTCGTTTCGACGTCCTGTCTGGGACTCACTGCATTGGAGACATCGAGTCAATCATCGTGGAACGGGCATCTCTTATTTCAAGGTTGAGAGGACTTTTTTTCGAAATTTTTTTTGAATTATATTATTTTTGAATTTTTTTCGATATTTCTCCTGTTTAGTCAATGAAATTTATTGCTCCAATTACACATACACATACCCATATGTTCCCGATGCCATGCATTCAGAATTTCTTGCAATTTATCAATCTTTTGTTTGCGACTTTCCATTCGTTATTGACTTGACAAAAATTTGAATGCGATATATTTTCAGGATCTTCGCGAAGTAACGAGTGAACATGACACGGACAAGCTGAGTCGCTGTCATGGTGTGGATTACTCATCGATCAAGGTTCAATTTTTGACAATTTTTTAAAACTTTTTTTTAAGCTTCAGGAGTATGAGAAAGATCTTTGTTTTCTTTTTGTTCATACCCGAAAGAAGCGTCGATTGCGAATACTTTTTTGCCATCATAATTTAAGTTGGTCAAACTTACTGTATGGTCTTTTTCAGATAATTGACTCAATGACAATTATGTTATTCAATAATTGACCTTTTGATCCAAAGATGACTCTGTCGTTGAATTTTCCAGCTAAATACATAGGAAAACTTGCACCCTTCCAATCGCAAACTATGGCCATGAACACGAGTTACTTCGATCAGACGCTCAACATAGACAGAATTTGTCGAATATGTCTGCTGGAGGGTGCCAATCTTTCGCCCATATTCTGCAACAAACAGGAAGTCAATGAATTTTCAGGCCTGCAACAAAAGATTCAATTATGCGGCTCTATTGAGATCCATGAAAATGATGGTTTTCCATCGTTGATTTGCGACGTTTGTATCTACAAAGCTAGCATAGCTCATGAATTTCGTCAGCAGTGTCAGCAGTCCGACGCCCGTCTCAGATTGCTGTACGACAAGACCAACGAAGCGAACATCGTGGTGCGTATATACTTTTTTTTTGACCGATACATGTAGATAAAAAAACTTCGATCGATATACGTTTATGCGTCTAACGAATTTGAAATGAAAATATTGGGCTCAAAATCAGGAATTTTATCGAGAATCTTGTTCACAGGACGAGCCCCAAACCCGTATAATATTTACGAGAAAGATGCCGAATCAATCGGATGGATATTACGTCAAAGATGAGCTGCAAGAGAATTCGCAGAACACACAAGAGTATACGACTGCTATCGGCGGTTATACAGACGCGAATGTTCGTACGGTGAACGGAAACGAAAATTCGATAAGTTGCCAGCAGGAAAAGCTTTTTCTCTGTAATATCGCGAGTTTTGAGGAAACGAAGGAAATAACGAAACAGGAAGGTACGATATTGGCGGTCGAAGCGTCACATCAGGTTGATTTGCCGATCGTACAGACGGAAATAACAACGACGTTAATGACGGTCAATGCTGATGGGGAATTGGAGACGCGACAATTAATCGTTAAAGACAGTGATGATAAATGCAACGAGACGGCAATCGAGGAGGAATACTTGAACGAACACATGTTGAGTGAAAGCGTCATGGAGGATTCCATAGAAGTCGATAACTCGGATTTTCCCGAAGCGGAGGATAAAGAATTGTTGAGACAGGATGAGGAAGATGGAACAATGGCAAAGTGCGGAAACTCGTCGAAAAACGCGTCGAAATCGTACGGTGAAAACGAAATTGAAGACGACGGATATTTCGCTCTGATATCGAACGAGGATCAAGCGAATACGGGCAAACCGAGATACAGTTGTAAAATTTGTGTGAAACATTATGTGACCGAGAAGGGCTTGATGAATCATTTGAAAATCCACGACGGCAAGACTCACGCTTGTCAAACGTGCGGCATGAGTTTTCCCAAATTATCGAGTCTAAATCGTCATTTAAAGTCGCACGAGAGTAAAACGGTGAGCGTCGGAGCATCGCGCGAAACGAGTCACGGTTCAACGGACGCTGACAATGCGAAAAACGGTGAAAAAACCGACGTCGAGACGGACGAGAATGAAAGCTTCGCTGAAAACGGAATCGACGAGTTCAACAACGCACCTGCTATTTACAAGTGCGAGGTCTGCGATCAATTTTTCTCCTCGCTGAACAATCTCGAGAGACACAGCCTCGTGCACGGTGAGAAAAAATATTCTTGCACAGTTTGTCAAAAACGTTATTTCTGGGCGGACACGTTGAAAAAACACGCGGAAAAGCACGGGCACGGTTTGTTGGATAATCTCGTTGATGATAATAAATTGTTCGAATCCGACGACGAGAATTTTTCGAATGCCGCGGTTGGCAAAGAAACGAAAATCAAGAGCGGTAAAGCTGCGAAAGACGTTAGCGAGGACGATGTTATTGGTGAATACAAGTGTCAGCATTGTGATAAAATAATGACAACGAAGAAAGGTTTGAGGAGACACGTGTCGATGCATAAGCCAAAAGCCGAGCCGGTCACTTGCCAAATCTGCAAAAAAGTTTGCGCCAGTCAAATTCGCCTTGGTCTTCATCTTAAAACACACAATAAACCGAAGGAAAAGGTACAGCGTGAATATCTTTGCCACATATGCAGCAAAGTTTATCCGAGCAACTCGTCGTTGACTTATCACATGAGAACTCACACGGGTGTCAAGCCTCACGTTTGTAAAATTTGCAACAGTGGCTTTACGACAACGACGAGTCTTGCTAATCATATAAGAATTCATACGGGTGACAAACCGTTCGTTTGTCACGTTTGCAGCGCGGCTTTTGCCGTTAGCTCGGCTTACAGGCGGCATCTCACGAGACACACCGGAGAGGCTAATTATTTGTGCAAAACTTGCGGTAAAGCTTTCAAAAGATTGAGCACATTGAAAGAACATACTTATACGCATTCGGGTGAAAAACCGTATGTTTGCAAGACGTGCGGCGCTGCTTATAGTCACAGCGGAAGTTTATTTGCACATCAGAAGCGTTGCAGGATCACCGAAATGATTGAGGAACACAGTATTGCTCATCATATTCATGTTAATAATGTACAAACTGCGGTTCGCTCGCTCGCTGTTATAGGTCAGATGTATTAGGACAGTTCCACGATTTTTTTTTTTTTTCACTTATACTTGGCAGCAGGTGAGACGAAAGTGACACGAGAAATGGGTTCCCGTTGGACATTCGTCATTATCAGTGTTGCATTATTGAAAACAATGCACTTGGAAATTCAGGCTCGAAATCTTATTTTTGAAATTCACGTTTCCATAACTTGTGTGAAAAAAAAGAAATTTCTCCCGTTGATTGCAGTATGAAGGATTTTTTTTCGAAACGATCGCTGTTTCGAGATTTTGAAAATACTTTTGTAGTTTAAAATATATATTTTTCAGTTCCCCCTTTCACGATAGATTGCTTACTCGTTTATAATGAATTTTCAATAAAACGAGGAACGAAAGTCTCTCGAATTTATTATGTAATCTTTTCCATCACATTTGATGAATATAGAAGGAAAAAGATCACGAGATGAGTACAAGCTTAAAGAATAAGCTCCGATGAGTTATGTAAATATGCCAGGAAGCTATATACTATATAGATATTTTTGTTGTCAAAGACCGCTCTGTCGACACATCTCCGAGGAAATTTGAGAAGGTTTAATCATTTAAAAAACTATCTTTTTTATTACATCTTATAATCCAGTGATTTGTTTTTTAATAGAATTTTATCGCTCTAATCTGCTTGAAAGTTTTAGAAGAGACTGATTATCGATCATATGCTTCAAAGGTTAATGATAATTAAGTGTATTTTACGCATTGCCGAGAAAACCACGATTTCACTTTCGTATTTTTCTCTTTTAGAAAACCCATTGGAAACAAGAACAAAACACCAATAAAATATAACAATTATTATAACTTTTTTTTCGTAGCTTTTTAACGAGTCATTAAAACGGCTAACCGATCACTAATCACTCGCGGTGATTAGTGGGATTACGACATGTGAGTGAGAAACGGTGAAATAAAGACTGTGAACCGAATGAATTGAAGCTCGCAAATTTTGTATTATTTTATTTTTTCTATATTCGGCGATTGATGCTTTTTTGAATTACTAGAGTTTTTCATAAAGTGAACCCGAAAGTTTTTAGGAGAAAGAAAATGGATGCAGATATTCAAAAAATATGTATAACGTGTAAGATAAAAGAATCTCCGCGCAATGATTACGATTGATGAGAAATATTGTAAATAATGTGACTAGACTCTAAAGTTGGGGGGGGGGGGGGAAGACGCGACGACATTCACCAACGATTTTGAAATTTTATATCTTCAAAAGTCGCAAGCCTTTATGGAGATATTGTGTCGCGATCAATGCGACGTGGTAGTCGATAATTTTTAAATTAGGCACTTTGATACCATCTTACTATAAATATATATATATATATACACATATATATGAGTGTATGCATTTTCTTTTGTTTTTTTTTCTAAATAAACACGCTTAAACGATACTTGTGTATATTTTACAGGCCGAAACAACGTGTCAGTTCGCCTTTAATTTCTTTCAGCACAAATAAATATACCAATCAATGATAAAATACCACAATTATGAGTTTTAAAATATAACGATCATCTACGAACTCGTTTGTCGAGTTTTAAACGATCGATGGAAATTTAATTAGAATCTTCCGCCATTTTTCGCTTTTGTTTCAACAATCTGTAACGCCGCCAGACCGAAGCTCGAGTTCTGTTCAATACTTTGGCTAAATCCGCAAATTTACGACGGTCGTCGGCCTTCTCATTGTGCTCCATGTGTTTTATTATATATTGATCCTCTATGTAACTATACCTAGAATGTGCAACAAGAAAACAAAATAATTCGTTTTTTGCTCTCGCAGGACAAAGAAGTCTATGATTTTTCTTACTTGTCAGTTTTGTGCGGAGCATACAAATTTCGAAATCTGTGATAAACACTGTAGAGCGATCTTCTTGGCAATCCATCTGCTAAAAACTGCACGAATTTTTTTCTCTCCTCGTGCTTTGGTAGATAAAAATGATAGTGATGTCTGAGATACAGGAAAGGTTTCGGATTTCCCGGATCCCAATCGTGCAGCTGCGAAAAAAAAGAAACGTTATAATTGTTTTAGAAGCGTTCCAGTTAATGGGACGTTTCAACATTTTAAACAAATCGAGACAGTACTTGGCAAAATCCTTTCCAGTTTTTAATCAGAATGGAATCCTCTTTAGATGAGAATACACCTTTCTTGATGTTTGGGACAATTTTTTCAAATTCTTCTTTCTCCTGGGTAGTAGGGACACGACTACCGGCCCTCCGTTCAACTTGATGTTGCAGGGGTACTTCGTGTCTCAGAATGATTTCCAGACTTCGCAAATGCTGAAATATTTGTTTTTAAGGTTTGCAAAAGTTAATCTACATGTTTGGCGTATAATCGGTTCTGTTTGTAGCGGTAATGCTGCGAGATTTATCATTCGTCAGTGCGACAATATCTAACATATTGAGCAACATGAATTTTTATTTTTATTTGATTGCTGAATATCACGTTGAGTGATGGAATGAAGCATGTGAATATAAAACGTATGTTTGTAACTTAGCAAATCAACGGGAACCATAATCTTTTATTTTTGTGGACTTGCCTCAGCTTTTTCCGGCGACAATAAATCAGACTCTCTTTTATCCTGTGCTATAATAGCGACATAGTCCTCCTCACCGCTGCTAACCTGAGAGAACGAAGCAATTCAAACGTGAATTTTTGTATTCATTTAATCACTCACGTGGTTATTGAATATTAATAAACGTAATTTTTTCGTAACTGAACAATCTTAGGTTTGTCATCGCGCACCTGGTCGAATCTCGTGTTCGTTTTTGTTATTTTAATTTTCTTCTTTGTCCCAGATCGTCCCGTCATAATGCACAAATTATTTTCGTTTACTCGCAGTGCTTGACATAAATGAAAAAAATATCCAATTTTGTTGTGAGTTCTATTCCTAGCCTTCATGTATAGATTCATGTAGAAGATCTCTCAAGCGTTTTGTACTTGCACCATCATTAGGCGCCCTCTCGCGGATGCCTGCGGAAAAAAACTTGGTGTGCGCCGTGATTTTTTTGTTGAAACGATAATTGAATGTGGCGCCATTCCTAGCGTTTAGGTCGTAACTTTGAAGAAGAAACGACAGATGGCGACGCATGAAATTTTCCGCGTCCAAAATGTAAAACCGTTTGGCAAAAAAAAAACGGTCAACCGAGTGCACCGGAGCTTTTCTTTCCCTCTCTCTTTCAGAGTTCGACGGCGCGCTGAGCGGTGTAGTAGCGTGCAAAATAAAAAATAGTAAAAATAAAAATTGGAGTCTCCCTCGCAAACATTTATAAACGTTGATCACCTCAAAGCAATATTATTGACATTTCGCGAGTCATTATTGATTTATTAGTATTATCTTTTTTTCCCTTACTGTTTAAAACGTTAAATCGTCTTCGGGCTTTTGCATCTCTCATCGGTGTGAGCGGAAAAAAAACAAGCCAAGGAAAAAACATCAACGGAAGCATCGAAGATCAGCGACTCTGGGGGGATATGCCAATCGTAGTTTTTATACCGCAAATGGACGCTCTTCTCTGATATATATAAACGGTTTCCGTTTGATCGCAAGTCGATCAGCACCGGGTTTTCGCGATTACGCTAACCTCGCGACGCTCGAAGGTGGGTGAAATCTCGTCAAACGTAAATACATCGAAAAAAACAGAATCGTAAGATTTTCGGGGAATAATTCATGAGAATCCTCAAAAAGTCCAATCTTTATGGATAATTGAAAGAAAAACGTTAATACACGTATAAACTTGCGTGAAATTGCTTTGGCGTCCCCCCGCCCCTCTTTATAATTGCCCAATGATAGATGACGCTACTTTCCCGCCATTTTTTCAAAATTATTTTCGGGTACGGAAAAGTATATATTTTTTTTCGTATTGTTTTCATTTTATTATTGATTATCTCAATTAACTCCAAAGCTCCGTTTTTTTGTCACGTCTTTAATCTTTACGTTTCTTGCAAAAGCAAATGTTGCGAGCGAAACAAGTATTTCAGGAAATTCTTTGTTTTTCGTTTTTCAGGCCCAGGAAATTAAACTTTTGCAAAATGAGCGGCATAGCAAACGGTTCCGGCGATGCCGGCTCTAAGAAACCAAAAACCATCGAAGGAATTTATCAGAAAAAGTCACAGCTGGAACATATCTTGCTCAGACCTGATTCATACATCGGCTCTGTTGAACCTGTTACGGAGCTTATGTGGGTCTATGACAAGGAAAAAGAAATGATGATACAAAAGGACATTAGATACGTTCCTGGACTTTACAAAATATTTGATGAAATATTGGTCAATGCTGCTGATAACAAACAACGTGACGAAAAGATGGATATGATCAAAATTGACATTGATTCGTAAGATTGTTTTTTTCCTTTTCTAATTGATCAATTGAGTAAAATGGATTTTACCCGATTGATCAATAGTATGTAATTCATTCAATATGCTTATTCAATTTTCAACCATAAAACGCAAAAAAACATCTCAATCGTCCTCTGAGTCTTCCGAAGTCGTATTTTCTTCTACCACGTACCCCCAGCTCACTGGTATTCCTCCAACGCTTTCAAATACGCGATTGCCGAGTTTTCATTTTCATCAATAAACGTAGCCATTAATTGCAGCGAAAACAACACGATTTCCGTATGGAATAACGGTAAAGGTATACCGGTAGTTTTACACAAAGAAGAAAAAATGTTTGTGCCAACAATGATATTCGGTCACTTGTTAACGTCATCGAATTATGACGATGACGAGGAAAAAGTTACCGGCGGTAGAAACGGCTATGGTGCAAAACTTTGCAATATATTCAGTCACCGTTTTACGGTCGAAACTGCCTCACGCGAATATAAAAAGAGCTTGAAACAGGTAAGATTCCATCGTGCACACAAAAAAAATCCGAAAAATTTTATAAAACCTTTAGATTCTATTTCTCTTTGTGGTATAAGCGTAGGATATGGTCTTTTTTCCACCGAAAAGAGAGAAGGGCGCTCGATCTAATTTTATATATTTTTTCCAATAATGACGTTGATTCGAGTATTCGAAATATTGCGTTTGTAATCCTTTGCCAGTTTCATAAAAATCCAAATATACATCAAATTAAACGAAAGTTCTTATAATTTATCGCATCTGAAATAATACATCATTTCTTTGAAGTAAATTGCCCATTGAAAGAAAAGATCATGAAATAGATAAATCAAATATTTCGTTGAAAAATATATACTCAATAATGCTGACCGTTCCGCTAAATGCACTATATTGTGTATTTCGATCAATCGTACCGAAAACAGGCGGCTAAAATGTCGCATTGTTAAAACATATAAATAACTGAGTAACGTTTTTGAAATTGAAAAACATTTCAGACTTGGGGAAACAACATGGGTAAAGCGAGTGAACCAAGAATCAAAGAATTTATCGGTGAAGATTTTACGAAAGTCACATTCTCGCCGGATTTGGCGAAATTTAAAATGGAAACTCTCGACGCTGATATCGTCGCTCTGATGTCGCGACGTGCATACGACGTTGCTGCATCGTCGAGAGGCGTCAAAGTTTATTTGAACGGAACGAAAATTAATGTGAAAAATTTCAAAGACTACGTCGATCTATATGTGAAAGGTAGAGAAGACGATATCGGCAATCCATTGAAAATTGCTTATGAATATTGCGGTCCTCGTTGGGAAGTTGCCGTTACTCTCTCGGACAAAGGTTTTCAGCAAATGTCATTTGTCAACAGTATCGCCACCACGAAGGTGCATATTTCATCCTTGACTACAATTTTTCGAAATTAATCGAGTGAAATACTCGTTCAATATTTCACATCTTATTGCATGGGAAGTCCCAGAGTAATTCTTGAAAATATTTGAAATAATAAAATATGCATGTTTGCACGAAAAATCGAAGAAATAAAACACGATGGTATTTTTTTCAGGGTGGGCGACATGTCGATCACGTGACAGATTTGATAGTGAAAAATTTGACCGAGACACTGAAGAAGAAGAACAAAGGCGGCGTAGCGATAAAGCCGTTTCAGATAAAGAATCACTTGTGGATATTCGTAAATTGTCTAATAAATAATCCGACTTTCGATTCTCAGACGAAAGAAAACATGACCCTCCAAGCCAAGAGTTTCGGCTCCAAGTGCAGCATTACCGACAAATTCATAACGACTGTAAGCAATATTTTTTTCTGCATTTTCTCTCGTTCTTTGGAATACCGTGTAACCTTGTGTTTTTTTTTTGTTTTGATGAAAAAGGTAACGAAAATAGGTATAGTCGAGGCGATATTGTCGTGGGCAAAATTCAAGGCGGACAGTCAATTACAAAAATTGGGACCAAAATCGAAAAAACGCAAACTCCAGGGTATCGCGAAACTCGAAGATGCCAACGACGCAGGCACAGCTAAATCCATCGATTGTACTCTCATTCTTACCGAGGGAGATTCGGCCAAGACTATGGCCGTTTCCGGTATCGCGTCAATTGGTCGTGACAAGTTTGGAATATTTCCTTTAAAAGGTATGCAATTTTCGTAGAATTTTCACGATTAAAAGACGTATTTTAAACATTCTACAACATGTAATAAAGGATAAGATTTCATTGAAAAATCAAATGAAATGTTGTTAAAAATCTTATAAAAACCATTTTTGGAAGAAAACAATTTTTCATTTTTAATCAATTCTCAACGTCGTAATTCTTATTTGCAAAAAAAATCGCGAGTGAAACTCGTCAGGTCCGATAGAAATTCGCCAACATAGATCCGTCTTTCGCAACAAATATTTATTGTTTTCCATCATCTAACAATCGTTTTATTTGTCAAGGTAAAATTTTGAACGTTCGGGAAGCAACGCATAAGCAAATTCTTGAGAACGCCGAGATCAACAATTTGATAAAAATTCTCGGTCTTCAATACAAGAAAAAGTACGAGACTAAAGAAGATCTCAAGACTCTTCGTTATGGAAAGATGATGATTATGACAGATCAGGATCAGGTGATTTTTCCAAAATAATTTTTCAACATTGATGTAATGTTGAAGATCATTTTCTTTCCTTTGTTATATACCAATTTGTCGAAGAGAGAAAAAAACGTGTACTTTCAACTACAGGATGGTTCCCACATAAAAGGTCTTCTCATAAACTTCATCCATCACAACTGGCCATCTCTGTTGAAGCTCAATTTCATCGAGGAATTTATAACGCCTATCGTAAAAGCGACCAAGGGTAGTCGTGTCCTTTCCTTTTTCTCGTTGCCCGAATTCGAGGCGTGGAAGAAGGAGACGGAGAATTTCCACACGTACAAAATCAAATACTACAAAGGTTTTTACTTTTACTTTTTCTTCTCCGGCTCATACATTTTTATCAATTCGACCTAAAATGCCCGGAATTAAAACATGTTTCGTTGAGAAAAATCAATGCTCGAGCACTGATAATCCAATCAGCCGATTTTTGCATCCATCGAATCGAGAAAAAATATTAATTCACCATCGATCGACTCTCGTCGTTAACGAGTACGATTGGTGGATATCTAGTCACGAATCCGAGGATAAAAACTCTACACACGAAAGTTAAATTGCCAATGACCATTGAACAGGTTTGGGTACGTCTACCGCTCAGGAGGCGAAAGAATATTTCGAAAACATGGCTCGTCATAAAATCCGTTTCACTTATGCCGGTGACGAGGACGATCAAAATATAATAATGGCATTTAGCAAGAAATGCGTCGATCAGAGAAAAGATTGGCTAACGAATCATATGGAGGAAACAAAGAGAAGAAAAGAAATTGGTCTCGGTGAGAGATATCTCTACCAGAAAGATACGAAATCCGTCAGTTTTTCAGATTTCATAAACGTCGAGCTCGTGTTATTCAGTAATTACGATAACGTACGTTCTATACCGAATATGATAGACGGCTTCAAGCCGGGCCAGAGAAAAGTTATGTTCACCTGTTTAAAACGCAATGACAAACGCGAAGTCAAAGTCGCGCAGTTAGCCGGTGCTGTTGGTGAACTCTCGGCTTATCATCACGGTGAGGCTTCTCTAATGGCCACCATCATCAATTTGGCGCAAAATTTCGTCGGCAGCAACAATCTCAATCTCATACAGCCGATCGGTCAATTCGGTACGAGGCTCGCTGGTGGCAAAGACGCCGCTAGCCCTCGTTATATTTTTACTCAACTCAGGTACGTCCGGCATGAATTTTTCGTCCGACATGTGTCAAAAAACAAAGGGGAAATCGTACTCGCGCAAATCTTTTCACGCGTTTCTGTTTATTTCTTCTTTTTAAAGTTCCCTGGCGAGATTTATTTTTCACAAGTTCGACGATGCGATACTGAAGTACGAATACGATGACAATCAGAAGATCGAGCCGGTTCATTATTTGCCGGTAATTCCTATGGTACTGGTAAACGGCGCTGATGGAATTGGAACAGGCTGGATGACGAAGATACCGAATTACAATCCTCGTGAGATCATTGAGAATCTTTTCCGCATGCTCGACGGTGCCGAACCAAAGCCGATGGTAAACTTTTCATTCTTAAAATTTAAGTAATTCTTTTCCCTCGCTCGTAACAGAAATATCGTTTGTCGTGTTCGACAGGTGCCTTTTTACAAAAACTTCAAAGGAACGATAGAGAGCTGCGGCGATTACAGATACGTATACAGCGGGGAGATATCCATCATCGGACCGGACAAAGTCGAGATAACGGAATTGCCCGTTGGCACGTGGACGCAAACGTACAAAGAGACCGTTCTCGAGCCTATGTTGCACGGAACTGACAAATCACCCGCGGTTATCACGTAAGCCCTTTTTTCGTTGTTTATTTTCACAATTATGTAATAATTATTACATCGCGCGCGTTGAATGAACGTCTGTTCGACGCAAATCCGCGTCGGTCGTGAATTGCCTCGCGAAAATATTGAAAATATTGAAAACATTTTTCTCGCGCGACAAACGTATTTTTACTAATCCACGAATTCCTCGTTCCAGCGATTACAAAGAGTACAACACTGACACTATCGTGCACTTTGTTGTAACGATGAGTCGCGAGAAGCTCTTTGAACTCGAGAGAGACGGTCTTCACAAAGCGTTCAAACTGCAGACAACAGCCTCGATAACTTCGATGGTTCGTTCGAAGTACCCTCTTCTTTTTTGCAAAAATTTCTACGTCACACGACCAATGTAACAGTCGAACACAAAGTAACGAAACAAAATTAATTCGCAGTGTGCCTTTGACGAAAACTTGTGTCTGAGGAAATACGACAACGCGTCGCAAATACTGCGAGGCTTTTTCAAAGTCAGGCTCGACGCGTATCAAAAGCGAAAGGATTATCTCGAGGGGATACTGCAAGCGGAAGCGGCAAAGTTGTCGAATCAGGCGAGGTTTATCTGCGAAAAGTGCGACGGTGATCTCGTCATCGAGAATAAAAAGAAGAAAGATATGATAGCCGAGCTTGTACGTCGAGAGTATCAATCAGATCCCGTGGTAGCGTGGAAATTGAGTCAAAATCGAGAAGAAACACTGGTGAGTAACGATGAAAATGGAATTAAAGTCGCTCGCGAGGTATTTGAAATAATCTTGAATTTCCGCTTCGATTATTGTATTAATCGATTTGTATATTGTGAAAAAAAAATTCTGGCAACTCAAGGAGGATTGCCAAGTAAGTGAGAGAGGCGAGAAAACAGCAGGTGCTTTATTACGTGGAGATGATGAGTTTGTAAAACGTTTTTCATTTTCGCGTTTGTTTTCGCAGGAGGAGGAAGCGGCGAATAACGCTGCAGATGGCGCTTCGACCGCTGCTGAAATCGAGAAAGAGAATTTCGATTATCTGCTCGGTATGACCATGTGGAATCTCACGAAGGAGAAAAAAGATGAATTGTTGAAACAGCGTGACGAAAAGGTCAAGGAAGTTCAACGTCTTCAAGCGAGAACGCCATCGTCAATGTGGAAAGAGGATCTGGACAATCTTCTCGCCGAATTGAACAAGGTGAGAAAGATTTCCAGCGATCACTGCTTCGTACGGGATTTGAAAAAATTTGTTTCAACGGCTGTATGGATAAACACGTGTATGCTTGTTCGTTGACGCAGGTGGAAGAAAAAGAGCACAAAGAACAAACGAAATCGAAACAGGGAACGAAAAAACCATCTGCCAAGATTTACACCGACGAGCAGCGTCGAATTATTCCTTTGATCGACGACGATCTCAAAAAGAAAATCGAAAAATCCGACACCGTCTTCAAGGACAAGAAGGAAGGAATTAAAAAGCCACCGAGAGTCGTAAGAATTTCAGAATACGACTACACCAACTATAATCAGTTTTTCGATAAGATTCATCGGAGAAATAGAAAAAACATTGAAAAACGTTTTATTTTTTTCGTGAATTAAGCTCAAGAAGGACATGAAGAAAGAGCCGAAAGAGGAGAAAGACGAGTTCGATCTTCTCGTTGAATCCGGCGCTAAGCCCCTCGACGACAGACTCGGCAATTCGCCCGACAAAATTGAGAAAAAAACTGCGAAGAAGGCTACGAAACAAAGTACGCTGCCGTTCAAACCCGTGAAAAGAGGCAGTAAAAACAGTAAGGACAGCGACACGTCCGACGACGACGAAATCAATTTCGACACTCTGTCACCACCCCGTCCTGCGAGAGCTCCTAGAAGAGCTGCTGCTGGTGAGTTGCCACTTTTCTCTCCGTCACCGTCTCGAAACAACAGCAACGACGATTGTACGATATTCTGGCTATTACTGACAATTTGTCCAGCGACGTGTTAAAAAAATTTTCCACACCGTCAAAAATTGCCTTCTTCTTCAAACGCTAATAAAATTCGGACATTTTTTCAAACAGCCAAGAAATACACTCTCAGCAGCGAGGAGGATGGAGCTTCGAGTCCAGAGCCGGTGTTGCATCCCAACAACGATTTAGAGTAAATAAAAGCTTTTTTCATCTTTCTACACCGTACGAGTGCTGATTTTTCTTTTTTCATGCATTTATTCATGATATTCGTTGGTTTTTCCATCGTTTCAGGCCGAAAGCAAAATCTCCAGTTGCATTGGTCACGGACTCTGACGACGAAGTGCAAATCGACAAGAAAACTCCACCCTCGAAGCGTAATTAAATTTGAAATTCGATAACTCTGATCATTTTTTTTTGTTTTTCCTGTTGCGAGAAGTATTTTTCTTCTCTGACATTTATCATCGCTATGAAATTGTCGATGATCCGCAATTGTTGATTTCCGGCTTTCAGACCGTTCGGAAGAATTGTTTGATTCTCTAGTGGGAAGCTCCCCGTCGGGAACTAATAAACCGTCGTTCAATTCGTCGAGCGAGGATTCTCCGGTCAAGCCGCCGAAAAAGAACACCGGTGAGTATCGCTCATCGAGAACGACGCAGTTTTATCGAGAAATTATTTAAAAATTATTACAGGAAAGAAATATTGTTCAACAATGCCACGAATGATAATTAACAAATTTTATGATGAATCCCGTAATGTTCTTCCAAAAATCTCTTCGAGAAATCGTCGCAAAAATGATCGCTTTTAAAAAAATGAAACTCGCGTTTACTTTCGACAGCTCGTGGAAAAACGGAAGCGAAGCGGCCGGCGACGGGAACGAAAAGAGCTCTGAAAAAATCGTCTCAATCATCCGGCTCCGATTCTGACGATATATTCACGCAGAAAAAGATCGTACCTGTTAGTAGAAACAACGAAATTATAAAAAAAATGTCGAAATCTTGCAAATAATTGTATAATTCAACGAATAAGCGATGGAAAAATGTCGGTGGAGTTATTGAACGCGTTGTTCGAAATTTGCAGACGAAAAAGAAGCCGAGAAGATCGGATTCGAACGACGACAGCACGGTCGACGCATCCCCGGTATCGAGGAAGCCAGTGGGACGTTCTCGCAAGCCAGTTTCTTACGCGGTGGACTCGGATGATTCGGATTAAATTTTTCAATCGTTGAGATCACGCGGATGAACCTGCTATGTGAGATTCGTGAAATCATTCTATTTTTTCATTTCCCGTTTCGCTATTTTCTGAAGAAAAAAAAAACTGACGTAATTTGCCGCTCTGGCGTGACACAAAATAAAATCACTTTTAATGTATATTTTTTACACGCGATAAGCAAAGACATCGACGGAACGGACGCTCAATTAAAGAAAAAAAAAAGCTCCCTCCGAGAAACGGTCCCAAGAACAGCGGCGAAAGTATTCCATCGATCATTTTGTCCCCCCGTCCTTTTTTTTAAATTATTTATATTTTTGAAAGATAAGAAAACGAAATAACCTTGTAATACCCTGTAATCGTGTTATAATTAATCGTCCCATCGTTCGTGCAATAATTTCACGAGCGGCATGAGAAATCGCGCGCTCGACGTTCGAGACTCTGCAAGAACAAACAAAAACACGAATATTTGTACGATAATTATTAAGGATTTGACGTTAAACATAAGTATTTTAGGATTCTTGATTACTTTAGAGTACTTACTGGTGTTTCTCGTGGAAAAAGTTCATTGAAAAACAAACAATATGAAAGAAACAAGCAACAAAAGTAGACGCTAGACGAACGTGGTCGTATCACGTACGAATGTGATGTATAAATACGAAATATGAAATAAAATTCGAGATACACTTGTATACATATCCGAATATTTGTTGGAATAAAAGGAAAGAAGAATATGATTCCGCTTGTCGATTCGTCGAAGGCTCACGGAGATCTGATTTTTTGCCTCCGACAGCGGCCAGTCTGTGAAAAACCTCTCGAAGAACGTTCTCTCGGTTAATTGATACTTCCGTCCGAGGACAGAATTTTTCTCAAAAAATTATCAATCGAGAGGATCGAACAAACAAAAGTTTCACTGCAGCGTCGATAAAAGCATCGTTGTCGCACCGGCGGAAATGCACACGGGAAGAGGAGACGGGAGCTATGATTTTTCAAACGAGATGACACACTGTTCAGACTTGTAATGTATTCTCCTTTCTGATTATCGTTTATCAGTAGACGTCGATAGTTAATTAAATAATTATTCAGACATCAGCGTCAACAAAATATCTTTAGTCCTCTGTCATTGCTACTATCGCGACGCGTAACACTTTCACGCGTGCCTTTCAAGTTTGTTAATCGACTTGCTCTTTGCTTCTCTCGGTTATAACGGTAACACGATTTTTCATCGATCTTCATTAATTCCCACGATTCTCGTATAACGGATGTGGCAATAATCTCCCAAAGAGCGAGAACCGCGTTATTAAAAACGACGCGCGACACGACTATAATACAAAAGCAAGGGCACTTGACAAAATAACTTAGTCGTCTACTTTTTTTTCCCATAATTATTGCTATTTAACGTACATATATATATATATGAAACAAAATCGAGAAGAGAAAAGAACAAATCGCGACGAGCACATTCGCACAATATTAATAACGATCGATTGACGAACGAAAAATTATACGCGTTCACTTTGTCGACTGTACGCGATTAATCGTATGGACACCATGGTCGCGGAGAGTGCAAAGTAATGACAGAGGTGAATAGTGGAGGATTTAGCAGCGAGGGGGAATTTGGGCGACGACGGCGTCCTGGATATCGACAGGACAGTTTATCGGTTATTTGCCAACACGAATTGTCGATATTGGACCTTTAACGGAGCCGGCGATTTTTAAGAAACATCATTGAACATCATCCGCTACCACGGAAATTTATTTCCCCAAAGATTATCACTACAATGACCCCCGTACTCTGCTCGTTCGATGAAAACGCGGGATCATGATTTTTAAAAACTGAAAATAACTTTGAAAAAATTTCTCAACCGAAATGCTGAAATTATTCTCAATGATAGATCCGATAACGCTGAAAGACCGTAAAAATGTTGCCAGCGGGATGTTTATTGAAAAATCTCTTCAATTTCTCAAATTTAGATTCGAAATTTCAGAATCGTTCCACGACCGACATTTTGAAGAGCTTAGTTCTCCGCTGCATCTCGGATCGTATCGACACTTCGTGTCGTCCAAATTCCATCAGCAAACAACCGGGACGGAGAAGAGTCGACAAATCGGGTACTCTCTTGGCAAAGTTAAAAAAAAAAAATCAACGAGCATTGCACGCGATTCTCTCGCAAACTCCCATTTTTCCTTCGCTTGCACCGGTCCGGAAGTCCTAAAAAGGAAAAACGCCATATTCCCGCACTGGGAAATCGAACAAACCGAAAGAAAAGAATATGTCATATCTTGATTGCTTGTTTTTTTTTGTTTTCTTCTTTTTTATGTGTTAATCCGTTATTATTCATGATATAAGGGTAATAATATTGAATTATTTGAATAAAGTAACATGATGTGTCAGATCCGAGTATTCATGGAATACCAAAAGTCTGCACGAGCGTTCATGCGAGGATACTTCTCACTCTTGGAGAAAAAAAAAACTTTTATCTTCTTCTCCCAGTGTTTTCCCTTCGTTTCCCCCTCGCTTCGATCAAATGCTGTTCAGCTTCTTCTTCATCTTCGTCTTTTTCTTCCTCTCTTTACACCATAATATATATATATATATACATATACATATGTATACATATATACATACACATATATATATATACGCGTATATATATGTATATTATATTGGATTTTATTAGTATAATATATATATAGTATAAATATGTACACGCATGCTAGTAAATAACAATCGTCTCGACGTACGTTTTTTTCTCATTACGTTTTCCCTTTGTTTCGCTGCTTTTTTTCTTTTATCGCTTCCCACTCTCCAATCATTCTCACTTCATATCCGAAGAGTCAGAAGAAGACGCACACACAAAGGAACGAGTCCGTTTTTTTTTTTTCTTCGTCATCGTCATTTTCCATTCTCAATTCGAATTCCCCCTCCCCCCAGAAGCATCAAAGTCTTTGACTAAAAAAAACTAAAAAAAAAAAATGAAAAAAAAAATCGTCAGGCGCTCTTTGCTCAGCGTTGCTTAGTTACACACGCATACAGACACACACACGCACGCATGCACGCGAGAAACACGTTCGAGGACGATTTTTCGTTTAAAAAAAAAAAAAAAAAGAGAAAAAAAAACAAACAAAAAACGATTTTTTTTCCTTCGAAATTCGTCCGTTATCCGGCACGCGTCACGAGAACTAGGATTTAATTGTTCGACGACGATAAACTCGTCACTGGACTCTCGATCTCGCACGCTCCTCGATTCGTCGACTCTCGGGGGGGGATATCGCTCCGTTTTTCATTTCCTCGTCCATCTGCCTCCCGTTTTTTCTTCTTTGTTCGCGATGAAAGCTCCATACTCCCTCGCGCTTTTCTTTCATTCTCATCGAACGATAATCTTTTTAATGCTTTTTTTTTCTTTTGTTTAAATTCACAATGACTTATCACATTTTTATCGCTACTCCTCGGTCCTCTCTGTCTCCCGCGGCGAAAAACCCTTTTTTCTCACCGTCATTGCTCCACACTGTTTTCTCTCTCCTCCCCCCTCATTTTTTAAACACTACGTTTATTTTTTATTTCATTTTTGTTGCTTTTTTTCTTCTTTAGATTCTCAGTCAGCCCACTGTTTCGATACAAGGAACGTTAATACAATTGAATATTTACGGACACATCTCTCTCTCTCTCTCTCTCTCTCTCTCTCTCTCTCTCTCTCTCTCTCTCTCTTCTCTTCTTCTCCTTGGCATGCTTCAAACGATTGACCGCGGTCTGTATAAATTCTCCCATAAAAAAAAGAGGGAGAAAAAGAGAGGAAGAGAGAGATAACGAGGGAAATACTTTGACATTTTTCCTTCTTCCTGTTTGCACCCTCCTTGGGATTTTTTTTTTAATATGTATTCCTTTTATGCGGTGATTCGTGGGTGTGGCGGGTGTGATTCGGTGATGATTTTTTTTCCTCTTTCCAATATATACAAGTGGATTATTTGATTTTTGTTTATTACTCGGTCTTCTCTCTTTCTCTCTCTCCCTCCCTCCCTCCCTCTCTCTCTCTCTCTCTCTCTCTTTCTCGATCGCGGAATTTACCATCATCTCAATCGTATGTCCGCGTTCGTTCGATTCAAAGATGAGATTTCGCGCGCACTCTCGAGTGTTCAAAATTTGGCATTTAATCAATGAAATCGATGATATCTCGTCGTTTCTTTCATCCATATCCCTTTAATTCTTGCTTTTTTTTTATTCCTTGCCTGTTTTTTGTTTTCATTATCTTGATTATTATTACCATTATCGTTTATGTTCTCTTTAGTCCGTAATTTTACTACGAGCTGCTCGACGCGTTCATACCGCTGAACATCCCGGTCGTAAATGACGTTTGTTGCTGCTGCTGCTGTTGCTGCTGCTGCGCCTGCTGTATCTGCTGGGCCTGCTGTGCCTGCTGAATTTGTTGCGTATTCGCTTGACGGCCGTGCTTTGGCACGGGCGGCTGCAAATATTCGTGTCTCGCCAGCGTTAATACGTCGATTCTCTCCTCTTTTCTGTACGCCAAGCAACTTCGTATAAAACTCTGATGAAACATGAAACGGGAAAGAAAAATGATACTCGTTAAATTTGCGAAGAGATCCTCGTCTGCTCTTGATGCAATTTCACATGCCAGCATCATCAAATTACACATTATTTGACGACACAAAACACCGGAAAAACTTTGGATACACTATGATTTCTCGACATTGACTTTTTTTTGACGCAATCCGCCTTTTCCATAAATAATTCCAAGAGTAGTCGGACGATATAACTTTTCGATGCAGTGTCGAATTTCCGGAGGCACCGGAATATATGATATTTCGATTCAAAAAATTACCTTTGCTTCGTTGCTGACCGTCGGTTTATTCGCGAACTGAACCTCCGTCGCTTTCAGTATTATATTCTCCTCCAGTATTGTTGCTTGCGACTGATTGTGACCGAATGGCTGTAAAAAAATGAAAGAAATTGAGAGTTTGAAAAATCCTTCTTTTATCGCGTGAGTGTTAAGAGGCTTTCGAATATTTTTCTAAAATATTTGCAGAATTGTTCGAAATGGAATAATTCTGTGTCGAACGAGAGGAGAATCGCACCAAACACCAGTATCGTCAGGGTTCAAAGACCCGATTGTCATTTTGCGTTTTACTCTTTTGTCGATATTTAATTTTTTGATATTTTACCTTTCTACCATAGAGGCACTGATAAAATATGACACCGACGCTCCAGACGTCAACCTTCGACGAGATTTTAGGGGGATTTTTACCGACTACAAAACACTCGGGTGGCAGGTACCTGAAAAAAAGCAATCGGGAAATTGTAGAAAAGAAAATCCAAATAAATCTGTTGGAAAAAAAGGATGTTTCGAAACGTTATCTCACCAGTAAGTTCCCGCCCCCTGGGACGTGAGATCCATCCCATGATCAGGATTATAATTTTCCTCGTCCATTACTTTACTCAGACCGAAATCCGTTATTTTAATTTCGCCACAGACATTTCCTTCCGTCAGTAAAATATTACCTGTTGGCAAAAAAAGAAGCAATGAAAGATCACTCGCAAACTACAGTGACCGTACGTTGTTTCTCGATTTGACGTTTCTCAAAACTTGGCTCCGCACTTGTACGAACTATTTTGACGAAATCGGTCGATTTTGCATAAAATTAATCACATGTGATTGATAAATTCAATCTGCAAATTTATTACCAACGACGACGTAAGCAACTCAGCGACAGTCGGCATCGTTATCCATGTTTTATCCGAGACGTAATTGTATTTTTTTTTTCGTACAAAATAGCTTGCAATTTCATCAGAAATGACGACTATTTCGCGAAAAGCCGTTTAGCGATTGGCGTTAATGGGATTAATTTTGGTTTGCCACGAAATTTGTTATATTTCTCACCTGGTTTTAGATCGTAGTGGATAACCGGCGGTTTTATCTCATTGAGGTATTTTAATGCTGATACTACTTGCATAACGATCGATCTCGCTTCTCTCTCCGGTATTGTTTTATGCTGCAAAGAAAAAACGAGAGAACAGTAGTGACAAAAACATTTGCTGCGATAAACTTCGCAGTGACGCTTCGGACGGCGAACGTTGTCGTTACCTGCTTAAGGTAGAAATCTAGATCGTGCCCATCGCAATACTCGAGAACGGTGCAAAAGGAATTTGCATCGATTTCGAAAACATCGTACAACTTTACGACCCTCGGATGATCCAAAGCTTTGTGTATATTGTACTCCCGTAACGCGTGTCTGCGAAAGAAGATTAATGAAAATGAAAAAATTCGAAGATTCCGAGTGACTCGAAAACGTCGTTTGAATCCGAAGAAAAATAGCAAATATCGCGCATCTGTATCGAATTATTTGATTCTTTTTTCGACGTACTTGATGTAATTGGCTTTTTTGTCTTCCTTCCAGTCTTTATTGAGTTGATGCACTTTACAAGCAACGTAACGCTGTTCCTTGAGGTCAAATGCCTGAAAAACAGAGAACGAGAGAATTTAACACCCGAAGCTCGAATGACGGAAACTCGCATTTTTTCCCGTCAAATATCGATGTTTTTCTCCCATCTTACCTTGTGGACTTCGCTAAAACCGCCTTTCCCCAGCAGCATGAGTAACAGATAACGCTCGTTCAGTACCGGATGGGAGTTGAATCTTGATTGGTCCTCGTTGTGTATGCGCTTCAATTCTCTGATGTGAAGGTTTCTTTCTCTCTCGAGTTTCTCCATTTCAAGCTGAAGATCAGCGTCCTCTTTCTTCAGGGCGCTTTGTCTCAGCTGCGAAAAAAATCAAACGATCGAATTGAGATTAAAGATCGAAAATGCGAAAAATTTCAAACGCGAAATCTTCGGTAGACGGAGCACGTCACTTTGGGCGAGAAACATTCAATTTTGGAAAAATCATCGACAAATTTTCGAAACGGAAGAGAACGAATTTCGTAAAAAAAGAGAAAAAAGAAAATGAGAGTCAGAAAAGAATTGATTTCGTTACCTTGAGTATTTCGTCCGCTTCGTAATACTCTTGCCACGTGTAAGATCCAGGTACAGCGTCGGGTTTCAAAAAAGTCGCCTCTGTACCATTGTGCAACGATGGCGTAGGTTGACTTCTCTTTCTACCCGTCTCGCTGTTCGACGGCCTCTTTTTAAGCAACAATTTCTTTTGCCTATCAATTTCTTCCCTCTCCGTCGTTATTTCCTCCTGCCGCCGCGCTAATTCTTGAAACGCATAACCGTCGGTCCAATTTTCTTGAAAGGTCGCCCCTACCCTCTGCGTCACAAACTGACCGAGCCTCAGTCTATTTTGCATACACTTTTGCCTAGCTTCCTTCTTCTCTATGTTTGATTTTTCTTTTAATAACTTCTTTACAACGTCTATACACTTATTTATATGGGATTTGTGCTGGTCAATCACCTTCTGTTGATTGGCCATTTGATGCCTAAGTTCCTCGGTCGTCTGTAAAAAGAAAGCAAAAAAAAACAAAAAAAATCGCAAAGCAATTTGGTATTGTCGGACCCGAGGTTAACGAAGAACTCGGAGTTACGTTGAAGATTAGTGGATGATTCAATGTTCGTAATGAAGAAGACGGAAAGAAGAAAAATACAAGCATCGTTTTTTTTTTCTTTCCTCTCGTGATTGATGATGGTTGAGGGTCGCAGAGGGTGGGCCTGGTCGGTGGTTTAATTCTTTTTTTTATCAACTAATTTATATTGTTTCTTTAATCAACGATATACGTATATACACACACATATATATATGTCTAAATAATATACATCTGTATACACATATATATATATATATATATGTATATATATATACACACATACATATGTATAATTTTTACGGTGGGAATCGACACTCGGAATATTTTCAATAGTTTGGGGTTTAGGGGTTTAGGGGTACGGGAAATAACTACGAGCATTGTCAATGAGAGATAGCGAGAGATTCGTGCCAGTGTGTTTGTTTGTTTCCTTTTTTTTTTTTGTCAATTTATTTTTATTGTCAAGATTCGCTCAGTATTTTTTTTTTTTTTCGTTGTTTGATTTTTCTTGTTTTATTTTTTGTACTTACTCTATTCAGTTCGTCAATTTTATTATTACGCAGTTCCAAATCTGACGATGCCTGAGTTTCGAATTCTTGTATCCTCTGGCAAGTGAGTTCCGTCTGAAAGCGCGATTAACGTAACGTAGTAAAGTATACGTTGCATTTTAATATTTTTTTTTGTTTTTGTTTTTTTTTTTTTTTCGACGCAGGCTGTAACGTCTTCATACATTTGTTAGGCGAGATAAATCTTCTTGTATTTCGTGTTGTTGTTTGTATTGTTTTTTCTTTTAATGTCTTGAATTTTTTTCGTATTAAATTTTGAGCACGAAGATATTTGGATACCTTGCCGCTGACACGGCGGAGCACGAGAAACTTGCTTTTCGTTTTTCTTTTTTTGCTTTTTCCCCGGTTTTTCTCGTTTATTTTCCCGATTTTCGTCAAACTCTGCGTCACCAATATCTCTATCAGACACTTGTACTCTGCTGATATTTTTTAGGATCTAATTTTTTGCACGAATGAATTTCTTTAGCGAATTTGAAATAAAAAAAAAGAAAAAAAAGATAATGAAAAGTAAAGAAAAATCGAAATTTTACGTAATCAAATGATAATAATGATGATAAGTAGGGGGCGGGTGGGCGGGAAAAAAAGAAAACTAAACGGGATTACAATTAGTCCGAGTGTTTTCCAACCGATTGGCTGACTGTGACAACTATATAGAGACGGGGGCGGGTTTTCGGGTCGGGGTGTTGGTGGAAATTGTTGCAGGATTGTCGAAACGATACACAGGCGGCAAGGAGAACACCGAAAATGTATGCATGATTCGTATTTCGTGATTCGAAGCACGATTTCATTGTATTTTTTTCTTTTTCTTTCGTTTTTTTTTCTTTTCTCTTCGACATTTGCCGGATTTTGTCTTGATAGAAGGAGAGACAGCGTGTTGTGTGCACGGTCGCGATTCTACTCATCAATTTGGCGATTGGCAAAACGAATAAGAACAAAAACCCAAAAATATTCCAAATCGAACGTGATGTCGAAAAAAATGTACGAAAAAAAAACGGCAAAATGAAGAAAAAGAAAAAAATGTTCATTCAATTGTTATTTCCTTCCTTCTAGAGCGAAAGAGAAGATGAAGAGAGAAAGAGAGAGAGAGAGAGAGAGCGAATCCAAGGCGTGCCAGGACAAGGTAGCCTGAATTTGCACGATAACAAATGGACGCAGTTGCTACAGCGGCGGTCTTTTGGCTTATGATAAAAAAAAAATTGAAACGAAAAAAAAACAGTATTTGATGGCGACGAGACATTTGACAAGAAAGAGCCTCGGCAATTGTGGAACTATCGCGCCAAGAATTTACGTTTCTTTTTTCTCCTCAACTTTAGTATTCCGATGAAACTTTTTTAGAGATTATCATTCGGAACTGCGAAGGTGAAGGATCGATGTCTGGTAATTCGGTGAATTTCAACAGTTTCTCAAATTGTGGAATTTGCTTTTCCCCGAGTTGTCTCGCGGTAGCTCAAAAGCTGCGAAAAATCGTATCGCATTTGACTGTCGAAAATTGTCATCAAATTCAGATCCTTCCGAAATCCAAAAAAATTCCACCTTATTAAAGTATCTCGATAAATCGCTATCATTTTTCGCTATAAAAAAAGTTTAAGGAGAAAGAGACAGCTGGAGAGAGAGAGAGAGAGAGAGAACGAGAGATAGAGACGAAAATATTATCGCCGGAAATTGTGGTAAATAATGAGCGTGCGATGGAAAATTTCGCAAGGACTGAATATCAACATCGAGTTACGTTCTTTCCTTTTCCTTTGCCGTTCCGTTGTTTACTATTTTTCAATTTTTCAATTTTTCGTTTAAAAAGGCTCTTCTCATCAAATGCCCGCAATTATGACCGGAACGGTGCTTACATTTGGGGTGTTAGTCTTCGCTTGCCTGACCTGGCTTGTCCTAGGGAGGTTCGTGGGCCTTACCTGCACCTGCTTGCTGACCATCGAGCCTGCAGGTTGGGCGGTTGCGGGTGGCGGAGGTGGCGGTGGCTGAGGGAGAGTACGCGGTGGTTGCATCAACGATGAAAATTCAGCAACCGACGAGTTTGGCGTCGTAACTTGAGGCGATATCAATGGTTGTGACGCCGGTGGATACTAAGGGGTGCAGAAAGCGCATTGACAATTAAAAACCATGAAAATCGAGAGATTCAAAGTAAATTAACGTTCAAGACGTTTCTTGCGGAATATGATTTTGCTGATTGTTGATGCTGATTTTCAAATTCATACTCTTCGCGAAGGTTTTCAATTAGTTTTAGAATTTAAAGAAAAATCAATTTTCTCCGCATTATCGACGTTTTTATTTAACTATTTCTCTTTTACGGCGAAAAGTCATTGGCGAATGAAATATCCGCTTCGAACCTTTCCTGGATCATTTAAGATTGGAGATTCGAGAAGGAATGTTTAAATGTTGAAAAAAGGATAATAGGGCGATAATTTTAATGTTATTCGAACTTATTTTGCATCGGAGGATGGATGTTGTTTCGAGAACTGAAAAGCGATCACAGCGAACGTGACTTTAGTGACTCGCCGATAGCCCATATGAATTTTGAACAAATTACATGGAGAAAAAATACTGCGCGATAAGCAAAATTCCTGTTGCGCAACGATAAATAAGTCTCTCCAACTTACCATGGGATAACCAGCTTGGGGCGACGGACTTTTGGCACCGCCGTGTCTTATAGGACTGCTGCCTACGTGGTGTTTTGGAAAATACTCGTTGATTTTTTTATTATCAAGAGCGGCAATGGAACGAGCGCCTTTAGTGACAACGCCAGGTCCGCTGCCACCGCCGCCGTCGTCGACCTTGCGCTTTCTCTTTCTCTCGGATGGCGTTCTTGGCACCTTTTCCGGCGTATTAGGATCGACCTCTTTGTCGCTGTGCGACGAGCCTTGAGAATGAGAGTAAATAGAAATAAATAAAACATGTATTATTGCGACGAAACGACAAACAAACAAAAAGGAGGAGAAGAAAGAAAAATATGTTTTCGTATTTTTTCATTCGCTTACCGGTGCTCATGTTCGAGTCTTGACTATGAACCGACTGACCAGAGTTTACCGTGGATTGGGGTGCCATCTGAATTTGTGATCCAGCAGACATCTGCAAACGATAAGGAGACGGAACAAACGTTAAAATGAAATTCACTGCACTTTTATGGAGTTTGATGAAAAATACGTTTGAAAAAGATCGAACGTCATTGCTGGGGAAAAAAAGACGAAAAAAAAATAGAAAATTCTCTCAAAGTACCGAATCACGGTGCAAAACTTGTTCTTCCTGGCACCCGAAGGACTCCCTTATCTCCCTCGCGAGAATTCATCCCGCATAATTGAAAAAAAAAACTTGCGGAAAAATTCGTCTGACAATTCCGAGACCGCCACTTTGTCGAAGTAAAAAAAGAAGATTGTCAATACGAAAAAAACACAGCGAACCCGGAAGTGCAAATATGGTATGAAAAATAGCGAGGATTTAGAAAAATGGATAAATTCGCGATATTCGGGGAGATCGAAGATATTTTTGAGAGGTTACAGTCGGCGAACACACACATACACACAGAGAGAGAGAGAGAGAGAGAGGGAGGGAGAGAGCGAGAGGTCCGCGCACAATCGCCGACTTTGATGGAATAAACGTAGAAATGAACGCGAAAAAAATAACGAGATTCAACACGCACGACACTTTCCACAAGAATGTACGATTAATTCGTAAAATGTTCAACACTACGAAAAAAGAAACGTGAAAAGTCTTGGATTGACAAGTTTTTTTTTTTTATCGCCGGAATCAAAAACAGAGCGTATAAAAGATGGTGGTTTTGTGTGTTGAAAGCAGCCGAAGACGGAGAGAGAGAGAGAAAGAGAGGGAGAGAGAGACTGGCAGACAGTGAGAAAATGACAGAGAAAAAGATAGAGTGAGAAAACGATAGCCGATGGTAAAAAAGTTGGACGCCAGTCGTCGTCTTCGTCGAGGGACGAGGATAAAACTAGTTGTTTTACTGTACGTGTATATGCGAGAGCAAGATAGACCGTTGAACAACGAAGACAGGAGGCCACCTTCCAGGACGACCTATGGTGGAGCCCCATAGTCGTGTTTGCTGCTACTGCAAGGACCCTGCGACGGTCTGTCAACCATTTGTCCTTTTTTTTTATTATTATTGTGTGTGTGTATATATATAAACGTATATACGTATATACACTATGTACTACATGTATACATATACATGAATATATATGCAGCTAGTAAATATACAAATATGTGAACCGAGGACACCTCGTACACGACAAGAAAGTGAGAAAAGAAAACCCCGCGAAAATTTCCAAAATTTCTTGGCTTTTCACAATCGCGCTTTGTACGACTCGATGTGGATAATTTTTGTTTTAATTTTTTTTCATGTGTGTACGTTAGAGCTAGACCGAATCACGACAAAATGGAGGACTAGGCTTTTACGGGAGCAGGGAGGGGACGATATACGGTGGAAAACGGAAGGAAGGGCGAGAGGGGCGGGAGGGAATTCAAAGGGGCAGAGAGAGAAAGAGAGCGATATAGGTGACGAACCAACGTGTGCGCGTCTGTTTTACGGTGGGGGGTTGGTATAAGATCGGAGGAGTCGAACCGCGTTGTACCGCGGACAAACACCGCAAGGGGGCATCTTCCACCCGATTAGTCTTGTTTAAACACGACTATTCTTTTACACCATGGAAAATAAATATCGAAAGACGCAATAAACATTTTCTCTTATCCCCCCCTCCCCGTTCATCGGTATTTATCGAGGTTTTTGTTTTCGGAATATCAAATTCATCTCGATTATTTTATAATTTGGCGGAAATTAACATATCGATGATTTTCAATAATATTCAATAATAACGTTGAAGAATGTTTTCATGTTTTCAAACATTTGTATGAAAATTTGTAAAAATCATGTTTCTCCACCACTCCGCAATTGAATTTATGATTTTTCGACCAACTACGAATTCTGCAAAGTTTCTCTCATATCTTACTTGATGCAAATTTTGAAAGTGTCACGAAAAAATTCTGTCTTCCAAATCAGTCTTCTTTTGGAATGTTCCCATACAACACGGATAACGGTTCCATAATATTTGACGAAGAATTTTTCAATATTATTATTTAAAACAGCTGCTTCATCAATGTAAAGAAACGACAAAAAAATATACAACTTTGTTTCTCACCGGAAACGAACGTTGTAAAGACGGTTCGATGTCAAGACGCCATCTTGAATACTAGCGAGAAGAAAATTTATGACATAAGTCGAAGAAACACACGTACATTCGTGTGCGATATATTTTTTTCCGTTCCTTCGTACAAATATTCCCCGGCTTTATCCGCCAATAGAGCGGACGTTACGAAAAATGAAAGTGCGAAATGAAAAAGATGGAGCTAATTTTCCTCTTTGATTGTCCCATCTACATTTTTCCTAGTTTCGCAACCGTTGCGCTACGACAAGATGACAAGAATAGGTCCGATTTTGTACTACGTCACGATTCGACTCGAGATTCGTGATGTTTCTCCGTAACGATAAATTCGGCTGATCATTGTATGTTTCTTTGTTTCTCGAAGATAAATCGTAAAGATTAAATTCGTTTGCTGTTATATTACGCGTATAAGCAACGCGCGGCATGTCAGCCACGTTTCACGAGACTCCACCGTGAACTCGTGAACGCGAGGAAGCGAGCGTTGACGCTGTGTGTGTATCTCGCTCCTCCTGTCGCAAAAAAAGGGAGTGATTAAGTGGCTCGAGGAGAACTTGCACTTACTACTCTGAAGTCTCGCGCATGCGATCATGCATTTTACGTCGAGGTACAACTTGCGTCTGTCGTTTTTCGCCCTTAGATTGCTCGACGGTAAATTTTTGTGAAAACTTGCAATCGACCTTTCGTTGCGTTTCACCTTTCTCGTTCGCTTTCGTATTGCTTCAACGAAAGTCCCGCGGCGAAATTGAAGATGCCTCTTTCTCGCTGGAGCGAATCGTCGGAATATTTTACATTGAATCTATCTTTTGAAAATTTACGCCTCAGTCTTACGAAGCTGGCACAAATACATGCAAAAGATGATAACGCTAATGACGAACGAGGCGGAATTCTTTCGTTCGAGTATGGCTAGTAATTACTCTGACCTATTATAATTAATAGTTGACTATTATAACAAAACTGTAGACCTGCCAATTGGTAACCTGTGGAATTCCCGAGTTTGTTTTCTTCATGTCGTACATGTTTGCTGTAAATTTACGGTATTTGATATATGATTATTATTCGTGTTAATAATTCCGTAAATAGCGATGATTATCAATTGTAATTAATTTGGAGAACCGATCGTTGCGACAGATTTTCTCGAATCCTGAAGAATCTTCCACTAGACTCTTCCTTGCCCTGATCAAGTACGGACCTGAAGCTAATGGCATTACGACACACCCAACTTTTCCTCACGTTACGATCGTCATTTTCGTAATCGCATTGATCGAACGTCTTAACCTCTCTGTTTCCCCGGTTTACCACAAAAACAATAAATACCGTCATTCGTCATTGTCGAAATGTAACATTTTAACCAATAAGCCCGAAAGCGACATCGAAGATTGTTCATGGAATCGACATACTCGACTTTCGTGACCACGGAGCGGAAAAATTTGTAAAAAAAAAACCATGCAAGTCATCACTATTGCTTTCTGTTTCTCTCCGCCGTGCGAATGCACCGTGGCCCTCTGACGTGCATTTGGAGTAACCTCGACTACATTACTACGACACATCGAGATTATCATCTCTCTCTCTTTCTCTCTTTCTCGTGATACTTTGAATGACCGTAGGACGTCTCTCGGAGCTTCTGCGACCGGACCGCAAAAGATTTGCCTCGGTTGTCGAGCGTTAGGAAAGAGCGAGGGAGCAAGGGACAAGGGGAACACCGTCCTCGGAAGGGCTCGTCGCTGCTCTCAGCAACATCGACATGAGGAAGAAGGGGGTTAGGTCAGGAAGAGTTCGGCGGAGGGGAGGGGGTTACGACGAACAGAGAAGAGACAAAAAAAGGCCGCGCTGCAGAACAGTCGGTATATACGCATACAGGGTGTCCTATGAACGAAAGTCGATAATGCTGTTTTTTTTTTTTTTCATATCATGAACTCGCGTGAAGTTGTCAATTATCGAAGCTGAATCAGAGTCGCGTTGCGATTACGAGCGCGTCACACATACGCCAAACGTATGTACACCAAAGAACGTGAATAATACAAGGTCAAATTCGGGACGAAATCCTCAGTTTACAAGGTCCCTGATCCATTTTTCGATGTTACAAAACAATGCAGAGTTTTTCAAATTTTGCGTCGCGTTAAATCCAAAGCAAGTCTATTTTTTTTTAAGATTGCTCGTTGCGCAAGATTCTTCTCGAACGTTTCTTTTCTTGTGCAATGTTGCATTATCGTTGGGAAATTATAATAACACTTTTCGGAAATCGGAAAATTATATACGCCAGACGTGAAATAATCCTTGTTTGGATCACCGCTGGCCGGAATCCGATCTGGTTTACTGGCTATACTCGAGGGGAAAAAAGGCATTCCGTGTCGTAAGAAAATCTGGCAACCGCGCCATCCATATAAACGGAAAAGCGAGTGAAATGTATATGCGTGTACGAACAACTGGGTAGGTATGCAAAGTTGCCGGTTTTTCTCACGAAAAGTTGCAGGTTATATCAGATCGAAGTACCAGCTGTTAATGCACCGAATATGCGAACATTTTACCGGGAATAATCTTCGAATATCCGTAAAAACATTGGTAATCGCGGTTCGGTTTTCTCTCGTCGAATAAAACCGGAAAAGGGACAAAGTTTTCAAGGCCATCCAACCATAAAAGTTTCCCAGAAACATGCGAAATTTTTCCCAATTATAGCTTTGGCCCATTTCGATGAAAAGAACGAAAGGTTGAATGGAACTTTAAACATCACATTTCTACCTGACATAGTTCGTAAAGAATCTTTTTCATAATTTGAATTGATGCGATAATATCGCCATTGGCACAAATGATAAATTTTAACGAAAAAAAAGAAGATTTTTATTGTCTGCACCGACGATAATTATCAGCCAATGACTGTCGTGTTGTGGCTCTACGTGTATCGTAGATAGTGTTGGCAAGTGTGTGTGTGTGTATATATATATATATATTTCTCGTATATATACTGGGTGTCCTAAGAACGAATGTCAGTAAAACAATATTAGACTGGAAACGAAATTCTGAGCTGAAAAGTCCTCCGCCATTTTTGGAAATCAACCGCTCATAACGAGTCGTTGATCGTCGAAGCTGAGCCAATCAGAGTCGCTCTATGATTTTGCGCACGTAATGTATATAATGTACATAGCAATGTGCATATATACATCATACATATATATATGAATATATGTATGTATATAGAGATATGTAATATGAGAACATTCCTTGGCGGTGAACGGCTCGGTCGAGTGAGAGAGTCGGTGAAAATCAATGTGGCAAAGTGTAGCCCACACTGTATAGCTTCTGCTTTCTACTGTGAAGCGACTCTTGCTGAGGTTGCTCTCTCAACAACCAACGAGCCCTCCTGATGCAACCCAACGATCTTTGTCCGTCCGTCTCTGCCCAAGATGACGATAGGAAAGAAAAATGGTGAAAGAAACCAATTTAGCACGAATCCATGGCATTTACGGCGATTCTTCAAAGCTTTATCGCAAATTTGAATTTCGCCGGGAACGACAACAAGAGACGCGATCATTCTGCATAACAGTAAGACTCAGAATGATGGCAGACGATATTGAGATACAGTTTTTAAAAAACGATCGGTTTCTATTGAAATTACGATAAAGTGTGATGTAATAGCGATCCGTAGACAAAATGAGCGAGAGGAGGGGAAAAAAAAAGAAATCGATCGAGGCCGAGTGAGATTGATGAACGAGACAGATTGGCAAGGGGCACCGGTTAGCTTTTTCACGGCACTGTTGGCGGTTTAGATATACCTCATGTGGCGCGCGTTCAAAGTGTGTACTAGAGTGCCGGCCGCATGGGCGACGACGAGGAGGGCGAAAAATGCGAATATGAGAGAAAGAAAAAGGGGGAGGGGGGAGAGAGCGGGGGTGGACGGAGGAAGGTTTGCGGCGCGACCGTACAAGCGAGCCAAAGGCGAATCGTTGAGGCGGCACGAGCTCTTACGATACGCTTGCGAAAACTGAGAGAGATAAAGAGAGCGTGGAATCGCGTTTTCGAGACCATCATCGCTATAGGTAAAACCCGGACGGGGATACACACGCTCTCGGTTATACCGTCGACGAGTTCCTCGGCCGGTGGCTCACGATCTTGCGGAGGCCGTCACAGCGCGGGAGAGAAAACATGCAACGCGCGTAACATTGCTCGGAGCGCGCGGCGCTGCGATTGCGCAGGCGTCACCGTTGTGTGTATATACATATATATATATATTGATAAACACAGACTCTTGGTAAGCCACGAGACAGAGTGGCTTGTCAGTCGAGTCTCTGTACTCGAGCTGTGAACTTCGTAGCTCGAAAACTCTTTCTTTTTTTCACGATCATTTCAGTTTCACGATTTCACGCATATTTCTCTCGAATACGATTTCATCTTTTATTTCTCGGTTGTTCCTCAACTAATTAATATCTCCCTCGGAAATTGATACGAGTTTCTCTTTATTCTTCTTTCTCGTGTCTTGTATCAACGAGACGAACTTCGAGTTTGAAGTACCGGTAAAAAACGGAACATACACGCCGTAATCACGTGACGAAAGATTATTGTGCGCGGTGGCTTCAACAACTTCGTTTCTCGACAACTTCACTTGGCTCTACGTTGATGCCGACCAGTGAGAGAGACGAAGGTGGCGAGGGGCGTGTTTAAGAAGTTTAATGGAGTACTTACGTATCGAGATCAACGGCAACGTGACGAAAAATCAAAATGTCCTCGACCGAATTATCGAACGAGGAAAAATACCACCGTGATTCTTTCTCAACGTCGCGCGATAGAAGTTACGCGAAACTGTTTCTCGATCTTTTTTTTCTCTTTCTTTCCTTTCTGATTTTTATGATAAAGGCTAACGTTTCGTGCCAACACACTTACACACACAACGCACTCGGTGTTTTCGTGCATACTCGAGTTCATGACGCATCGTACTTCGCGTTTCGTAGAGACAGAGAGAGAGAGAGAGAGCGAACGAGAGAGTGAAGAGAGGGAAAGAGACAAAGAGAGAGATACTACGACGTCATTATATTCTTATAGTTCTTGGCCGTTAGGGACGTTTATCCGTGTTAAATTCTTTTTTTTTATTGGTGTTTACTTGTTATTCTCGTACGAAAAGCCTGAGTCATCTCCGATCCGCGAGATCAAATATTTTTTGAGGCTATTTTACGCTCAAACCGTTCGAATCAATCAATGTCCATTTTGTATTCAGAAATGGAAAAAAATGTTAATGGACGATCTTCTATGCGGTTTTCTTCCATGCTCCCTCTCTCTCTGCCATTAATATTTATTGTTATTTATTTTGCACAGATTATCGAATTACGAGAATGCATGAAATTTGTGAAAATTAACAGGGTTGTTTTGTGATATAGTATTTAAAAGAAGGCAGTTAAAACGATAATTCGAAAAATAAAACACGATTTAACCGTTTTTACCGATTGCTGGTTAATTGTCTTTAACCCATATTTTTCTTTTGGAATAAACGTGAGCAAACACGGGAAAAATGGCATCCGAGTATTTCCAAATTTGGTTTTGGGTTCAAGCTCTCCTTGACATTTTTGGAAACTTTTACCTAACCTTACACGTCCTAAAAACCTTCGATGAGGCTTAGAGGGCGTACTCAAGGTTATTCATCACGTTTTTCCGTCGAGCAAAAGCTGACGATTTTACGAAATTCGGTCAAAGTTGTATGAGAAATCGTAAAATGTGCGTAACTTGAGGCGAAACGTTGAAACTTTGCAACGGAAAAGGCGTGGGTACGCATAAAAATTTTACACGAAAAATAAACAAGAGAACAGTCGAGTAAGAATTTCAAACGCCAGATGTGTGAATCTGATGAACAAACGTTTTAAAAATAAAATCGGTCAACGATAAGAAAAAATCGTTTTCATTTCCTATCGAATGAATTCATTCATTTTATCGACTGCGTGTCATTTTCGTGAGAATTTTCGCATTGAAATCTCGTTGACGGAATTTCGACTCTCATCTAAGGATTTTTTTGAAAAAAATCAGCGAGTACGTCGTTATTTTCATTTCGCAGCGACATGTCCCTCTCGAGAACTGTAACGCGTGAAATGCTGCGCCTCAAGTTCAATTATGATCAATATATTTGGCAGCAGTGTACAAACAGTACGATCAAGATCGTCCGCGAAACTTGAAACGAAAGTGGCGCTTCCGGTGGCGAATTGCGGAACGTGAGATACCGTTGAAGCTGTCATTCGTTCTAAACGTCCCCCCGTTCGTTATTTCAGTTAAAAGTGCATCACGTTATTCCCAAACAGCGGAACGTTCCGACGAAACCTTTCCGCCTTTCCCGACGATCCGTCGAGCGTTCAATAGAACGAAGACGAGCGCGACCTATGGAAGTTTTTTTCACTGCCTCGAATCTATCGTATATCGATGTATCGAAACGCATCGCCTCAACAACCGCAAGTGCAACGGATAATCAATGAGGGCGATACCGTCTGTAAAACATAACTCGAGGTTATCCCTACGCAAGTGCTGCCCCTAGTGGCGTACGACAACAAAGGCCCAATGAAAGAAGAGGAGAAAAAAAAACGCTAAACGTTTTGCTCTCGTATCTCAGAGGTGCGCCGTGATTGGACCTGACTGTAAACCGGCTGAATGAAAGCCTGGTTAACGATGGCAATAGAGTCCTCATCGTTGCCGACGTTCTTTCGTGTAAAAAAACGAGCAAGTATACCGAGTTGGTTTGTTCCCTGTGGCAGTCAAGCGAGTCTAACGTCTATCCAGCTCCCCACCCCTCCTAACCCACTAACTCCCTTCGTCCCGCTCCCCCGTACCGGGGTCCAGGTCGTCGCCGTCGTGGTCGAGGTTTCCCGGAGTGCTCGTTGGTATCGGGCAACGTCATGCCAATAGGTCGCACACTTATTAGCCCAGTGGCGCGCGCGAGATATCTTCCACCACCCCTACCTTTTTCCTCAACGGATCAGCTGGTCGGCGGCCACGCGGCTCCCGGTACTCTCCTCGCAGATTCTACTATTTCTCCCCTCCACTGCGTATATTATTCGAATATCCGAGCATGCGCAGCTCGACACCACGCGGTTACCACCACTGTCACACCGCAACTACCACCATCACGATCATCACCACCACACCGTTACTCCATTTCGCACGAGTCCCGCTGTGCTGACATCTGTACGTGCGCTCACGGGACTCGACGTCCGTTTACGCGCGTATAAGTTTCCATCCATGTGCGTCCCCTTTACGTGCGCGTGCCCCCCTCCCGAGCGTACATGTGTTGTACCCACTTGTCGTTTTCTCTCCTGGTGGGTCGAGGGAGAGATGGAGCGTGCCTTGGGGCCGTCTCGCTGGTTTGCGGATCGGTTTGGCAGGGTCGGGCGAGGTTGCAACAGAGACAAGTAAAGCCGTAGCGTCTACGTCGTCCACCGGAACGGTGCAATACCCCACTGCATCCCCTCGTTCGACGCGCCGGCTCATTCTCGCCGTTTCTGACTCTCTCTCTCTCTCTCTCTCTCTCTCTCTCTCACTCTTTTTTCCTCTGTGCTCTCTGCTCCGTCTCTTCGCCGCCGTTCTTTCCAAAGAGCAGCGGGGGAGGGGGACTAAGGGACATTTTGGACCACAATAGCTTGACGCTCGAGTGGAAAGCGAAGGACGCTCATTGGTCACGTTTTATCTCTGCCCGATGAGCTCGGGAATTTATACCAATCGACGAGCCTATGGAACGGAAACGGCGCGTGTGTATACCGAGTTTGCTTAGTCGTACGTTCCAAGGAATATACTTAGGTAGCCTTCTCTCCCTCCCCCGCCCCTGTAATATCGACCCAGCGCTTTCAATCTTCACTAAACTTTGTCACAAAAGTTATGCCAGACCCTCGCGAACGCCTTTCACGAATGATTATTAAAGCACGAGCCATTACGTATGCGACCTTACATGTTTTCCTTTTGTAATTCCGATTGGTTTCGTTTATAATCCAGTTGGCCCATTGTTTTTGCGCGTCGTTCATTTTTTACCGTACGATGGTACAACTCGCCAACATTCGAGATTCATATCCGTATCGGTCGTTGCTGTTCAACAACGCAGCCATTACGCGCGCTTCTTTATTCGGTGGACTTTCTTTTCGACCATTTCGGTCGAATTCACAACCGACGTGAATTATGTTATTTCACAGGGACATCGTCATCGTCGCTCGGGTTCTTCGAACATCGAGAATACGAAGGTGACGATATGACGACGATTCGAAGCGAGACCGTCTATGTGGCATTGACCCACTTTTTTTTCAACGATACTTATAATCCACGAACGACGGTTATACACGTGTTATGTTCGGATGTATACATGTATATATCTATATTTATACATCGAAACGCATACACACGTAATTGGCAGACGGATTTCCGATTAATTAAAAAATCGCACTTTGATAAACGCGAGAAATGTATTTCAGAGGTTGGATCCGATTTATCGAATGCAAATGAGAAATAAAAGATCGAACGAAAACAAAGATAAAGCCGCAATGAAAATCAGCGCGCAGCTGAAACGTTATTGAATCTTGGTGCCTCCGGATCGGGGCCGATGTGGCTCTCAAGCTCAGGCCGAAAGCTTCAAAAGTAATCGTTCTCTCTTCGCGTCTGGCGCATTGATACGTATCGCTGTGCTTTTTTTTTTCACCGTTTCATCTTGAGTGGAAAATTTCCTACGAATATCACTAATGCCCTTCGGTCGTTGTGCGCCTTCGTCGCCTTTGGGGTAACGATGAGGGTGGGAGGGGTTGGAGAAATCGTCGATAGACGCGTGTAAGTAAATAAAAGTCGACAGGTGGAGCTGGGGACTCTCCTTACACGTCCGTGTACTGGTTCGGGGGCAGCCCGAGTATTCAAACAGCGGTGGCGCCACTCAAGCGCTATCTCACAGCCAAACACCTTCAGCCACCTTGATCTTCTTCGTGCATAACAACTTGGACTTTTTGAATACCTCATAAAAGTCTGCTTCAGCGCCATCTGCGTTCCGAGATCGAACTAAAGGGCGGGTAAATTTTCCGCGTTCCTCTCTTTTTCTTTTCCACAGATTACGCGGATGCTTCTAACCTCTAAAACGTAAAATGGTCCCTTGTCGCGCGATAGGTTAACGCGATGAGCAAAGAGGGTCGCGGGGAGGGCAAGGGGCTCTAGGAGAAGGGGTTCGACACCGCAGACTCGAGTCCAGTGGCAATCGATATCCCACAAGACGCGAAAACAATATATGTGTTTGTGCGTGTGTATATATTGTGCCACGTGTGTCATACACAGCAAAACGATGTTCTTGCATAATATATAAAATCCTTTTGCCGGAAGGGTATAGATCGGGTCTGACGGTCTTCTAGCCCGTTGGGCGGTTTCTCTCAAATCGAATACGGGCCATTTCGGAAAAACATTTCTTTCGTTCCTTCTTCGAAACGAAAGAAAGATGGTAAAACAGAAAAACGATAAATATCATCTTGGACATGACATTCATGTACCTGAGATGATAGCTGTCCTTGCATGTTAGTCGATGCTGTGCTGGACGATGAATTACGCTGATCACGGGACGTTGCATTCTCGCGACGTATCCAGTCTATTCCTAGTGCTGTCGGCTGACCGCATCTCACAGCAGCGACACTCGGTATCGATGCTGCCGCTGTTGCTGCCGTATGTGGCGCCACGACACTAGTGTTGTTAACAATCGGACCTGTCCCCGTGGCCAGAGCGACCGTTGCACTTTTGCTCGTCGCATTGTTCTGACCACCCTGCAAAACGTTTACAAACTACTGTAGAATACAGAAGAGAAGGAGAGGGAACGAGAGAGAGAGAGAGAGAAAGACAGGGAGACGAAGAAGGGAGAGAAAAAGATCGAAAGGGTGAAATTTCAGATGAGCAATTTTCGGCTGGTGCGAGACGAGGGTTTTTTTTTTATCGTCGACGGAAAAATGCATACCCTCGAGAAAGCTTTCAACGGAGGATATCTCATCGCAGCTGACGAATCGTTGTAAGCTTGAGAATTCACAATTTGAGGAAAGTTGGCGATTTAAGATGATTTCATTAGTGAAGGATGCTTGTTGTTTAACTCGTGAATGATTATGTACGAAACCAATGACGGATAATGGTCGACGAAGATGAAGAGAACTCGAACGAACGTGAGAATGAAGATGTCGAAAATGACGACGAGTTTCAGCGGGTCGTTCGGCAACGAGCCGCTGGTGAATGCTGATGCAAACGCGAAAATTACGAGACGAAGATTACAAATCAGATGAAAATGTCAGATGTGAAACAACGAAAGAAATGGATGAAGCGCGGCGGATGTATAAGAAGACGAAAAAATGTTAAAACACAACATGGCGGATGGAAAGTGGGCGAGAAGAGCGTGGATAACTGATACGTTTTCGTTAAAATCCAGTAGTTGGAGGATTTTTCATATCGCTCGTTACAAATTTAGAAATGAATATCCGACTTTGAGCTTTTTTTCTTCTCACTTGTCGACGAAACTGAGCGCATGCTCGTTCGTAGTTTTCGGTGTGAATAACGGACAAGGTACACAACGCGTATAAATTAACATTACATATAGTCGCGAGACGTGCGCCACGCCATTTATAAATAGAGCGGTGTTAGGAGCACGGCACAATCATCGAAAGAGAGAAAGACCAGTGGCTGGTGGTATGCAGCATGTACGCGCATACATGTGCGCTCTTACCACGCGCGGATAAACCCGCTCTCTCTCTCACCGCCATACGTAGGATTCGTACTAGAATCGTATAGATATACATGACCAATCACTGTTTCCTTCTTCTCGCTAAATTGCCAATCACTGTAACCTCCCCGTTAACCGTGTGGAGAAAAACGATGTTTCTCCGCTTATTCGTGCCAACGCGAGTGCATTTTTCATTACCCATGGAAACCTAACCTCAAAGTGGCAGCTGTCGTTTCCCTACACTCAAGCTGCTAACGACTGTGCTTCGATATATTTGTACATCCATCGATGCATTCTTTCGTCGCTTGGAAAGCCGTTAATCTTTCTCACAGCTTGCTACGCCAATCGCTGTACCAGCTCGTTCGCTGAATTTCCAGAGACCGTGAAACGATCGCAGCGTTCGTTCGTAGCTTCGACGGTTCTTATTTATCGACCAACGACTTTGCGTATCCGCGCGGACGTTTAACGTATCGTCCTCCGGGATCTTTTACTTTTCATTAGCTGAATCACAGCTTTTTCGCAATCTTGCGTGTTTCACACGTGTTTTAACGTGTTTGAGGTAGAGGGCGTGGGGCATGCTTCACAGAGACAAATTAATGAAAATTAGTTCTCGATGTTTCGAGCGCCGTCAGGCACATTTCACTGCAGTGCGGAAGTGACGGTTTTTTTCGTGTATGTGTGAGTGTGTGTCGGAATATTTCGACGAGGTTACGTAGCGGCTGCTGCAACGGAATAGAGGATGAGAGAGACAGAGCTAGGTCGGCGGGTCGAGGGGGGTTGGAGTCGCCCGGAAGAAAGGAAAGAGGGGGTTGGGGGTGGGGTTTGGAGAATCCAAAGGGGGAGGAAGGGCAGCGTGAAAGGACGGAAAACCGAGCCGGTTCAAACCGAGTGGACTGAACTGACTCGACAGGAAGTGAGAGGAACGGAGACAGCGAGAATTTACCACACGAGTCAGGACAATGTTGCGACCATCATCATCCCCTTGAAAGGAATACCATATAGCAACCGTAACAGCTCTACGAGAAAATGGACGGTGAACGGGCACCCGCTTAGCGTCAATCCCACGAGCAAAAGGTCCGACATGTTCGACGAAGATATGCCAATGACTGTGCCATTGTTTGACATTGTCCTTAAATCCCGCTCGAAGCCAAATGCCATATGGAAGAATTAAAAGATCCTTCTTCACATTCGATTGCGCAAGATCTTGACGAAAGAATCATTAATTCCTTCAATTATATTTTACATTAACGATTCAAACAATATTCATCCCATTTTCTCAACCTTCGGGGGTCTTCTACGTGCCATATATCGTTTGCGAAGAAATTTTGAGAACCGGGGAATCCAGAGCCTTAGTATTCGAGAACCAAGTTTCTCCATGATGTAACTACTTTTCGAAAGTGGTTCGATAAAAAAACAAAAATAATAATAAAGGCAATGAAACGAAAAAAAATGGCAAAGCATACGAATGATTCAAAGGTCGTTGCAGCGTGTGTTGTATGAATGTTTTTTTTTAAGTTTTCAACTCTCATTTGACTAGTGCGTTTCGATTATGCCTCGAATGGAAGTAGACATATGAGATCTATGTAGATGGAGAATATAACACAAACGTATTGCGATCAATGACTGTTATACACCGAGGCAAGACGGTAAATGGGCAAAGACACTAATACGACGGTGATCCGGCTTCTCCTCTTCGACCGCGTCGATTACGTGGTCGAATAATAATAATCATGATAAGGCCGAGAATTTCTTTTTCCGTCATCGTCTTTCACAATAACTCGAGGAGAGATACATCGCGGTTTAATTTTTCGATCGCGTCGCGAATTTTCAAGTCGAAAGTTTGCAGGATTTTTTCGGTCAAATACTCGCAGTGTGGTTGGCAAGTAATCGAGACATTGCGTGAAGAGAAAAAGAATTCTCCTCTTCCATTAACCCCTTAAAATCGTGGAAAACAAGAAGGTGGAGCAAAGTCGTGCTAACGTAACGTCCGTCATATTAGAAACATTCGAAAAACGCCATTTTCCATGGCTGGTGCATGCATGCCAATCGTAAACGGTGATTGAGAACCTTGCCACGAGCGCTATTCGCACGGCGCAACCACGCAGCCGAGGCTTTACGAACGCGACAATCTTTTCGTGATTCGGCGGACTGACGTTAGATGGCTTCGAGTACGAAGATCTCTCGCAAGTGGAGTCACTCGTCCGAAACTATAAGGCGTGTACGGGGTCTATACTACACTTTTATGTTTCGTCGCGCAAATGTCGACTGGACTCCAGACCTCGTTTCTTCGAGGTTTCAACAGAACCGATATATCGACAATAAAAGATAACTGGTTCTCGATCTATACCGTATATCCGCCGATGTACTTTTTAGATCGAAAATGAGGAAAAATATAGCGTTTTTCCGCACGTTTCAAAGGTTTTCTCATTACGCGTAATATACGTGTGTTAGAAAATCGTGGTTGGCTACCTGGCTGTGCTACTGCCCATTAGAGCTTTTGCCAACGCTTTTGGTAAGAGAGAGAGCTGAGGATCGATACGCGAAACCGAGCTCGTGAGGGAGGACTCTATCCGACACACAAACTCGTACTTGCACATAGAAATCGAGAGAAAAGAGAGAGAGAGAGAGAGAGAGAGGTACATGGGCGTATCGAATCTCTCGCCCTTGCATCTTGTCTCTGCTCTCCTCCTGCTAGTCCTCTCTCATCTATCTACTGTAAGTAAAATGGAGATTCTCTCTCGAGTCCCAGCTGCGGAGGGCCACAAGCAGGCAAAAGAGAAGTTTCGGGAATATATACATACGTATATATGTTTAGAGGTGGATGGAATATGTAGAATGAACAAGCCGACGGAAATACCAGAGATGCGAGAGCCAGAGAGAGCACTCTCTGTTCGATCGATTGAAGCTCCGAGAGGGAAGAGGGACGGAAAGAGAGAGTGAGAGAGAGAAAGAGAATGCAGAATATGGTCCTGTGTGAACGTAGGGCAAAATGAACGAGGTGCCATGGGCGAAACTACGGTAAGCACGAGAATCCCACTCGTGAAACGCCTCAAAGATCCTCAAGTCGAATTTCACACGAAGAAAAAAGAATAATATCATTCCCAATTGGTTACACGAGACAAAAATCTTCTTAATTCATGAGATTTCATCGATCACCATTAATTCCTCCAGCCAGGATCATAAATTATCCCTGAATTCAATGAAAAACTGGCAAAGGTAATAAATTTCATGATAAAGCTTTGAAACTTAAAAATTCGGAAAGAAAATCTTGACTTATTTTTCGCCACCGAAGCCCGTGTATGTTTTGTTCAAATTGTCAAATGCCTATGATAAAATTACGTAAAAAATCAAGGCGCTGCAGCGAGCACCCATTCCTAGTATAATACAAAATAGTAAATTTGACAATTTTTTATTTCGACAATTTAAAAAATTTTCACACACATACACACACATGTGCGATCAAGCACCAAATTGAAACACAAGGAGTCTCGTCTGGTAATCGCAACGTGCACGTGACTCGGAGTGTCCCGCGCAGGCGATAATGTCCCGGCGCGCGAATCTCTCGAACCTCCCCCCCCTCCTCGCGCACATCGTGTGCTCGGGTAATACTCGGGCGACGATGAGACAACGCGCGAGCAAGAGAGCAATCTCGACATTGTCATCGACCACACCTCAATTTTTGTCGAGGCATTATTCGCATACTCACTTTGATTCAACGACAAAAGTGAAGAAACTCATGACGTCTCAGCATCGTAGCTTTCTCTCTCCTATGCTTCTACGGTCTAATTTTCCTATGCTACTTTATTCGGACAAGCGAATGAGCGACATCTTACGATCGGAGGAAAGAACATGGCTGATAAGAATTTCGATGAAAGCGAATGTGCGTTTTTTTGGTCTCACATCGTCAGCACAGCGTGGCGATGTTTATAATTCATCGGCAGTCGAGGAAACTACTTTACCGACATTGCCAGAGGAATTTTTATATATAGATATATGTACCTATATCCGCAGAATGCAAAGCAGAGTGCACGAATGCTCTTCGCGAGAGGTAATTCCTCGTTTTCGAATCATGATCCCAAAGAGATACGAACAGAGCGAGGGAGAGGGAAAGAGGCAGTCGCGAGTTGAGCCGAATAGCCGTCGAAGCGAAGCCAGTGCGCGGCGCTGGTGGCAACGACCCCGCGCGCCTATTCTCTCTTTATATGCTGCAGGTTCAAGTTGCAGAAAAACGTGCGCCGTGAAAACAACACTTATACGCCCGAATCGGAAAAAAAGCATAATCGTCTCCGGGGACGATCGTCTCGTATAGCATTTGATCATGTTCTCAATACTCAACGATTTGCAATATATGATTCAAATGTTCGCATCTCATTAATCTCGATAAACGTCTCGATTTTTCACGCAACGCTGGGCTCGTCGTTCAATCGCTGTTATCAATTATCGATTATCCTTCGCCGATTTTTAAACACTCGACGAGCCATTGTAATTTATGTTAATTTTTATTAGCTCGCGGTCGCATCGGCTATTCAATACAATATCGCAACGAGTACAATGTGCCTATCGCGTCTATACGATCTTTAAACGCTTTATTATTGAGAAGATTGCCGATGATAGCAATAATTGCAATTATTTTAATTATACATTTGCAATAACAATGATTATTATTATTATCGCTTTTGCGTAACTCCTATACGTCCTTCAGGTTTTTACGGAACCTTTCTTTTCTGCCCTACGCCCCAATTTCTCACTAATTCCGTTTCCATTTACTGGATTATTATTATTATCATTATTTTTACTTCGAGTTGAAATCTTTGGAATATTCTAAGACCGATTTTTTTTTTATTCGTACTCGGTGAAGGTCATTCGTCATCAAGAAACAACGAAAAATGATAGAAGCATACAACGATACTCGGAGTACTACGTGTTCTCTTGGATACATGTTCGTATGGACGTTTTTACGATCCGAGAGAGAGAGAAAATCGTTTTTTTTTCCTTATCCTTCGATAAAGGAAGAATTCAAACGGCATGACAAAAAAAAATAATGAATGAAATGAAATAACGCAATGGTGATTTTCGAACGTACCCTCGCTCCGAGAAAGCGGGCTTCCAACAACTCCTGCTTCCTGGGGTCCAGGGTGGCCTGAAAATGCTCCATCTTGACGCCAGCGCCTGTAAACAAAATGAAGAGAACGTTGTGACGCGATGACGACAAGTAATCAACAAACAGGTGCAAGTTTTCGTACTTTGAGAAAGAAAAAATGATCAAGCTACGCGAATCGCCCGCCTCGAAGCTGGCGAGAATTTCAATGATTTCGCAGTTTGCATCTTTGAAAAAAGATATGGAGAAAATTGAGAAAAATTCGATCGAAAAAATCGGCGGAATTTGACTTTTCGTTGAGTTTCAACGATGCCAACTTCGTCATCGTGCATTCCCCCGTGCGAAACTTTTTTCCTCGCCCAGAATATGCTATCCAACGATTTTCACTCGTTCGGACGATAATTTTGTTTCTTTTTGTTCTACGATCTATTGTCTATGGAATAAACGCGCGTCGTACTAGTACGAAAATAATTGTTTCACGGAGCAAGCCTGCGGAAGGGAATGAAGGGAGAAGACGCGTTTGGTAAACAACGAGAATTCTGTCAGATGACAGAAGGTACGTTCAGGGGTCATTCGATGAAACAAAAAGCAATCTCATGTTGAAAAGATCGTAGCCTTGAGCGTAATACATGCGCGTAATCTCGATAACACGTGTGTTTCAATATGGCGTCAGAATATTCGACTCGAATGAGCGTATCGCGTCAAATATACATACGTCGCGGATGCTGCAAAATCCAAGATGCCCACCGAGTTCTTACGTTCGCGTCAATCCGTTTATTTCTGTGTGACTGCCTGATTTCTCTCATTCGGCAATTTCGACCTCGCGATTTTCATTTTCTACTCGAAATTTCGTTATTTTTATTTTCGTCATCGGCGGCTATTATTTTTTTCCATTACTCTCCTCGTGATTATTTACTACTTCAGTGTTTTAAGCTTTACTTTCTACGATAAACATTGATAACGTGGTAAAATTTTACAAGCGAACGTCTCTGTAGGGTATCGTTTTCGTTTTTTTTCCGCTTTGAGTGCGGTCGTGCCATTGGAATACGCAAATTTCAAAATATTTTTGTCCTCGAACATCGAATTATCTTATGTAATTGCGAATAATTTTAAAGAATCGTCAGTCTTTCTTATCTCATGGAGGATTTTGTTTTTTTTTTAGCCGAACCAGGGCGACTCAACCCTTTGACCTTTATCATACGTTCAACTCGGAAATCAATACACGAACCGGATGGCGTAGTGTAGTCTTTGGGTAGAATAGTCGTTTGTTGCTCTCTCTCTCTCTCTCTCTCTTTCTCGATTATATAGTATGTATGTAATATATATATATACACACATATATGTATGTAAATATACGCGGCTACTCGCAGAGTTCCAGGGGTTGAAGGGCGGTGGGCGCGCTGGAAATTTTTAAGGAGTTTTGCCGAGTCCAGTAAGCAGCAGGATTATAAAATGCCGAATAAATAAATGAGAAAGTTGAACTGAACGCTCAAAGAGAAAATGGAATGAAACACTGCTTCTTTAATTGTCGAAATAGATCGAGACACTGTGGCGCTGCTGTCGCGACTTTCGCGATCGTTGATAAATTCAGCTTCGACAATTAACGGAGAAGACATTTTTCGAAATTTAACCACCGATCAGTACCGTTTTCCATCACGACGACCTCGGAATGATTCGTATTTCGTTTTTTTTTATTTTCGTCAAGATATATTTTATTGACCCGGATTGCTCGATCGATAAAACAGAAACGCTTCGGTTTTTCTTTGCGCGAAAAACCGATTCACGAAACACCCCGGAGATTTTTCGGTGTAAAGTGTTTCGGACATGACCTCTAAAATTTTCGTATCCTTTATTCGCCGATTGAACTGTTTTGATGATCGGGAGAACCGTGGAACAGAATAACAACCTTGTGAAAGCTGCCAGAGACGACGAAATTGAGTTTCCAACGTAGCATTTAGCGAGCATCGAGTGGCAATTTTACATTTTATTCGGAATTGTTGTTCCTCGTCGTTCACCGTCCCGTAATTGATTTAAAAAATGGCCTTTGCTTCGTTTGTCGACGTACTCTAGCGGGGATTCGATTATTGTTCTTTTTTTTCCACACAGCTAATCGAATACGACGGAATTTAAGCACTCGCGCATGCGCGTGGCACGCTTTTGTTTACACGTTGGAATTTTGTTTCCCCCATTAATGAAAAACGTTAGGAAAATGCATCGAAGCACGAAAACTTTTCATGTCCGAGAGAAACAAAAAAAAACATCGAAAACATCGAAAAAAATGGATTCGATTCAATGATCCTAATGATCATCGTCTCAAACGAAAAATCAGTAATCAATAATTCCCTAACGTTTGTTTTCCGAAAGTTGTAATTACTCCTCTATACATTTTTTGTAATTCGGATGAAAATAAAATAAACGAACAAACGGAATTTCGAAATATTGAAATACTTTGGAAAAAGTTCGTTCGGAAAAATGAATGAATTTATTTCATAAGACGAGAAGGTGCTCGCAATTTTTTAATCGAATTTTCTTTTCCGGTTTCATTACATTTCATTATACGATATCACTTCTCGTTATTACGATCATGCTCTTGTCGCTTGTAATGTTTTTTGCGTGTTCACTTTATTTCGTCATCGTCCCGCTCGAGGTTACAGTAGCAAGGGAAATCTCCAGTAGACATTTGCACCTTTGGTTAGGTTAGATATCGCCTGGCTGGTCAAATGTGCGACAAAATTGATGGGGAGAGTGCAGTGCGCAATTGTAACGAGAATCGAGAGAATGACGATGAAAAGCACAAGACAGCGAGAGAGAGAGAGAAGAGGTTAGAATAAACAGAGTTTCTCAACTTCATCTGAAGCTTTTAGGGCTGCGCTGGGAATTTGAGAAGATGGAAGGTATAAGAGGAAGGAAGAGGAAGAGGCGAGACTACGTTGCAGTAGCCAAAGAGAGGATTGGAATTTAAATCGAGAGAAGAGCAACCGAACCGTATAGTGTCGACACTCGTCGCTTGGTGGCTATCATACCGACTGAATTCGTTTCTTTTTATCTCTCTCTCTCTCTCTCTCTCTCTCTCTCTCTCTCTCTGGCTTCTATCTCTTTTTTTTCTGTCGCTTCATTTTTCCGCTCCTTGCTCTTCGTCGTCTTCTGCATCGCCTACTCCACCTCCTGTTTTTCAATCTTCTCTCAAAAAGGAAAGAGTTTAAAGAAGAAACGATGCTCTTCTTTCAACTCTTTTCCACTTCTAGTTTCACTCCCTCCGATTATTTTTCTCCGCTTTTTTCATTTGCCCCCCATTTCTCTTCTCCTCAATCCGCATCTTTTTATTCCATTTCATCGGATTTTCATCGGATTCAACGCGCCTGTATTTATGTCTTTTTTTCCGAAAAAATCTATCCCTTATTCGTCTAATCTGTGATATCTATACATCTAGAAAACGATTTTTTAGCGGAAACATCCGGCGAGAGTTAATTTTTGAGGTTAAAAGCGGCAAACAAAACTATTCCACGCAATTATATGCATTTTCGTTCGCTTCCTTCCTAAACGACGCAACGTGTGGCGCCATCTTAGTAATTTTCACTTCCGCCTTCGAAGATCGCGTCGCGGGTTCAGCGCGAAGTTTTTCGAATTTCAAACTTCTTTTGCATTCACCTTTTTTCCACATCTAAAATTGGTCTTTGAAACTTTCACTCAAGATGTGAAGAGTCTTTGAGACGATATTGAAATAATCCCGCAACTTTCCTTTCTTTTTCATCGCAATAATTAGTCCAAATTTCATTTTTCCAGCTCCACCGATTCCCTGCGTGGGCGCGCATTCAATAATAATAATCTAATCAAAATAATCGTCTTTATTTGCCGCCGGCTGATCGAACGATCAGCTTTTGGCAGCATCATTTTTTTTTCGACCTTGAAATTCTTCGCCAATGATTAATTTCTATTACCATGGATCTATAAAAATCTCGTCGAAGTTTGTATCATGGAAACGCGAACGGAAGTCGATTCGAATTCTTGTATGTATGTAATAACGTAATGCCTGCGAATTTCAATTGCTTCAGAGTGGAAAACACCAATGGAGTGTTTCGGTGGTATTCTACTTTCAAGATTTCTTTGTTCTAATGTAAAAGCTAACATTCAAAAGTTGATTTTTTGTCAACATTCCTATTCGCATTATTCATGTATCTAAACAAGTTTAGCCCGTAATGCGCGAATAAATGTGACTTTTTCCGTTTTATTTTTCCTTTCTCTTTTTATAGTTTTAAGTTTAGCCACAGGACATTTTCTACTCTCACATTATTTTTCGATCCGCGTGGATTTATCTTTTAAAGACATTTTGAAACTGAAAAAATAGTCAGCTGTGGTTTGTATCCATCCTGCGTACAGGCGAGGGTTAAGAATAATCATCGCTGTACTCGGTTTATTAATTCATGATGATTATGCACATTTGGTAGTTTCGGAGGCGACAATTTCATTCGCCTTTGTCTTCCGATTCATTAATATGGAATGTGGGAAAAGATAATATCAATGATACTTACCACCACCAGAAGTCCAGCAATTATCAGTCATCCCTGTTTATCCATCTGCGAGTGCTCGACAATTGATTAATAATTGTATCGAATGTTTTTTTTCTTGTTCGCTTTGACTTTCGCTCGTCGTTGACAACGACAACTTTTATCTTTCTCTCGCTGCTATCTTTCACCCTCTATTATGTCGCGACTACGCTGTCCTTAAGACGCGAGTAAATCTTGAGAGATTTTCTCGTTCCGCTTGTATTTTTTGTCTTGCGCATGTTTGGCGGTTTAAAAGAAATGTTAACGCCGATATAACACGCACGAAAAATTTTCCCTCGCTCTTGATGCACTTTTCTTTTTTTTTCTGATCTTTGTACTTTTCTAGAACAACAAACGAAAAACATAAATGAAAAAAACGATTCTAAGAGTGATTGATTGACTATTCATTTTTTTGAGAAGAGAGAAGAAAGGAAAAACCAATCCGCTTAGAGCTCTGAATCCAACAAAATGTTTGGATGTTTCAACGTTCATTTCGCAAACTTTTCTGACGAAAATCTTCGGTTTTCTAACGTATTCTCGAGACTGAATTGGAGAAATAATAACACGCGCTATGACAATCGTAATTGTTTGAAAAGTTTCGGCATATGCGACGGACGAAAGTTAATACAAGTATGACGTTTGCATCGTCGAAGAGGAAAAAAAAAACACGAGACTGTTCTTTTTTGTTAGTGCAAGGGTTATTTTGCAACTAGTTCACGAAACCGAGAATGTGAGAAAATCATGTTCGAAGGGACATCGATACCAATGATATTGTAAAACTTTGAAGATTTGCGCAAAAAAAACATAAAAAAAGAACCATATTTCCGATCGCGATCGGTCTAACCTCGTAATTCGCGAGCGTGATCGGTCTACGCCTCTGAATTTTTCGCGTTTCCACGGTAAAAAATCAAATGATGTATATATGTAACGTCTCTCGTCTTGTACACAGAGTACTGAAAAAAACGTCGGCCTCGTAATAAGCCCCGCGTGAATGAAATAATGAAAAAGAAGAGAAAAAAAGGACAATCCTGGAATAACCTCGAAAAACTAAATATTTACCGAATCACAAAAAACAGCGATGTACTTCGGCCGATTAGCCAAAAGTTTTGAGGTTATAATCATCCGTGCAAGAAGCAGATGATGAACGAGAAAATCTCACTGTATATATCCACCATTAAAACCGTCGCGATGGGAGGGGCAAGAAGGGAAAAGAGAGAGAGAGAGAGAGAGGAGAATCGATATGTCGATTTGTTTCCTCCCCGTTGATTTTTTTTTAACAATTATTATTTCTCACTTTCGTTCGATTATTACGGAACTTCCGGTTCAACAATCAAGTTTTGCCGGATAATTTCATCGCATACGATCGGGACAAGAGAGAGCGATTCTGACATGTTGAGTATTACTCGCCGCTCTAGTGCAAACCGTTTCGGACACTTCTCGTATTTCTCTCTCCCTCTTTTTTTTTTTCTTTCTCAATTTTCTTTCTACGTCTTCGGAGCTTTTTGCGTTCGCGAACTTTCGTTCTCCCTCCCCCCTCTCTCTCTCTCACACTCGCATACGCACTATTTTTCACTGTGCAACACGATGAACGAAAAATTCAATTCACGAGGAACACCGAAACTCCCCGTGAGTTAAAAAGGAATAAAAAACAGTACACTGGCTCTGTTCTTCTCCCTCTCTCTCACACAAAACCACGAACGGTCGTCGAGAGAGAAAATACTACGCGATATATATACGTATATATAACGTGTGTACGATAAAACCTCCGTAGTCTCACGCTACACGGCACCACATTACGAACGGAGAGAGAGAGAGAGAGAGTCAAACACGTACAAAGACACAGGCTTAATCTCGTCTAAATCGTCCCATCCATGTTTCTGTACGAGCAAAGTATTTGGTGTCCTTCTGCCTTGAAACGCACGGTCACTTTCGTATTATTTTTCTCGTACACTCCCAACGACCGGAAAATAAAGCAAACTCAATCTCCTTCTCCGTTACTATTTGTATTTGACAAACTTTTATTAACGTCTATCGCGTATTTTCAAAATTTCTCACACAAACTCGCACGATTTTCCTTTTTAACCGCCAGTAATGTCGTAAAAGAAAAATTGGAAAATCGATCGAGATATTTTGTCACGCGAGCGTAAAATCGCAACTGGTTGTAAAATCTGCTCCAATTTTCACGAGTACACACTGTGCGAAATGATCTGTTTTTTTTTTTATCACGGCGCCTTCATCCACATAGTGTTATATTTATATGCGTGTATAGACATGTACATTTACTGTTATTTTAAATGACACACGCGAGATGCGACAATGGTCGTGTTATTTTTACGCCTCGCCGTACGATTTCTTTTGATTGTGTTCCTATCGCGCACAAGAAAGAGGAAAAACTTGACATCCGAAAGATGGCGTCGAACGTACACTAACCGGCCAAAAGTTCCTTATTTCCTGCATCTTTAGTCGGCACGCGAATTTCAAAGGTTTCCCGAAGAATGAGAAGAGGGCGGAGAGATGAGAGGGGCGACGGCGGAGAAAGGATAGAATGAAGTAGGAGGGATATGTGTTGCACCGTGTTTTTAGTAAAGAGAGCCTAAACCCGACGCGAATCTCTGGAGGGCTCCCGGCACACAATACACCTCGTGGTAGATTTATACGGGAGGATCTGGAGTGGGGGTAAAGTCACGGGCAATAGGAGAGAGAGAGAGCGCCGTACCGGCACACACTCAACTACACTCTGTTACATGAGGGGGGGGGGGGGAGGTGCGCATCGCGTAAACGCGGTAATCGCACGGTTCGTTTGTCCAATTTTCTTTTCTTCCATATATTATCATTTTGCTATGCTTTTCGTAATATTTTTTCGCAAAAACAGCTTCGTCTCGGGCGGTGCAATAATCCTCGTAAATTTCGTGACTTTGTAAATGAATAATATCAAAATGAAATCTAAATAAAATCAATGTAAATAGAAACTATACACGAAAGTGTATATTAATTAACTATATAATGAAATGACATTTTTTTTTTTTAATTCCGTTGATATTTCCCTGTAGATGATAAATTTAAATTATAATTGTTATGTTTAATTTGTAACATTTCCAATTACGGATATACAAGTTTCGAATGTCTTGTTCGTGTTAATGAGGTAAAACCGCTCAAATTCCCGCTAACATTAATTCGTGTTTTATTCTCGCCCAACCTCCAGAGAGTGCTGTAAGATAACCCAAATTTCGAGCAAAAATACAAAGAACACGTATGCTTGCAGTTCTACCGTTTATTCTCCTCTCTTTTCGTCTCTTACGTTTCATTATTATTCCACTTGGCTATGTCAAAAAACGTTGAAATCTCGCACGTTGAACGATAAAGCAGCCTCTTTATCGGTATTTTCACTATAGTTGTGTTATATTGTACAGCAATTTCATTTGTTTCGCCCAATCATTTTAGTTAAAAAATTTCTCGTACAATTTTAATGGCGTGGCAAGAGAATTTCATCCTTACGAACTACGACCTTAATTCATACTCGATGGAAATAACACATATCACGTTCACGGGCTTTAACCGGAAATAAAAATAAAAAAATCTATTTATACATATACTTATATAAAGATTTACAATATATATTTGCTGAGCGCTACTATGACTTTTGATGAGCATTTGGTACAATAAAAAAAGAACAAGACATCATTCGCGTCTAATAAACAAAATGGAAATGTGCAATTGATATTTGTCAATGAGGTATTAATTAATAATCATTCGAATAATATTGAACATTTAATTCTATTTTACTCTCACGACTCGAGGTTTTTTTTCCCTTATTGATGAATTTTTTTTGAAAAACAATCACAATACCTCGCGCATCGTTTAACGAAAATAAATAATAGGGCACGGGCTTTTTTTTCGTTTCCCCAAACACACTGGCGAGAGATTCCATTTTATGACGTACGTTGGAAGGATCGGAAAAAAATCGACGGAATATCGATCTTTTTTATGGCTGTACAAATGAAAAAATGATGCGTGTCTTAAGATAGTGAAAATCATACGTTAATCCGAATGAGATAACGCGTTGTCTGCGTTCGAGACTATTTGACATTTGACGTCTGCCGGGACGACCATCATTTCCTTGCTCGATTCAATTTTTTCAGATTCTTCTCGTTGATTGTCGTTTCTCACGTCTACGTCGAGAGACTGAATCGTCGTCAGCGTGCTCCACCAATTTGTAAAAGCGCCTTTCGCTTGCGATATCGCGCCACCTGCCGATTTTTGTTGTTCAATATTTGTCGATGAAAAGACGAATTTACGTGCAACAGCTGATGCGGAATTATCAGCGAAATTTATAAAATAGTCGAGCTGTTCCATACTCACCAACGGCTTTTCCGGTCGTCGCAACGGCTCTTCCGGTTGTCACCATAGCCTGATTTATTTTCCTCCCACCTTCGGTATTTTGCATCGTACTAAAAAAATATATATCTCATTTTATAAGTATATCGTCGAAATCAAAGTGCGGACATTTTTTGTTTCGTTAGTCATTCACGGAAAAAAAAAAATTCGTACTGCGACAGTCGTAGTTTCATGTCCTGCACGGAAAGCTGACCGGCAAACGGATGCCCCGGCTCGATGCAATTGATCTCCGATTTTTCAGCTTTACAAAAGTTTTTATAATTGTTAGTCGCGCGCCAGGCATTCACGTAAGCTCCGTTAAAATGATCAATCTGTCGGGTGTCGTTGTGCAACGTTGTTCTAACGAGACTGAGGAGATAAACGCGAAATTGCGTTCGGATCCACTCGTCGCCGCCTTCCCAACCGACGCCATCGAGAAAAACGTCTCTTCGCGGTTCGGCGACGTGCCGAACGACGTAATCGGCGAATCGAAGGTCCTCCGTCGTGAGATGCAACTGTCGACGAAGTTCGGGATCGTTTGCTTCGATTCTCGCGCTCTCGGCCTACAAAAATTAAAAAAAAATCGACTCTCGTATTCACGTCCGGTGTAGAAATTTGTAGCGTTCGACTTTTCAAGTTGATTCGCAAGTTCTTGGATTTGAATAATTTTTCATAAATTGAAACCAAAAAACGGGATATCGTTACTATTTCGTCGAGAAAAATGAATCGTTTTGACAAGTTTGATCAACGAACATAGAGAGCTGACTATTTTTCTGAATTATTAATTCGTAGCGAAAATCGAACGTGAATGAAAAATTACCTCGATCAATACATCGATAAGCTGCTTCTTCTGTTTGAACAAAACGTTCGTAGCTCCGACGATGTAACCGCTAACATTAACGTCCCCGAGAAGGTCGAGATACGGCAGAGACAGGTACGGCAAGCAGAGATAACCCTTGAAAAACAATTAAACCCTTGACAAAAATCATTATTCCTCCAACGAAAACAGACTTTATGAAAATTCCATTCAATACATAGTTGCTTTAAAAAAATTGTCGAATATTTGGTAATTTCTTCGAGTGTTGGGCAAATTTTTCAAACACAACGGGACGAATATACTAACTTTGGTGAAGAGATTAAGGGGTAGACCGCAATTATCCGGATTGACGTTAGCGATCTGCGTCAAATTTGAGGTCAAACGAGCCTCGGAAAGGGCATCGCTGCTGGTATCACGCGGTAAAACGTTATCGACGACGTCGCCCATTGCCAAATTAATGGCGTTACCGCTTGCGACTCTGTGCACATTTTCGCGTATTTTCGGCGAGTATCTCGCGTCGCTCGACACAACTGCGTCATAAGAATCGCACGTCGTCCGCACTGTATCGTCATTCAAAACGATGACCTTGCTCTCTTGATTTTTTTCGTCGTCGTTATTGTTTTTTCTCGTCAACGACGTTAATTCGTCGATACATTTACCTTCCATAATCTCGATTGTTTTATTGTCATTCGGACAAACGGAATTATCGTTCGTGAGATCGTTAACGACGTCGCGTTTTTCATCCGCTAAGCTTTTGTCGACCTCCTCATTTGACATTACTCGCGGAATTTCATCCTCTTCGAAATTTGGTATCGGCGACATTGGCCTCGAAGGTCTAAACGCGGAGAGAAAGCGAAAATTAGTTAGGACAATTATTATACAGGAATTTGCATTTCTCGATGATTTTGAAAATCTGGCTACGTGAGTTTTTCCAAAAAACAAATAAAATGATCGGGAAAATGCATCGGATAAAGGTTTGGAAAAAATTCTGACGTATATCCATTTATTTATTTATTTATTTATTTATTTTTCATCAAAGTATCGTACTTACTTGACACAAGCAGCTTCCCTCAATCCATGCTCGATTAATCCCGGATGCAACGAGAGAAGAGTGAGAATAGCGACGCACAGGGGCTGCACGGGAGATTGGTAAAAGACCACTTTTTTCTCGAGCAACAGAAGTTTAAAGAGAAGAAGAGCTTTGTGACGGAATTGCAGTATGAAGTCTCTCGCTGATAAACCTTGGAAAAAAAACGAAACTTTTAATTATTTGTTGTCTTTATAGAAAAAATTCTTGAAAATTATAATAAAAACGAGCATACCGACGAAAATCTGAGGTGGAATTTGACTATCGGCACTCATACAAGCATTCAAGTGATGATAAGTGTCTTCGAGAAGAGAAACTTTACTGAAATCTCCCTCGTCGAAATAAGCATGAGTAATAAGCGCCATTTTTACTTGTATGTGTCCATATAATGGTAAATCGCTTAAAACACATACGGACTTTTGCACCGTACCCCTTGTTATGTCGGAGGTGCGATTGATCAATTTCTGAAAATCAAATAAAAAAAAAAGATGCAATATTATCGAAAATATTAATAGAAACCAGTGCTGTTTTTTTGCTGTTTTCAACAAAAATAAAAAACACAGTCACACTATTAATTATTATTGGGATGACGGTAGAATGTAAACGATTAATCGGTGGATCAAGATGAAATGAGAGATTTATACCTCAGCCGGAATCTGCCTGAAACACGAGACTCCAAAAACAGTTTTCTTAGGGTCACTGAGACTCGGCAGATGAAAATATACCGCATCTTCGTCATAGTTATGAGAGCCATCGGGCAGCGCGAGCGTAGGCAAATATTTCCAGCCTAGAGGACATTCGTTGGGTGATCCCGGTACCAGAGCAGGAAATGAGTATTCAACCTGAATGAGAAACAAAAACAAAAAACGAACATGTTTCTATTCCACGCTGATGAAGAACAAAAAAACATCGAAAATATCATTTGAAAAAAGAATTAATCGCGTTGCGTGATCTTCGATATTTATGCTCGGGAGATACGTAAATTGTAAGAAAGAATTCAACGTCGAATGAAATTTTTACGAAATGCATTTGATAACAGTAATGATGAATTATTGGATTCACCTGACAACCCTTTTTGTGATGAAAACCAACGACAATAACGTGAAGTATCGGACCTGAGGATTCTGCCATTGTTATTGTGTCACACTCCTATGGTTTATGCACTTGTTTGCTTGTTTTTTCAATTAGCACTGTTGTCGAATTTTCATACATTCAAATGAATTTCAACGAAGAACTCCATGACAGCGATAAGAGAAATAAACAACCTGTGTATCTATCGTTTTTATCGTTTTTGTCACTTTACCTCGCGTCTAAATAAGCGGGATGACTACTTTATGTGGGCGAGATATAGCAGACGACATGCGCCATACTGCTCTTGCGATCCAATAGCGATAGTCCTCCGTAAAATATCGGAAAAGTAAAAAAAAGGGGCGACCATGGATATTGTATTATTATTAAAACGAAGTAGAAAGAAACTATTTTGTCAAAATTAAATGACACATTATTCAACACTTTTGTAGGTTATGGTTTAATCGAAAGTTTGTTTTTTCCATAGATAGATGGCGCTGAATCGTTAAATGAATTGTGAATCATTTATTAGATTTGTATTAATAATTACGGATAAATAAAGTTTTATTGAACAGAGATATATGTATATTATTGAATAGAGTTATTTATTCGCAATCAATGAATCAATCGGAGAGTCTTTTTGTGTGGTGGGCGAATAATAACGATAAGAAAGGTATTTCGAAAAGCCCGCCTGTGACTTTCGTGGAAGCTTCACCGCTAGGCGGCGCTATATGTCGATACCGTATATCGCGGCGCGCTTTTCTCTCGCAGTTTCCGGTCTCCTTCATTTACTTTCTATCTGATAACACAAAATCTTTAAACGTCAAAATCAATTTCAAAAGGTGTCGGGGATAAGTTTATATCTTATTTTTCTGTATAAATTTGTCTTCGATCACGAATGAATAATCAACCAGTTTTTTGACACAAACCCACGCGATGTTTTAAACAATTGTTTTTCCCCGACTATTACGAGTGACAATTGATTATTGCAAGTGACACGAGTTCGATTGTCGTGGATTTTTGGTAATTCTTGTTTTCCTTTACCCTACGTTCATTATACAATATATTTTTTTTATTTCACTGTACGAAACTATTTCCCACAAGATCGAGAACGCGTTTCCAAAAGCGTAATTTTCTTAAAACATTTTTGGAGCAACCAACCGATGATCAATCAATGTTTGACATAATTTTTCGAAATGATTCGTTTTATTTATAATCTAAAATTACATTTATAGGTTAAAAATGCCGAGCACTTATCTTTATGCAATTAACAATGAGGGACGAGTTTTCGGCCTCTCAACTTCAGGCACAATGTGGCGAGAATTTATGTATCTTGGCTTGGAATTTAAACAACTTTCGGCGGTTCCACATTTTATGTGGGCCATTGGCGGAGATCGCCAGGTTTACGTTCATGTACACGGACTGGACATACCCATCAGAATAAAGGAAGAAACATACGAAAATGAAGTATTCGAGCCTTATATATTCATTTATATATACATATTTTTTCGAATAAAATAACTTCAACAATGAATATATAGGAAACAATAGTCCCATTACATGTTTCTCGTAATTAAATCATTGTAAAATGTTTTCCACTTATCTTTTTTTTGTTAACAAATTCAGTGAGGAATTCTACAAAACTTGTTGTGATTATCGATGAATGTACCGAGAAGAATAATTTTTCAGAAAATTTATTAATATTTGCAAAAATGAATTAAAATCAGAAGTAAACTATTATTTCGATAAAGATCAGTCAATTTTGTCCATCAAGCTTCAAGATACGAACAACTTTAGTGTCTGGTAATTAAGAAAATTTTGAGAAAAAAAAGTAATTTAACACAAGTGCATTATCCACGTTTGACTTTTTAATATCGATTAACAGAATAATTTCGTATTTATCGACGATTAATATTAACAAAAACGGATAATTGTTAATAGCGATGGTTACCTCTCGAAGGATTCAGCGGAAGATTACTGCCGACAGACAGATACAATTTTTCCAATCAAGACGGCACGGTCGACCGTTCGCGCGACAAAGTTAAATTACCGTCTATGGCTTGGCAATGGGAAGGCGATTGGCATATAGAAACGACGCTGGACGGGCAACCCTTGGATCACGATGTTCGATTTTTAATTACGTTATCTCTTTTCAATTTCTCGTGAGAGTTTTTGAGATTTTTTTTCCATTAAATTCGTGTCAAAATCTTCAACAGGGTTGGACGTACGCGGTAGATTTTCCGGCGACATACACGACAAAAAAACAATGGAAATCTTGCGTAAGAAGACGCAAATGGGTCAGATATCGCAGATACAGTGCCATGAATTCTTGGTGCGCCATTGCTCCGCTTCATAAAGATCCGACAAAGGTCAGAGCGACGTTCTTACTTTTTCCGAACTGATGAAAAATCGTTGAGCATCGGATGAAATAATTATCATCTCGGCAATGATTTTCAGGAACCTTTTATCGATGTTGCCATCGGCGGAAATCAAATACCCGGCGGAAGTCCCGGAAGTTTGGTGGTTTGGGCCGTTACGGCACACGGAAGGGTAAAATACATTTGTAGCATTTGGCTTTTTCCACGTTAGCGCAATTTAAAAAACATTCTTGATTTTCAAGTTGCAATCGTAATTTTTTCTTTTTTTTTCTCATAAAAATGATCGCTACGAAACGTCGTTAAATCTCTCGCGAGATTTATTTGTAACAAACTCATTCATCTTGTACAGGTCATGTTTAGAGTCGGAGTTAGCTCGACATCGCCCGAGGGTCAACGATGGAGTGCTATTAAATTACCAACCGGATACGAAGTGTGTCAAATAAGCGTCGGTGTCACAGGACTCGTGTGGGCTGTTCTCATGAATGGCAAAGCTATCGTTCGAATTGGCGTAACCAGGGAAAACCCAATGGGTAAGTAATAATCGAAAAAGACAAAAACAGACGAAAGGGAAATTTCCGCAAAATAATTTCCCCAAGTACAGTTACGTGAACGCTGATTATTTACTTCGAAAAAATCGAGAGATGCATTCTTGCAGCTGCAACTTTTCTCGATGATTTATTTCCATCCCTAATTTTTGTACGATGATTTTTTATCAACGTTTTACCTGTTGATAAAAAATCACAGATGAATCCTCGAAATCTCGCGGCTTTGACATTTTTGTCCACATTTTTTCTAAATTTTTTTTTGCATTATTATTTTTTTTTCAATTCAAGGAGACGATTGGTCCGAAGTCGAGCCGCCGCAGTCGGATCTCCGTCTTGTACAAGTTAGCGTCGGAAACGATGCCGTTTGGGCTGTGGGCCACGAGGGCAGCGTTTGGTTTCGCAAAGGTATAAAGGGCGAAATGAGCGGCGTGTGCGAACAATTATCGACCGGAACTGGATGGGTGGAGATGCTCAGTAAAATGGCTCTAGTCTCTGTAGCCCCGAACGATCAAGTAAATTGCTGAAAAGAAAACATCTCAATTCCTCGACGATCGATCGGACCAGCGGTGAGTCATTTGAAAGAAACAAACTTTTTCAGGTTTGGGCGATTGGTTACGAAGATAGATGTCTGTATTACCGTAATGGAATAACGAGATCGGAATTAACGGGCAAAAAATGGCGATTGGTCAACGTTCCTCTTCAGTTGAGTCGCGCCAGTAGCAATGCGAGCTTGTCGTCGAACAACAGACACAGCATGTGCGGTACTCCGCAGCAGCTTCGGCATCAGAGCTGGACCTCCCTCGTAAGATGGATATAAAAAAATAACGCTATCGAACCAATTGAAAATTCTATTCTCAAAGATGTTGGAAGAATATCTTGCAAATTCGAATTTTCGAACGTCGGGAAAGAAAAATAAATTTATTCAGCGGTTAGAATTATCGTCGATCGATAATTATAAGAGAAAAGTAAATTTGAGTTGATAATTGTTACAAGATGCAATGGACATTCATATTTTTTTTGCCATTAAATTGTAAACACGGATAGAAACACTTTGATGGATATCGTGAATAAAAAATCGATAGAATCGACCGCATAGTACGAGCGACGGTGCAGCGCTGCTGAGGGATTGGGAAGAGCAGTCGAGATCAGCACCGACACCGACATCGTTGAAATTGTGGCAAAAAACGAACGACGGTACGGTCCCGGGTAACGTTCAGCAGACTTCCTTCAAAGAGATTTATAACAGCGAGGAGAAAAATCGGTGATTCAAATAATTTCATCGTTTTTTTTTAAATATTTCGTCTCCTTTCTTATGCAGAATTTTTTCATCAATTCTCATCGGTTTTACTACAGGTCGGGTAATTCCGTGGAAATGAGCGACTTGACTGAAGCGAGCGTTGCCAGTATAACGATATCGAACGAGTCTTTGTCGCAGAGCGGCGAGTCCATCGTCGTGTCTGGCAAAGGCATGGGCAGTACAGTAAAGGTTCGCTCGTTAGTAATTTTTTAACGTTTGAATAACAATTTATCGTCACGATGAATCAATCGGTAATTACTTTTGAGAGATATTTAGCATCAATAACAAGTCTCGTTTTTCGACAATACGATCGTTTGTTTCAAAATCCTTGTGCACGCAAATACGAGGACGAGAAATAACAAAAATTCGAATTCGCACGATGAGAAATATCATAAAAATTCGTTTGGACGATTTTCCAGGTTAATCCAGCTGCCTGGAGTCCCGTTCATTCGGTCGGTTCGATGGTCGGTGTTGAGGCTCATCCCGAAACCGACGGCAGTGTCTTCGATCCGGATTTAACCGGAGATTCGGGAGTTTATGGCGAGGACGAGAGTGCAGCCGGTGTTTATTGGGCGGAATGCGATGTATCTTGGTCGAAAGTCGAAGCTGGCGCCTGTTTCGTAGATCCGGGAAATCCACCGAAATGGTACACGCCGTAATCGATAACGGCCGATCGACCGATAACGTTCACGAAATTTCGTGCATTCGCCAAATAATTGTTTTTCAAATTTTCTCACACTGTTGTCAAGGTCATTATCTATTATCGCTCATTGAAAATTCAACAGGGTCGCCGACAGCCAACATCCGTTGGGCCAAGGCGAGATGGTCGAACCATGGAGGCTACGCGTACTCGAGGAATTGAAGAGTCGTTTGAAAAATGTCGATTTTGATCTTGCGAGGTACGAGAAAGCTATTGAGAAATCCTCCTGGGTGAAAAACGGCGATGCGAGATGCCAGCTCAAGGGCAGTCTCGTGTACGAGGATTGCGTCATAGAACTCGAGTGGATAAGCAGCGACAGTGGTACACTGGATTCTGGAACTTTGACAATTTTGAACGCCGATGGGGCAACCACTATGGTGATTTTACACATTTTTTTCGGTTTTTTTGTTGTCATTCGCGAACTCGTCTGTGATTTCGCTTCAATTGACGTTTTGACTGTATTTTTGTCAAACGAACTATGGGAAATCATCGAAATTCGAGCGATTGAATACTCTGACCTGGAAAATTCGATATTTCCAATCGTTATTTTTCTTTCTATTCGTGACAATCCGAAAAAAAATCTTATTACAGATGCAATTCCCGATATCGGAGATCGTCTGCGTCGTATGTTGCAGCGAGCCCGGAAATCCACGATTAGCTATTCACACGCCCCGTTTACCGCGTTCCAAAGTTTTGAGATTGCAGTTTGCCAGTGACACGGAAATGGAGGATTGGATGGGACACATAACATCCGGTAAAATGATTATCCTTTTTTTGAATTCGCGAAAGCATCGTTTCTCGAATAATTTCGAATGTTCATCGAAGAAAAGATCCGTTACAAAATATATAAATATATGCAGGAGCTTTTTCATTAATATTCTCGTATTTTTAGTCTCTTGCAAAATGAATAACGTGTACGGGAGACCCGGACCTAATACGATTTGGGCGACGACTGCTCTCGGCGACGTTTTCGTCTATGATCCGGTATTGGCGGAAGTAGGAACAAATAAATAGAAAAAAAAGCCAACGAAAAACTGATTCTTTTTAAATTCTATTTTCAATTTAATTTTCTTAATATCACAGACCAATCAATATCTGGAGGGACTTTATTCGCAAGAGTTGGACACTGCTGGGAAGGAAATGCCCTTTGAGAGTATTTTGCAAAATGGATTTTGCCCCGGTTCTGAGTTGCACATATCCGTCTGCGTTCACGACGATGCGGACAGGTAAGATGAGTGAAAAAAAACGAAATGATTGCGAGAATTCGAAATTTGACACGAGACGGTGGTCGTAAAGGAATTAAATGACATTTTTTCTTGTCCTTTTCAACGTTAAAAGTTAATCGGGGCTAATGATAGTTCTCCAGAATGAAAAATAAAAATGTGTGAATTAAAGTCCGAAAAAACGATTTCAATCTTATTGTTGAAGGCTAGCGTTCAACCTCGTCAGTCACACGACGACTGTTCCGAGGCAAAAAGGAGCAGCCGAGACTCACGACATTGCTCTGCACTTCAATCCACGATTGAAAGAAAATATAATCGTGAGAAATACGTATCAGAATGGACAATGGGGGGACGAGGAGAGAGGAGGCGGTAGTCCACTGAAAGCCGGCACCGATTTTACCATGAAAATCATCTGTGAGAATAACGGCTATCGAATTTTCATCAACGAGAACGATTACACGTTTTTCGGTCATAGAATATCGCCAAAGAGTATCACGCATTTGAGAATCAAGGGACTCATGACTCTTCATTTGGTTCTTTATAAATCACCGATGGTGCGTACGTGATTGGGAAAGTAATTGACATTCTTAAGCCGAAAAAATTCATTGAAAATTAAAGTGACTTTTGATTAATAACACCGACAGAGAGATAGAGAGAGAAAGAGAAAGAAAATTGAAAAGGAAAGATTATTCGAATCTAATGAGAAATAATGAAAATCGTCCAGTTGAAATCGCGAATTTCCATTTATCATCCCAAACAGGTAATAATAGAGCCGATGGGAATGTTTTGGAGACAAATCGGTGGGCATTTGAGGAAAGTCGAGACTTGCAGTTCGGGAATTACGTGGGGAATCGGCTACGACAACACAGCTTGGGTGTACACTGGCGGATGGGGCGGACTTTTTCTCAAAGGTAATTAATCGTGCATTTTTTTTTGCCCATTGCCTCTTCGTAGAAAAACAACGAAAAAAATTGTTGAATTTCAGGTGCAGGCGGCAGTAACGTGGGGATAAATCCAATGGCGGATACTCACAATTATTTCGTGTATGAAAATCAACGATGGAATCCGGTAACCGGATATACGTCACATGGCCTTCCGACGGATCGCTACATGTGGAGTGACGTTACCGGACGTCACAAACGCACGCGCGAGCATACGAAATTATTATCGATGCACTGGCGGTGGGTTTCCGATTGGATAATCGATTTTCACACGCCCGGCGGTGTCGATCGCGACGGATGGCAATACGCTACGGATTTTCCATCTCAGTATCATGGAAAAAAGTCTTTCACCGATTACGTCAGACGACGACGATGGTTCAGGCGTTGTTTATTAACGAGCAGCGGACCATGGCAAGAATTGGGCAATACAAAACTCGTCGATATCTCGCTATACGTTAGTCGAAAAAGAAAATTCACTCTTTATTGTGAGACTAAAAATTCTTCACAGAATTTCGAAGGCAAAAGTAATTTCGTGTGTTTTTTTCTACTTAGGTTTCTGAAAAACCCGGCACCGATTCGCCCGTGGATGTTTGGGCTGTGGCTGCAAATGGCGAAGCGCTTTTCAGACGAGGAGTCTCGGAATCCTGCCCCATGGTAATCAACGATTCAATTAATATGAAAATTAAATGGATATGAAAATTCACCGGATTGGTGACATTTTGGAAATTGATCGAAACAATTTCGCAGTATTTTTGTCGCGATGAGAAGTAAAACATTTTGTTTACATTCAACGCGGGATTGTTCGATATTTTCGGGAGAGAAAAAAATATTTTGTGAGGAAAATGATCAAATTTCGCTTGTTGATCAATTTTGGCATTTATTTAGCAATTAAAATATGTTCAGGGCGTTACGTGGGAGCATATACCGAGTGATCAGCCGTTGATCGCGATATCTTGCGGTCCGGATAATCAGGTTTGGGCTATCGGCAAAAATGGCTCGTCGTATTGGCGCTTCGGCATAACAGCTTCGAAACCGATCGGCGAAGTATGGACAAACGTCGAGCCACCGTCTGGTGCGCATTTGAAGCAAATATCCGTGGGTCCGAACGTCGTTTGGGCCCTCGACGATTCCGGCAGACTGTCGGTGCGACGTGAAATACAGCCGAAAGTATTTCCCGAGGGAACGCACTGGCAGACACTTCCGGCTATGCCCAACGATCCCATTCACATTGGTAACTCGCCTTTTCCCATTAATTCACAAAAATTACTCTCCCATCATTCATTTTTCGTCGAGATTTATCGAAAAATTGTTTTCCTCCGTCAGATCAATCGGTCGTAACGGCGAAACAAGGATTCCGTCGCGTGACCGTTGGTCGCGAGACCAGCCAAGTTTGGGCGATTTCCGGTGCCGGAATCGTTTGTCGAAGAATCGGCATAACGGACGACAATCCCGCTGGAACTGGATGGGTCACGGGGATCGGGGTGAGTTTCAAATCGAAAGAAAAACGAATTTTCGTACTTGGCTCTTTTTCATTGTTATCTGATCCGACACGCACTCATCCATCCACGAATTATCCCGCGAGCCTCGTTCGTTCAATTTCTATATGGCTGAAATCGTTTTTTTGCTATTTTTTCCCACTTCGAAGTAATTCTCACCGAAAATCTTGATCTCACAGGCAAACTGGCAGCACATAAGCGTCGGAGGCCTCGTAAACAGCTCGAAATGAAACTCCGGCTGTGGGAAACTTCCAAATCGATCGTGAATGCAAGTTCGATCTCTCTTTAATGTTTAACGCGCTCATTTGCCTCGTAAATTATGTTACATTATTATCCGAAAATTTATCTCCCGATTCTCCTTGCGATGTCTCTTCGAACGATTGCGTTTTTCTCAACGATACTTTCGTGCAGTTTTCGCTACGCTGCTACACTCTCTTAGAACGTTGGAAGAAAAATGACAATCGTCTTTCTTTCAATACGAAACGAAAAATGATAGAATCGATGTTGCTTTGAACGAAAATATCGATCTGCGACGCGGACGAAGGGGCGACGCGACAAAAGCGATAATGTTGAAAGAAATTTAGATTGAGACCTTCGCGGAAATACGAATAATTAATTTTTCATTCAAACTGATAATAAGTGACGTATCGATAAGAGCTCGTTGCAGACTTCGATGCTTCGTTGTCGCATAGTACGAACCCGCACAGTATTTCGAGCGGAAATTACCGCTTGACGTTTTATTTCTAATCTTTTAGTCGTTTTTAAGAAGAAAAAAAGACATAATATAAGATGATCGAGAATGAGGGAAAAGAGGCTACTCCAAAATGATCGTCCCGAGTGTAACCAAAGAGTTGGATTATTACTGATGAATACACCGGCTGTCTCGAAAATTAATATCAATGTGAAAGTAAATTCGCGATGAAATATGGGAATTTTTGGATTCGATGAGTTATTAGTTCATTAATTTCGACCGATGAAACGCCCAGAACATTTATTATTGTTGCTCAAAGCGCTACACCGATTGGCCCAGTTTCATTGATTCATAACTGATCACTGATTCGTTGGACAAAAACAGTGAAATGCAATTCGACCGGAACTTTCGTCCCGAGTAAAATCTTATACGATTCTAGTGAAATTCTCATACACCCTGTATATATGACAGCTAAAAATAATTTGCCAAATAAGACGCGGCTCGTTCTTACGGTCTTTCTTTAATTTAATTTTTTTAAATTGATGGGTAAAACTTGCCACCGCATCAACGACATACACACGTGGTATTTATCATTGTACATGCCATTTTCAAGTCGAAGCGAATGTTTAGTTTTCTGCTCCTTTTTTGCTTGATATTTTTCTATAAATATAATGCTTCAGGGAGGAAGAAGAAAATATAATGACAAGAAAACAAATCATCATGGTTTATATCTCTGTACAATAAACGTTTTACACAAAGTAATATAAATTATGCGTCTCTTTTCGCGTTAATAATTACATTATGTACATTTTAAAAGCTAGCAGGAATTGATGTAGTTCAATGATTGTCATAAATACAACGGCAATGGAGTACAGTAATTGATGAAAATAACCGTATAGTATTTTATATGTGACGGGTTATTGAAATAGTAATGATTCATAGAGAAAAAAAACAGCTCTTTGTACAAATTACGGATTTTCCATTCTTCCACTTTGTACGTTTGATTGTTTCATGCGGAATAACTAAATTCGTATTTTATCGATTGCGTTTAAGTACACAACGAAGACACATTTTTCAACGCTTTCTCGGTGCGAAAAGTTCTGACTAATTTATTTTTATTTATTTTTTTTTCATAATTCGCGAACAAAAAAAGTTACTTCTTTGGTTTACTTGATTCCTCGCGTTACCTTTCATGTGCTGGAATTCAATCAAAAAGACAATTGTTTTTTTTGGACGCGTGAAATTGGATCGATGATTCCAACGATCGTTCCTCGATCGATTATCGACCGTTAGAGGCTGTAATACTACTTAGAACGACTTGTAAATAATTTGAAAAAATATCAAAATCAAGCTGCAAATTGCCGGCAACAAATTATCATTCTTCAAATTCAAATTGACGGATAAAATAGCTAACAATGACGAAACAAGCTTACTCGCGATAGATCGCGTAGCAATGACGATCGTTTTGATGATACACCGATGATGATATCACTCAATTCGAAAAATCTTTTTTTCTTTTCTCTCTCTGTTGAAATTCGAAAATATACCGATCAAAACTTCGTCACCAGCTTCACCGGTTCGCTATATTGCACCGTTACCGTTTCTGGAACGATGTTATTTCTCACGCCCTGCAGACTGTGCGAGATACCGTAGAAGAAGTAAATTGCGAATCCTGCGAAAGCAAACATTCCGACACTTTTTAGATGAAAAAAGAATTTTTTTCAAGCGACCATGATATTTGAATTATTATCGAAAAGATCGAAAAGAACGACGCTGGAAAACAGTGATAAAAGTACGTATCGAAAAAGAAAAGAATTTTCATAAGGTCCGCTGTATCCTTCCTTGAGATGCGAGCCATCTTATCAAATTTCATTAATATCCGTTTATCGATTTAGCCGTGAAAATTCAACAGACAGCGTTATTTTCGCATTTACGATATTAGCATGCACAGGAAAAAGCGAAATTGCCTCGTCTTTCAGTTCTTACCGATAACCATCCAGACGGCGAATCTCATCCACGTAAACGAGTCGAGTTGTAGCATGAGATAAAGATTTATCAAAATACTGCAACAAGGTATCAGTGGAACGAGCGGCACTTTGAACGCAAGTTTCGTCGATTGAACCGGTTGCCTAGCTATGGCGATCATCAGCCAAAGCATTATGATGCCAAGAATCGTCAATGCGACGTACGTCGGTACGGTTTCCGGTATCAAATCACCCGTATTGTTGAGTACAAAGCCAAATATTAAGACAACGATAGCTGAAAATAATGAATTAGAATTCCACATTTTTTTTTGCATATAAAAACATGTACTCTTGACGTCAGATTTTTTTTTATACCGTTTGCTTAATTCAAAGTTCAAAATGTTATGTGCAATTTTTCGCTATTTTTCGAACGTTGAAATTTATCTCGAAATACGTTTGGATGTTTTTTTTTTAAGTGAGTAAAATTATTACGGAGAAAGAAATCAAAGCTAAAGGAAATTGAATGTATTTTTAAAAAACGAATAATCGTTTCTTACTGAATGCTAAAACTCCATAACTAGCAACCGAGCTCGAGAATTTCGTTGGTTCCTTGATGTTGTGAAGATTGAATACTCGCTTGAAATAGTCCATTGGCGTTGACTGCGACAGAGAATTTGGCGCAACTTTCGTTTCGTAATCGGCATTCTCATACCTGTAATTGACAAGCCGACAATTTACGAATTTTTCACCGAGAACCAAAAAAAAAATTTGTTTTTCGCTAGGCAATTTTGAACAAAGTATCCGCTTGAACTTGGTGGACTTTATAAGAATTTTTTTTACGAAAGATGAACGAACGAGCTTTTCAACAAAAGTAGATAAATGCAACGTACGACATTATTAACGCATGCACACTTTACCTGAGTATAAGCACAGATATCGCGACGATAGTGTAAGCCAACAGAGTTCCAATTGACATCATATCAATTAATTGCTTTAGATTGAAAATTAAGGTCATGGCAGCTGGAAAAAGGAGGAAAATTAATTGAAACAAAGTTGATGCCACGATTCCTACTTTATTTTCATCACTGGTACTAGATTACTTTTTATTGCTGAATATCGCGATGACAATAATAATAGATAACTCTACCCAATTCGTTAATATGAAATATTAGGAAAATAAAATATTGTTGTATAAATGCTTCTTAACAGTTGCAAAATTTTAAGTACGTGAAATAACGAGAAATTATTATTTTCAAACAGTATTTAGATTGTAAAGTAAAATTGCGGCGAAAAAGGTAGTCATCCCCAGCCGGAAGACAAAGATCGAGTGTGATGTGAGATGGCAATTTTTATCGTCTTACCGGTAAGCAAGCCCGACAGAACCGTGCCGACGATTGGAGTCTGGGTCTTGGGATGTATCCTGGCGAGAAACTTGAAGATGACGCCGTCGCTCGCCATGGCATAGAGAACACGAGGGAGTGGAAACATCGCGCCGAGAAGACTCGTGCAAAGGGCAAATACAGCGCCGATATTTACGATCCACATTATGACCGGCCAACCAATTTGCGCGAATACGTAGGGGAATGGAGCTTGTGGATTCTGTCGATGACATTGAATTCACGAAAAATGTCAAAATGAAACCAGGAAAAAAATCGACAATGCCGAAATGAACGGTAGAGGAGAAAATTGAAAATAATCAATTTAAGTATTTGTATTTATACGAAAAATAATTGTGTTTTTCGAGTGGATATGTTTCAGCGTGGATTTAGGCACCGGGATGGAGTCTGTTTCGTAAATGAAAACGAAATAATTTCGAAAAAATTGAACGAGTCTTCTGAAACATCGAGACATTGGTTATTTGGATTACCTGGTCGTAATAAGGCCACATCATCGTAAGAACAGTCGAAATTGAGAAGTAAGCTGCGAAGATGATCGACAGCGAGATAACAATGGCAATCGGGATTGTTCGTTGTGGATTTTTCGCTTCCTCTCCGGTCGAGGCGACAGCGTCAAAGCCGACAAAGCCGAAAAAACACTTTGCCGCACCGACCATGACTCCACCAAAGCCAAAAGGCATAAAGCCACCGGTTCCCGGATTCTCAGCACCCGCGGGTATCTCATCGAGACTGAGTCTCCAATTTTTCGGATCAGCTGTACAAAAAGATGAAGTTAATCAACATTTTTCTTTCGCTCGATCGCCATATACGCAAATCGTACATCTACTTGGTTTCTTTTTCGTCGAATTCTTACGAAAATTGCACACGAACGCGTGGCTCCGAAATTGGAGAATAGGATAATTTTTGAAATTCACGAAATTTCGATGCTATTTTCATACTAATTTCATCATTCATTTTTCAGAAATCCTCCGTGTGATATTCGAACGTTTGTAAGAACAATATCCGACATTCGTTGTTCACGTAGGCAGAAAAAAAATGCACAAATCGAATGCGAAAATGAAAAATCGCAGGCGGTTTTTTAAAATGGAAATCCGAGAAAGTGCTCGCTGAATTTACAATCATTTTTGTCGGGCTCGGAATTGAATGTTTCACCTTTGATGGAACCAGCCACGACGATAATCGCGATGGTGAGCAGATTAACGACCGTGAAAGCCATGTTCAAGTACGACGATTCCTTGACACCGATGCAGAGAAGAGCGACGAGGAGTATGACCATGCCGAAAGCAAAAAAGTCGGGATATTCCGAGAGAAATGAAACTTCGATCGGCATTATCGATTGTAAATAATCGCGCATGGTATTGCCGAGTAGAGAGTCGATATAGTCGCTCAGACCACGAGCCATGCTCGCAGTACCTGCCAAAAAAGAAACAAAATTCATCCAACTTTAAGTTAAAAAAGCAAAGAAGCTATTCTTGCATGAAAATTCTTTCCAAATATCAACGTAAATATTTCATCATTTTATCCACCGAAAAACAGTATCTAAAAAAAGTGCGAAATTGAGTAAAAATCATCGGCCGTGTTTTTTTCTCTACAGTGACGATTAATGTCAAAGGAAAAACGAGATGGATCGATAATCAATCGTCCGAGTGTCAGAATCGTGAGGGAAAACGTTGCAACTCACCGATCACGTATTCTAGAATCAAATTCCAGCCAATGACAAAAGCTATCAGCTCGCCCACCGTCACGTAGCTGTAAACATACGCGGAGCCTGCTTTTGGCACCCTGGATGCAAATTCGGCATAGCACATTCCTGTCGATACGAAAATTAAGGTCGTATAAACGCAATCCTGACGAATTTAAGAACTGAATTATGCGACATTCATCAGCGGTATTAGTAACAATAATTATTTTCATTATAAAGAAACTATCAATACGCAGTCGTAATTATTATTCTCATCTTCAGTGTTATATTTAATTATGTCTATCATTGTAATTATTATCATTATTATATCGCAAAAATGTAATAGTCACTCTTCGCGAATAACGTCGAAAAAAATGAAAATTGTGCTTGATTGGTTTATTATTTCGAAATATGATTGAAAAATAGAAGATGGATCTATAAATAGATGGAATTCTTTTTCTCTCATTCCTACCGGCAAACGCAGATGCTATTGCGGCTATGAGGAAGGAAATGCAGACAGCTGGACCGGCTGTTTCTTTGGCAACTCTGCCGGCTAATACGTAAACACCAAGGCCGAGTGTCGATCCCACACCAAGTGCCGTGAGATCGAATACACCGAGGACTCTCGCGAGTTCACCCTTGTCGTCACCGACGACGTCGACGCGTTTTCTCGAAAATGCACTCCAGAGCTTCGTTGCCATGGTTGCCCTCTTTATTTTTATTTTATGTATCAAATTTGGTTTTTTATTATCTCGTTCGAGGATAATCCGCTGAAAAGAAAATGAAATCACGCGCGTCATACAGGAGCGGCGTAAAAATCGCAGGAGTTACGTAAAAACGAGAAACGATAATTGATGTGTTTTTGCGGGAATGCCCGACGGTTTAACGAAGGTAAATACCGTTCGTATGAAACATCCTTCGAGTGTCGAATGGAGAGTCGAATAAAAAGAACTTTATGTGAAAAGGCTTTGGTGAAATAAACGTTCCGCAAAACGAAATACTCCGTTCGTTTGATCGTGAGAAAGCGAACGATTATTCAGATGCTGAATTATTCATTTTTTCAATATTTATTTTCACGAAAATGCACTCTGGCTCGAATACTTAATCTTTCTAATAAAAAGTTGATGGACTCCCAAAGTTTATCCTTCGGGAGAAAAAGTCGCTGGATTTTGCGATCACCGGAAAAGTCGAAAAGACAAAAAGTCGAAATTTCGAAGGCTCAAAACTACCTTTTGCTTTCTGATGATGATTTTTTGATGTTTTGTTTAAATTATTAAACGCGTGCGATAAAATTACATATAAAATCAAGGCGCCGCAGCGCAATCGCACCCATCCCTAGTTGAAAGTAATAAATAAAGTTGAAAGTAATAAAAGAAAGAACGTGGATTCCTTTGAAGAAATTATGGCAAAAATGATTTTTTTTCCTTTTTCGCCTTATTCGCTTTTCTCGCTATCTCTCTCGTCCTCTCGGCGCCTTTTCCGAACGAGGATCACGATCCTTCCGTTGTAAATACACGGTGAAAGTTGAAATACAAGTTTTCGTATTTATTTTTCAATAAAAGACATGTTTCATCGGGTGAATTGCAAGCTTTCCAGTCAATTGAAGTACAAGGAGCTTTTGCGAAAGCTCTCTTGTAACTTTCATCTTTTTTTGCACATGCAATATTCGTAATTACTCAAATTTTCGCGGATCCCTCTTCGTCACAAAATGCGGCTTTAACATTTTTTTTTCTATCGTTACTATGATTGTTCGATAAAAATGACAATAACGGCTGCTGCTGTTAAATTCATTATTCTATTTGCAGTGGTTTCAATCGAAAAATAAATGCAGCCGGCCAATTTTTATATTCATTTTTTTTTTATTATAGCTTTGATTTCTATTAGTACGGATTGTGAATATAACGAGACGTGATGCGCGGTTACGAAATACCTCCCGCAATTGGCCATTGACGCTGATGATTGTGAATTCACGACAGTGATTCGATCCAAGGGCGATGAATTGGGACTGGCGAATGTGAGTATTTTTTTTCTTTCTTCCTCTCTTAAATCTTCGGATTAATTCAAGGATAATTATCGAAGGATAAAGGATCGAGGAGAAATTATTCGAGAGGGTCAAGTACGTCTTGTATCGATTAAATGAAAAAGTATCGAAGCTCGCGTTTTTTTTTTGATCAAGGACCTTTGAAAGAAAGGTCAAAATAACTGTAGGCAAAAATGATAGTAAATATATTTCAGAAATATCCTCGACGAAACGTCAGAGAAAAATCATATAAAAAGCTTGAAAATTGGAACTGCGATTAGAAAACTTGTACCTTTGCAAATAAGCATCGTCATGATCCAGAAAAAACGCGGTTAAAAAGAAATCTGTGTGACCAAAAAAAACGAAAGTATCCGTTAAAGAAAGATCCGCCTTTGTAACTTTTGATTCGCTTCGAATTTTAATTTTAATTTTTTATATTTGGCATTGATAATTGTTTTTTCATATTAAATCATTAATTTTAGTGAAATATTTAATTATAACGATTGAAAGAGCAGTAACAAAGGCGTGCAAACGACGTACGCACAGTTTTGAATGAAGAAATGTTGAGCGAGAGGGAGGGAGAGAGAGTACGTGAGTAGTGCGTGAAAATCGTGACACGGTAAATGTGATTAACGTTTTATTGCCCGCTTATTTTACTCCAAAGTCTCCATCTGATCTGATCGACGTCACCTTCAGAGGTCATTATTCATTCTTACGTTGACGAATAATTATTATGATTTTTTTTTCTTATAATCCATAATACATCAGTGATTAATGGACATGAATGTTTGAAGAAAAAATTAATGATAACAGGAGACGTTAATACATTTCCGTTCGTTTATTTTCGCTTTTTCTTTCTTCTGCTTTTTTTTTTATCGTCGCGGCAAAAGCCCAGCTCAGACTGTTTCTCCATTTATTTGCTCGCGATGTACCTGATGATAATATAACATTGCACATACGCGCGCAGATGCATTCTGTATCATCATTTGTTCTCTCGATCGTGATAATTCTTCAGCGAAATTGAGATACTCGGAAAATCGTCTGTTCGCTCATACACACCGAGATGCCAACCTCGTTTCCGTGTCAAGAAGTAAAATAAATGGATAATACATCAAAGAGGAATAATAAAAATGAAATAAAAGGAAAAAAAAATGATCATTTGCCTCCGGTGTGTTAATTACGATCACGTGTCGTACACGTGTAATTGCACGTGTCAAACGGAATTTTCGATCCAGACGTTTGATAAGTTTTTATTACTCGCTCGGGTATTTATCGTATTTGACAAAAATCGTCACGAAAATAAAATCGAGTTGGAAGTTCGAATATTTGACAATGCTATAAAAATCTGAAAAACAAAATTTTTAAAAATCAAAAACACGAAACTCGCCGTTAATGGCTGATAATGATAATACACTGCTCTCGATTACTCTTTTGTACTTTTTCCTTCGCGTGCACTCGCTTATTCGCTTCCCTCAAATTTTCATGAGCATGAAATAAAACTTCATAAAATCTCGAACGAAATCATATTCTTTCGCTATTTAATTGATTTGTACGTTTATTTAATCGATAAAAATAAATCTCATATTTTTCTGCTTTCACTTTTATTATCTCGTTCCTCGTCTTCTGGATGTATATTGATGTTTTTTTTATTTTTGGTTATCGGTCTTTCTCAGCAAGTAGCATGGATTGTTTGCGAAGCAATTGTTTGTATAATGCCCTCTTCTAAAATCGATATTGTGAAGATGACTCCAATAATAAAGATACAGATCGTTGATAATTAAATATCGCGATATTGTCGAGGATAACATTACGTTTGCCTGCCGATTTTTTTGGTGGGAAAAAAAAATATTTTTAGTTCCTTCGAGACGAGGAAAATGATCAAGTACTCAATGTTCTCGAAATTCAGCAATTTAACTTTCGTATAAGATGTGAAATCTTTCCAGACATTAATCGACCGTGAAAGAATATTTACTTGAACAAAAAAAAGTGCAATAAGCCATTTTTTTGTATCGCGTAATTTTCACGAGTAAAATTTGACAAATAAATTTCTTCGGACCGAGACTGCGACTGCACATGGGAATGTGAAATATGTGACTGCATTTAATCATTTTATCGTGTATTCACCGACGTTTGGTTGTTTTTCAATCGCTTCGTTTCTTATTTCACAATTAAGAACGTTCAACTCGTTTCGACACTGCGATTGGAGAAAACCGTAATTCTCACAAGTTTTAACCATGTTTTTTTCGTTATTTCCCTTTAGCGATAAAATTATACGAAATAAATTTGGATCTCGGTTGCACATTTTATTGTCAACGTTCAACGATCGAGGGCGGAGCTCGACAAGCTCAAACTGAGATGTACCGGTATCAATTCAATGTGTTCCATTGTTTTTAACTTTGTTCTATGAGGATTCATTAATGAAATCTCAAGAAAAATTCATCTTCCCACTGCTGGATTGATCTGGATATACCTAACCACTTTGATTTGAAAATATGATCTATTCAACGATTAGATTACAATGTTTAAACACCTCCGTGAGTCGTAACACTCTCAAAAGACTTTATTCCTGCTTTACCGAAGAAAGAAAAAAAGATAATGGGCTTATTGCAATTCAAATACCGAAAAAAAAAACTCGACGACAAAAGTCATTAAAAATGCCACATCTCTTTACAGTTTTGTTCTCTTTTAAGCTCAATTTTGTCAATTATTTTCCTTTTCTGTTATTGCATTTTTTTTGTTTCAAGATCGCGAGGAAGTTTAGCATACTCGGTGCCGTTGAGAAAATTTCGAAAATTTCAATCTTGAAAAGAATAAATCTCGAGAACGTGTGCAAACATGTAATTCTTTGTTTTTCTTCTCAGGATGAAATTGGTACAAAAATAGCAGAATCTAGTGAAGAGGGAAAATTTTTACGCGATTGATCGTTAATTATTCGGTATAATTGTCTGTTTATAAGAATGTAAGTGAGAAAAACTGTGGGAAAACAATTAAAATTCTTTTTTCCCGCCGCTTCTTACAAGTCGTTACACCAAGTTTGTTTATCCTTGAAATTATACCATTACAATCGCAAATGCGCCGCGTTCTAATCGCTTGGATGGCATTAAAGATATACGATATATACGACACAATTAACTCGAGCGGCGGAGCATCGCTGATGGGTGCAAATGACTTGGAAAACGCTTGAAAATCGTAAAAAAGATCGACCTATTCCTTCTTCCCACTTTTTTTTCAATTTGATCATCCCATTGCATGCAAATTTCAATTGAAAAAACGCCGTTTTATCACAGTATCAAAATCGCCGTGTGAATTCTTATTGTTTTCTTTCATCAAACATCTGCTGACGATAAAATCGAAAAAGTCGAAGAAATACAAAGGTTTCCGGCAATGAATTTTTCGTTTCTCATTCACAAAATAATCGCAAAAATATCAACATTGCCTAATTCTCAAAAAACCGGAAGCCGATGGCACTTTTGCAAAAAATTGTGCACCATTTCCTTTTTAACCAGCGCCAAATAAGAAACAATTGAATTTCATAAGAAAATTACAATTTTTGCATTCCTTCGCCGCTTGAAGAATTTTCCAAAATATTTTTCAATATAAAAAAAGAATAAATCATTCCCGTTTTGAAAAATCGATAGAAATTTCTTTTAGTCAAATAAAGATCGAAGATTTATAAAAGAAAAAGGTCGAAATTTCTAACGTTCCGCAATACTTGAAATAATTTAGTCGAGTGTTGAAAAGTGACGGTAAAACTAGACGTCCTCGAATATGCATTTCGCGCGTATTGGTTCGTGCCAATTTTTTTTTTCTTTTCCCTCGTGCTTATAACGCACGGTGGACATTCAACGAGATCTCGTAACAGCGTTACGAATTCGCTTTACTCACCGTGACGAGAATTCGATCATGAGTTAACGAGAAATAAAAGAATAAGCGATTTCACTCGAGAGACAATATTACATCGACGAACTTTTACCAATTTTCACCTATCGCGATTGTGAAAAAGAATTAATTTTTTTTTTACACCACAAAAGAACGAAATAACGAAAATAAAAATAAGACGTCGAACCGCCGATGAACCGGTCGCGTCGAAGTTTGCCGGCCAACTAATAAAGACTGAAACCGAGACACGATTCTCCTACTCCTCCACCTGTCGTAGCGCTCTGATTTTTCAATAACACTCTCCCTTTTTTTCCTCCTTTTTTTATTATACGATTGATTTTTAGGCATTTATCATCCAACACATCGCATATTCTCAACCTCCTGGAAAATAAAATTTTTTGATAACAACTGTCGTCAAATTATATTTGATAATGAGACAGGAGAGAGAGAGAGAGAAAGAGAGAGAGGGGGGTAGGCGAAGGTGATTTCAGCTCGGATTAGCAAAAACAAGAATTTGCACGTGTTTTTATCTTCGCTTCGTTTGTCGGATGTATTTCATTAGACACATGAGTCAATTTCCTGATAACAAACGTTTCGGAAATATTTTGAGATTTTGGTTATTTTATTTTGTTATATACAGTTATGTGCAAGGGATTATCGTATTTTTGAAAAAATACTGAACAACATTTCGAATTATTCGAACGTAAGGATCGTTGATTAAATGTTTTTTGGAGATTTTTTGTTTTTCTAAATTTCACCACTTTGGGAGACGACATTTTTTTTACCCAAGATGTCAAACGTCAAATGTGGATTTTGAAAAATAATAATGATATCAATAAGGTGTATATTCTACGATTTGCGAGCTTTCGCCACAATTGTTGATCGAATCATGTACGAGGGTACATTTTTTGGACGTTTCGCGTTTGTTTTATGGAATTTCAAGACAAATTAGTTTGCTTGAATTTTTCAATTACTCAATTTAACGATAATTCTGTCCATTTTCGTATAAAATAACGGAACTTTTGCAGAATCGCATAATTTTTTTGCACTTTCAATGCATCGAAGTAAAAAATATTGATTACTTGTTGTTGTGTGTTGTTTCACCTGGTGGACGTTACTTCACCTGGTTTTTGGAAACTCGATGCATTCGTAGCGCATCCAGGACACGTGTGAAGAGATTCGTGAATGAATATTTCGCAATCGAGGCAAAATGTACGAGTGCATTTGTCGCAAACGTAGACCTGAGGAAAGACGAACAAAACAGTGCTTTTTTAGACATCAAAATTATTAATAGCGATTTTTCCGTTGGAAAAAAAGCATTTTTCGAAGAGCAGATTTTATTTTTACATATTTCATGCATAATGTAAAGAAATGATTTTAAACACGATTAAGGATAAAAGTTTTGCGAAAAAATGACGTCACAATTTAAACAAAGAACAAGGTAGTTTCCTCGTGCGGGATGATTCCTTAGAGGATAACACAAAGTTATGAGGAAAACGAGGGGCCAGTCAAGGATTCGCGCGTCTCCGTCGCTGACGATTTCAAGGAAAAGATACAAAGGAAAATCCGGAAACAGGCGAAGGTTTTCGCTGACGCTGAATCCCGGGTGAAACAAAGATACGTGATGCTCATTGTAAACGGGAGATGTTGAAAATGGAACGGGGAGTGGAGAATTTTGGAAAAAAACAAGTTTTCAAACTGAAACGGGGGCGAACCAATGCCGTCGATTTTAGCGAATAAAATTGTTCGAAACGTACTGATGTATCGGAAAAAGCAAAATCGGTGATTAAACATATTATGACGGGAATGAAGAAATAATCAATTTAATGAATTATTATTGGATGAATTTAAAAAAATGCAACAATTTTGTAAATACACTTTTCCCTCAAATTCTGTTGTAAACTCGTCAAAAACTCACTTTTTTCTCTGCCTTTATGTTTTTCTGGCAACCATAGCAGGAGGCGATTGCTCCGGTGTTTTGCTCTTCCCGAAAATGTTCCACCGGAAATAAATAATGATACGATCTAGCGAGATGAGGAGCTGAGACTAGAGTCAATCCGCAGGCGCGACATTCCACCGGGAGGTCGCAATGTTTGCTCAGACATTGAGGACATAGATATCCAGCACTCGTCAATTTCGAAGAATCCTCGACGCTCTCGGCGTGACTAAAAAACGTCAAAAAGACAAAATTTGAAAAAAAAAGAGTTGCGCGGCAATTTTATTTTTCCTCTAAACTCAAAAACGGTTCTGTGTCTTTTGGCTAAAAATTATCAACTCGAAGAAGCTCATTCTTTTTCCAAAGTCATTTTCATTTCGATAAAGGGGATGGAAAAGATAATGAAGGGAAAATTATTAACCACATGCAGACGCTCATCGTCGTATCGCCCGAGGTTGTTTGAAGAGCGTGGTGCGGAAATCCCATTTTAACGAGAGCGGCATCGAGTCTCGTGGCCGCTGGTGGTGGATCGATGTGAGCTTGCAATTGTTCCTTGAAATGTTTGTCATCGAGAACGACACCATGATCGCCTCCTGTTGCGTTTGCCATCCTTTTACAGATGTGCAACTCAGCCGCGAGGCCTATAACGCTGCATCTGACACTGTCGCTCTTCAAATTCTGTCGAGAAAATGGTGTAAATTCAATGACGATTCAACGACCAAAAAAATGCGATGAAAATTTCGGAAATTATCATTCGAATCTTGGATTTAATCTTTGTACCTGTATAGTTTCGTTGATGTCTCCAGGATCGCAAGTGGTGAGAGAACCCATGATTATTAAAATTTCTCGACTCGAGTGAGCTGGAAGTACGCGTAACGATTTCAGAGCGAGCTCTAACGAATTTTGAAGACTCGGCTCGCCATTTAGCGCCGTGTGCCTCAAATTTTTGATTTCCTGCATTGCGAAAAGAAACGAATCTCGAATTTATTCACAATCACTGGGTCAATATTTTGCTCGAAATGTGGAATAAATTTTGTAACAACAACGTCAAACATCGTTCTTTAATTGAAAAAGATGTGTTCACCTTCACATGTTTTTTTGAGTTTCCCGACAACTCGCTGATTTTTTCAGCCCTTTTGTTTCTCGTGACGATGAGTCCCAGCTGGCTTATTGGATTCTGATAAAAAAATTCTTCTACAAAATCCTCCAGGAGCTGAAATAAAAATGTAACAAAATCTATACATTTTATTTTGCGGTGTTTCTGGTCGTTGGAAAGAAAGGTGTTTCAAATTACTTTCACTGTGCAAATCAGACGAGTGGGCTTTAAATCCTGATTGGACATTGATTCAGACACATCTAAGATCAAATATACGTGTCTCATCATTCCCAAACGAGTGCCGCCAACTTTTTCCAGCTGACGTTTTCTTTTTGCTTTGTGGATTATGTCGGCCACTGATGCTTCGAGCATTCCATGATCGTCTTCTTTTATGGCTTCCCTGAAACATAAATAATAATCAAAAATCCAAATCTTTCGAAAAAGGATATAGACAAATTAAAATTGAATTTTTATTGACAGTGTCGGAAGGAAAACAATGCTTTTTATTGAAAAAGACGTAATCTATTAATTTTTTATTCTCGAATTCCACTTTGCAGATTTTAGGCATGGCAAATTGCCATCATTTTTCAATACTTTTATGTTTTTATCACTGGAATACGTTAATTTCATTGAATATCTTGGAATTTTTACATTATAACAAACAGTGAATATAATTTGAAAACAAAATACAAACATAGCCTCTTACCATGTTTTTTCATAGCCGGTCTCCCATCGATATTCCTTCCCTCCTTCGTCATCCACCATTTTTATTTTGTTTTTTTCTTAAGTGTGATTTTAATAAGTTTGCGTCGTAATCATGCCAATTTTATTTGCTAATTATTTGTATTTTTAATGAGATGAAAAGGAGTGGAGATTTAATAAAGATAACCTCAATCACCGATCGTCTCCTCTATACTACATATATATATCTGAAAGAAAATTTAAAATTCCCTATAGGCAAAAAAACTCTTTTCCACCACTCGATCAATTTTGCCAATCTCACCATAAGACGCCCTAGAAAAAACAAATGGCGGCTTACAAGGTTACGACCATATGGCTGAAAGATCTATTGAAAAAAAAAGTAAAGTAATTGAAACATGAATATCATAAATGTCGTTCATAAAAGTTTTCAAATTTAAAAATTTGAATAATTATTATTTGTAACTCGACTTCGGTGTAACTTTTATTCGCACCGGTGATTGTTTCCGCAAAAGGTGGGGCCAGGCGCGAAATTCAAATTTCTGAATGCTCTCTGGTTTACTCGATGGTTGGAAAATGTGCAGAGTTATGAAAAATATATACAGGTATTGATTGAAAAATTATTCAAAAGAAGAAAACTGAGCACTCGTTCTCAAAAAGTTACAGCATTTACACCAACATATAATCGCAATGATAGAAAAGGTTGCCGCGTCTCCCGCCAAAAAGAAATCGCTGCTGCGGTTTGGTGTCGCCGTGGCGAGAGTGTTGGTGGCGCCACCGTCGAGAGGACGCCGCGCCGCGTTATCCGCACTGTTTTCATTGCTCTCGTGTCTATTGGCGAAATAAAAATCTCACACATATCCTCCTCTCTCTCCCGGTTCTCCCGTGTGAATTATCTTGGCAAGAATTTTCGTTAGACCCGTCATTGGACAGAGTTATCCAAATACACAAGTTGATTGAGTAAGTTTTGTAACAATTCGAACGCCGAATGGTCCGCGATATTTTCCACGTTGCGCCGAATATTTCCGGATTTTTCCCTCATTTCTCATCTTTTCTTCAAACAATACAGCAAGATTATAAAAAGTGTATGTACAAATGGAATTAAAAAAAAGACAGGAAGTGCACGGTGTATTCGACTTTGCGAGTAGCGCGCGGTGTAGGTTCGTTTTTTTCATTTCTTTTTGGTTCGTGGTAGAGAGCCATCTTGACGACGAGAATACACGGCTTGTGCTCTCGGTGCGGCGCGATATATAGCCCCTAGATCTAGTTGGGAGAGAAAAAAAACGAAGAAATTTTTTTTCCGCAACGATAACGACAGCGAAGGAAAATAAATAACGCGGCAATGGAATTTTGCAGTTTCGATCGTGTTCTCAAAAGTTTCCACAATTTTTCGTGAATTTTACGTGATATCGGAAAGAAAAAAAAAACAATCGACGCGCTTCGGTTATTTCGCGACGTTATATAGTTGCGAAACGAATGAAAACGACGCTGTACTAGCAGCTTTCACAATCATAAAGTGACAAATCGTGGTTTTTCTTTTCAACTGTTTATTCTCTCTCATTCTCGAGGTTTCGCCAATTTTCTACACATTTTTGGGCAGTCCTTTCGCAGTTACGTACGCTACTGGTTTTAACTGCCAATCACTGTACGCCGTTTCCTATTTTCGTCGCGCGGTCTTTTTTTTTCAATATTTAATTTGCAAAAACTTGATTTGTTCAATCGTTCTTACAATTTCCTCCATCCAAATCGTTACTCTCTTGTTTTTGATCATTCGCTATTCAATTTCACATTGTAATGGAAAGAAAAGACAAAAACGTGCAAAAACTACATTTTTACTATGCATTTCGATTAATATATCAATAAAAAAAATCGTCTTTTGCCTTCGTTCATTTCAGGGCTACGAGAAAGTGAGTCAGAAACGTCGTTAGCAAGATGGAAGCCGACGATGGCCCATCGACGGCCATCAACAATAATCCGTCAATGATAAAAGGTATTGCGTGCAGTTTCATCAAAGCTTTAAACAAAGCTATTTGTCAAAGAAATTTTTATTTCAATCTATCATTTTTATTGTTATATTATTTTTATCATGTTTTTATCATTTTTTGCATTCAACCGACGGTTACTTTTTGCAGCTGCTCAAGAAGAGATGGGACGGCTGGATATTCTGGTTTGTGGAAAATGCCACTCGGTGTTTCACTTTATTGAAGCGTTTCAGGACCATCGAAACAAAGAAGGTGCCTGCTCCGAAATATCACACTTCCGTGAGAATGCCAATGTGAGTAATTTTTTGTACTTGACCAATGCTGTCCTATTAAAATGAATAAAATCTTTCTTAACACATTACGCGCACAGAAATTTAACATGAAATGCACAAACATTGAATATTCCGCAAAAGAATTCTCTAAAAGAGTCTGCATAGAAACTGAAAGTTTCAATATCTGGAAACAATGTTAGACGAAATTAAACAATTTTAGTAAACAAAGTATTTCGCGATAGGGCAAAAAACTGTGCATCGATCTGGAATTCGTTAGTTCGGACTAGCGAAGCAGGCATTAAAATTCACAGTTTCATTGCAGACTATATGAAAAATTATTTGCGCAGCATGTTCGATTCAATTTAAATACCGTTTTTATTTTTTTTATCTCGCTCTTTTCTTCAGCACGAACAAAAGGCGCAAGTCTGGGCCTTCCTCCTATGGAAAGACTTGCAAATACAGTTGGAAGGAGGAGATAAAGATTCCGCAAATTCGTGGAAATTATATCAAAAGTGGTGCAAAATGGATGTTCACATAAGAGATTCATGGGTAACCGCTGGTAAAACGATACAAACATTCACGAAAATAAGTAACACGAAGATGCACGACAGTTCGCGCCCGCAGATCCAAAGTAACACAAGTAACGAAGGTTAATTATTTTTCTCGAATATTTTTTCATCGTCGTGAAAAATCCCGGATAAAGTCAATAATTGAATCGACAAAATTTCCTCTCTGAAAAGCTAAAAATAGGGTTTTTTTTTCATTTCAAGCTAGAAATCTTATTGAAAAGTGTAAAGAAAAAATTTCGCCGTGAATTGTTGAGTCAACGTTTTCCTCTTCTCGATTAAATTCAGGTGGAAAAATCATCGTTCGTAAAGTTATAAGAAACGGACAGCCCGAAGAGGTTCAAAACGAAGCAAAGAAAGATCCTGGAAAAACCATGGAATTGAAAACTCCAAAAACTGTGGAAAATCCAGATACGCTTAAGGACAAAATCAAGACGAAGCCAACTATCAGGCCAAAGGTACATCATTCTCTTTCAATCTTCATCACTTGATTTTTTGTTCTTCTAAATCGATCTTATTTTTTACGCGATTGAAACAATTTGTTTCTCGTTTGGCGCGCAGGTTAAACCGGGCAAGATAGCCGGTCAGGATGACGGTGAACCCAGCGATACGGAATACGTGGTGGAAAAAATTTTAGCCAAGAGATTCAACACGAAAAAACGATGCTCCGAATATTTATTGAAATGGGAGGGTTTTCCATAGTAAGAAAAAAAGAATCGTCTTCCGTCTTGCAATTTTTCATGAGAAATTTATCACGTGAATGTATGTATACATATTTTTTCTCTCCAGCGAGCACAACACGTGGGAGCCGGCTGAGACAGTTGGAACTTGCAAATACTTGCTCGAAGAATTCGAGAGGAATCTGGCAAAGCAGAAAGAGATAAAGGCTGCACAATTGCTGCAGCAGAATGCGAAAGCAGCCGCTGCGGCACGAAACACAACACCGAAAACTCTTTTGAAGAGTGAAACCAGTAAACCGGGACCGAGTTCAGTCGCACAAACAACGTAAGTTCCCCCTCCCGTGTACTTTTTAATGTTTGGAACATTATCAGAATCTACAAAAAGAAATTCAACGAATAATCAAAGTCGCGTAGTTTTGGCTGTTGTGAAAATTGACGTTATAAAGATTTTGAAAAGATTTTTGAAATATCGTAGTCGGCCGATGCGTTCGAGCAAATCAAAGGCGATGGACCAGGTGAAGCAGTGGTGCGGTACGATGAAAGACGAAGATAACGATGGTAAATATCGTCCAGCGATGAGAAATGAAATCTCTGAAAAATGTTGCTGATTTTTTTTTTTCGACGATTGACCAAATTCGACGTTTTCTTTGTTACAGTTTTAGGAAAACGAAGGATGGAATATTCGGAAAGTGACTCGGAGGATGCAGGCAGTACCGCACCGAAGAGGATGAAGGGAGAAGAGGCGAGCGACGACGATTGGACAGCGGAATCGGAAGACGATCGCACGGTCGGACGAAGCGATGTTATACAGCGTGCGTTTAATCGCGCCAATGTGCAATCAAACGGTTCGAATCGCGCTGTCGCCTCCAACACTGATTTGGCAACGTCGCTGGGTCTTCAATCCCCGGAAGGACAAAAATCCGGACAAACGCCTGTATTGGTCGCCAATGCAAAGGGCGTGGTCAAGGTCGATCCAAAGCAAATGCCAAATTTGACCTCGGGCGTTTACGTTATGTCGCGCAAAGACGGTATAATCAAGCTGGACTCCTCGCCCGGTGGTAAATTAGCGGTCAAGGTAATTGTCATTATTTGCGTCAAATTCAGTTATTAACGAAAACGTAGAAATAAATTTGATTTCTTTCGTACAAACGAATTGACCGTGTTTCTTCCACCGAAAAAAAAATCGCAAAGGGTACAAGCTCACCACAGGGTGTTCTGATGGTGCAAAACCGTCCCGAGCCCGTAAACACCGTCGTGAGGAAGCAGATATTATCGGCGTCACAAGCGAACTCGATAACACCCGTAAAAGTAGTGCAAAAGCCTGACGGTAGTCAGATCGTGACGCAGATGAAAGTCGTAACGAAGAACGTAACGAAAGGAGCAACGGGTTCGATGGGCCCGCGTTCGGGTCTTCTGATGCAGCAGAAGAGCGAGCCGGTGAAGATACAACCGAAGCCGGACATCAATCAGCAGATACAGCAGATTCACGTGGTTGCCGCAGTCTCGAGTCCCGTGGTCGGCTTGCAGCCGCGATTGCAGACGAGTACAGCAACGATAAGACCGAATATCACGGCGTTACAGCGCAATCAGGATAATACACCACGTCCGATACTCTCGAGACCGTCACTGAGAGGAGCAACGCCGAACAGCGTGTTGGGAATGGGCGTCAACAGAGGAACGGTGAGAGGACAGCTTCCTCAGAAGCCGCAGACGCCGACGACACCAGCAGTGAGGCAGAATTTGGCAAAGAGGCAATCGGCGAGTCCTCAAACGGACAGAAACACAGTGGCGAGTCCACAAGCTTCGCTGCCACCACAGATACGTCCGAAGGTCACTGTGCTCACGTCACAGGCGTCGGCAATGTCGCAGAGAACATCGTCGAGCCCGATAACAGCGACGAAGCAATCACCAAAGACCCAGCCGGGCAAGCCGCAGTCGCTTCTGTCGCCACAGCAGAAGTTACTGATGGCGAAGAGAAAAGCGCAGGAAGCGGTTGGCCTGGCAAAGTCGGCGAATCGCGGTCTCTTGGCGGGTGCGAGACCCGCCCAGGCGCGGGGAGTTCGCGGCAAAACTACCGTCGCACCGGGAGCAACGACAACGACAACGACGACAACGACGACGAGCGCGGTTGCGGGAGCGACCCTCGCCCCTTCGAGCAATCCGGCCAAGCCCAAAGAGAGCAAACTAGCCGACGGTGATGGTTTGCACATGGAATTTCACGAAGTCGGCTCGGAGGAGAGCGGCAGCAGCAGCGACGTCGAGACGAATATTCCAGCTCGCGAAAACGATGGCATCGTCGCCAAACAACCGGAAAGCCCACCGAGACCGTTCACACTTTGCCCTCTAACCGGACGTATAATCGGACCCGACGGCGAGCCCATGGACACTTCGACCGAGCCGGAAGTACCGCAGATGCAGACTACCGCCGGTATCATTCAACCGAACGTTCAGGCTACGATAACGGCGGCGCCACTCGTCAACAAGGACACGGCGAATGCGAGTAGCGTCGACGCCACCACCGAACTCGTTTTACCGTCCCTCGAATCTTTGACCGATTCCGCTGGTATAATGAGGGTCGAGATGAGTCCGGGCGGTACAACCGGCACGATTGTACAGAACAACGAACAAACGACGATGAATCTTGACGCCGTTGCCGTTTCGACAACGGGTCTACCTTGTCTCGATGATAGCGAAGCGTGCGAGAACGAACCTGCTATTATTTCAACGTGCGACAACGTTTCCCTGGCGGAAACAACAACCGCGACGACAACAACGTCGACGACATGCGCGACGGTGACGGAAGCCGGCACGCCGAATATTCCTGCCGGAAGTCTCGATAAGACGCAGGAGCAAATAACCGATGTTGCGACGACGGCCTCGGCATCGACGACCACGACCATCACGTCCACGACCACTACCAACACCCCGGATGAGGAGAAATTCAATCAGAATCAAAGAACTTCCGGTGAACCGGAAACCGCCAATCTTGTCACGATAACCGGCGAAGATGGCGTTGTTTATCAAGTTGCCGGACACGCCGAGGATGGTCAGACGCTTCTCGTTACCCGCAGTGGCGACGGCGAACAATCGTGCGTTTACGTCACCACCGAACAACAGAACGACGACGGATCCGTTCTTACTCTCGATCACGCGGTCGCTGAAGCTGTCGCTCAATTGATACCCGATCAGGTCAATCTTGCTCCACAATTTTACGTCAAGGAAGCTGAGACTGAGGCGAACGAGAGCCAAATGGTCATGTCGATCATGGATGGAAATTCCGGCAGTGTTGCCAGTCAGGAGGATCCCGATGGACAGGCGCAGGTTGTTGCACAAGTCGTTCAGGCTGATGATCCCACGCCAGGTAAGTTTAACAAATTTTGTATGAAACTTTCCTCTCTCCGTTTCTCCGATTATTTGTCGGTAAATTTAGATACTTTCTATACTTTGAAAATCGACATTTAAAAAACAAAACACCGTCAGCTATTCGATAACCAACGTGTACACAGTCAATTACACACAATTACAAAATGCTTTCAAAGGTGGAACCCGAAGAGTCGTGCTTCTTTTGCCGGATGGCAATTTGATGATGACCGAAGTCGACGAGGAGCAGTACGCCGCCTTGGAATTGGACAAGTGAGAGGGGACCGAGAAAACAGGCACGAGAGAAGAAGAAAACAGGAAAAATAAAAATGAGGATTAATTGAGGATTTCTGCTGCATGAAAAAATCTTCACACGCCCGATAACGGAGAATGAAGGAGAGCGGAAAAAACCACACATTTACACAGACACACGCATATACAAGTGAGTTGTACGAGGCGGAGATATCGAAGGATGTACATATGTAAGTGTTGACTTCGTACGACCGACAAAAAAATAAAAATAAAAAGTAAGAAAATACGCGAAAGACGGAGAGAAAGATGAATGAATGATCCGGGACGGTTGATTGAAATATTCATTCAGTGTTCGCGAAACTTGAGGAAAGATTGAAGAAGAAGAAAAAAGAGAGAAAGAAAATGATAATAAGAGGGGAAAAGAAGCAGACAAAAATCTAGACTCTAGATTAAACGACGGAGGAGGAACGATGAGGAGGAAAAAAAAGATACATGTTTTAGAACTTTGTCTCAATGTTTAACACACACGCTGATATATTTTTATTCTTACGTTTAATTTAATATATCCATAACGATGCAGTATGCACAGTTATAGAATTAATTAACCATACTCTTAACAACAGGACCCAAAATATTGAAAAGTACATGAATAAAAAAAACATACACACACACAAGCGCGCGCGCGATCTATATTCACTCGGAAAAAAAGAATAAACAAACGAAAATATAGTGTATTTCCATGATGAGCAACGCGATCCGGGGGCGTTGAAACTCGACGCGAGGACATCATGGCGATGAGGATGAGGAAAAAATTGAGTCTCCCGTGAGGTGAGAGAAAACAAAAATAACGGAGAAGAACAAAACGTAATTGTCTTTGTGAAAAAAAAAATGGTATGAAACCAATTTGTCGCTAACGAATCGAGAAACTCGATATTTTTTTGTCTTACTTTTCTCTTTCTCTCTGTCTCTCACAATCGATAATTAGGCGGAAATGAAGCACATGTAAGAGTCGAATAAAAATACATTCTTATACAAATAAGAAATCCCCTGAGTTTCGTGACGTTGGAAAATTTTGCGTTTGAAGTATTTCTTCTTTTTCGATGCAATTTTCATTTCGCTCTTTTTGATCAGCGTTGTGGAAACTAATTCGCGGCTCGTACTCGTGACGCAAATTTCCCAACGATAATTCAAAAATCCTCCAATCGTGCTCATGATCGAAGATACGAAAAATTCTAGTATTTTAAATCACACAATTTGGTTTCTCTGTAAATAACATCGTCACCCTCAATTTCCTTTATACTATCAACGATGAAAATATTATTAAGTACGATTGTTTTCGAATAAACAATATGCACGAGATGAAAAAAAAAAAAGAAATCCAGGAGAGAACAAAAAATTGAATTACAAATCTTTGGTTATAATTTCTTTTCATCGACAGCGAGGAGAAATGGAAGCGATTGACGGTGAAAATCGCGGCAGCGTGGAGGATTTGCTTCTCGAAATTTTTCACAATTTTTACCAATCGGAAAATGGAGATTTCCTGTTTTCCGGGATCGAGACGCTTCCGGCCATCGAAGTAAGTCAATCTTTCTGAAAAATCGTCACGACCGATCAGACAAATTCGACTTTTTCGAAAATTTGTATCTTTCGTCCATTACGAGTCAAAATTCATTCGCTAATCGCAAATTCACGAAACGTCGTTCCCAGCCAATCGTCAATTATCAATTTGCCGTGGACGAGATTGAAAAAGTGAGGAATGTGGTTCGCGACGCAAAGTCGAAACACGAGACGAGATTGGTGAAAATTTTTCAAGATTCCAAAGCAGGGGAATTGATACGACTGAAGAGAAGGCCGGTTTACGATTTGCTCGATCCTGCGATTGAAAAGAAATTTCCTCTTCTCGATTCGCGCGATTTGCTGGCCGACCGCGGCGAAGCGCGGAAGTGCGATTTTCGCACTAACGACACGAGACGTTGGTTGGAAAATGCGTCCGTCAAAAGCAACGACAGTTTGTTCAAAATACCCGTCGTTCCAGCGCGATCGTTGAAAAGTCTGCGAGAATCACATCACAGCATCGAAAAATTGCGAAGCAATCGTCCTTCGTATCGCTCCATCGAGAGAGAGAGAAAAAAGGGAAAAAATCCCCGCAGGAGTATCATAAAAACGGAAAAACAGAGAAAAATCCTCGTCGCTCGACCTACTCGCGTGGAATTTCCGAATTTTCAGCCTCGTCAAATTTACAAAGTTCGACGATATTCCTTTCCTTTTCGTCGCGATTGTCAAAAGCTCTTGAAAACGCGTTTCCAAATATTCGACGAACACCGCGTGCTTTCATTATCTCTGAATCGAATTTCAAGTAAATTTGAAAAAAAATTATTCAAAACGAATGATGAAAATGGCAATGTCTTTTTTTTTTACAAAATCGATATCGGGGTTCGTATTGTTCGTGAGTTTTTTTCGCGTCTCGATTATTACGTTTTTACGTTATTTGCAAAGATATAAGCACGGAATGTTTATTTTCTCATTGACGGCTTTTTCATTGAAGAATAAACGAAAAAATGACTTGCAGAAACCGATTGTGATAATAAACGCGAGTAAAGCAACAGCGACGTTTCAACTGGAGCCGAGATCGGCGAGCTCCAAATTCACGGTTCTGCCCCGGGCGACCGCGGGATGTCGCCAGGTTCTCGCATCGGGGATGCAGTTGAAAATTAGCGTGCGATTTTTCAGCGACGATAAGAACGATTGCGAGGAACCTTTGGTCATTAGAGTAGAGAGCGGGCTCGACGTTTGCATCGTATTAAGAGCCCATCGCGATCCACCAATTTTAACAGGGACGAGCTATCGATTGACGTATTGTGAAAATTTCCGAAACAACGGTGACGTCGATGCATCGTTGATCGACTCGTCCGATTCGTTCCGGAGTTCCTCCACGCGGAATTCGTGGAATTTTGGTCGAAAAAATGCATCGATTCCCAGCAGCGAGATCGTGAGTGAATCTGCATTAATGTGGGTTTTTTTTTATTTCATGATCGGAGTATCGGATTCCAAAGCGAAAAAAAAACAGAACCGAACAGAATTCCGCTCGCTTCTTTTTTCTCCTTATTGTTTTCACTCAACGCGAAGTCGAATCGTCGTTTCACAGTCGGACTGCACGGACAGTCATGCGAAAAATGAATCATCGCCGATTCACCACTCACTGGCATTAGCTCAAATCGAGTGTGACAAGTGTTTCGTCGGCGAAAGAATAGTCGTCGTGACGAGATTGAAAAATATCGGGGAAGACGGACGTTTTTTTGCCATGAGCGAATTCGATTGGAATTCCATGTGCATTAACGTAATGTCGGAAAATAATGATAATAATAACGATTATTGTTATCGCTTTTTATAGTAGCATTATCGTTATTATGTGACTATTATTATTGTTAAACAGGACGTAACTAGCGCTAACTCGATGATTCTGAGTTCCTTTTCTATATGGCCCGTGTATTTTTCCCTAAAGAGGAACGAGGAAATCGATCTTGTAACGTACTTTTTCCCCGAATCTCGCGGTGTTCAGGTGCGTCGGGTTTTTTTGTTCGTTGGTTAGAATAAGATGAAAAAACGGGACTGAAAATGAATTTTCACGATGAATATTAGGTTGACAAGCTTTACATCGTCTGCGACAATCTCGCTGTTCATCCGATCGAATTGATTGGTGACGGTATCACGTACGATCCCAGTTTCATCGAAATCGATGAGGTATGTAATCGCCTGAAGTCTCACGCTCCGTTCTTTTCCTCCGATATATTTCCAGCGTACCCTAACCTCACATCGAACGCCGAAGAATAACGATTTTTGAAAAAAGCTTACATATGAGTATAAAGCTATAATGATAATAATATAAGATAATAACAATTGGTTAAAACGCGTACGAGGAATCATTTATTCAATCAGAAAAAACAACGTGACAGCGATGATTGGTGGTTCGAGAATCGAAACGAAGAGGGCGTCGATTACAGTACGAATCTCGGTTACGAGACGGCAAACGGCCTTCTGAAGGGAACGATACGAATTACGAACACGAGCGATTTGGATATTCGTTATGGTTGGGACAAGAGCTCGTCGGGCTCTAACGAGATACGCGAGAAATTACGGAAAAGTTTTCGCGATTTGCCCCTCGATCTTTTGAACATACAACCGGAAAGGGGAATGTTACAGTCATGCACTTCGATAACGTTTAAGATATCCGTTCGATTGACGGATTTACCAAACGAGCTCTATCGAGCTGTTTTTCAATTGATTCTCATCGATATTCCCCTCGACGCAATTCCAATCGATTACGACGATCTTCTGGACAATTGCACGGATATCAGGCGTTTGTGCGACACTGTAAGTTTTATTACCCAATCAATGTTTTTACAATCACTTTTCGTTTTTCATCAGATCCTTTGAAATGATTTTGCACAAATAATTATTAGTCCGCGAATATCCGAGCAAAAACAATCGAAGTATGGGCTCGATGCATCGGATCCTCGAGTCGTCAATCATCATTGGAAAATATCGATGACGATCTCAGCTCTTCCGTTTATAATGGAGGTTTATCACAACTGGATTAAAAAATGCATACCGGTATGAAATGTAATTGTGTTGTCAATTTAACTTTACGATGTACCCTTTTTGCGCGCAAGATCATCACGAAACTGCAAAGAGAGACCGCGAAAAACTTGGACAGGAATGATCCACCGCTGCCATCTACTTATTCACCACGAAAGTACACTCTGGTCGATAATACAGAAATTTCTTACCACCCGAGCTCCTCTCACACATTCGTGTTTGTGTGTCCATACTAGTTCCATTTCGCGAATAGATGGCGCCTCATTTCGACAAAAATATTGTTCCCTGACCGATTCACTTCACGCTTTATATCTTCTCTCTCTTCTTTGTTCTCTTTACATCCTAATCGTATGGGATTCTCATTTTGGGAGTCTCTTATCCGATACGGGGGCGGCAGGGGTCGCAGTGAGCGACGGGAAACGGCAGTGAAAATGTACATACATATACAGACACACCCACACCTTCATACGCGCGCAGCGGCAATATGGGGACGCCAATCAGGGCGCGGGCAAAACTCCAGTTCTCGTTGTGCCTGCGGACTGCACGGACAGGGTTCTCCCAGTGGGAGGAATTTTTTTTCGTGTAAGAATAAGCCCATAAACCGCCTTGTGGCTTGTCAATTTGGTCGAAGAAAAAGGAAAAAAGCAAATAACCGACGATAACACGCACTTGTAATTCTCTCGTCCGAAATTTCTGTCTCTCTTTCTCTCGTCCCCTCTCTCTCTCTCTCTCTCTCTCACTCTGTTGCTTTGTTTTCTCACTTCCGTAAGAGTTTTTCCGAAAATAGCGAAGGGATAATAAAAAAAAGACAAATTTACGAACGAGCGAGAACGAGATGGAGTTTTGTGTTGTGTACACGAATTGCCTGGTTATGTGGGAAAGTGTGCGACAGAGAGAGTGAGATAGGGAGAGTGAAAGAATAAGTTGGTGGGTTCGTGTGTCAGTTGAAAAATTGATAGAAAAAAATAATTAAATCGCAATTACATTGGCGCAATCGTTGGATGATTAGTAACGAAGAATTCCAAACGAATTTCGGCACTGGCGGGATATGAGTAAATTTGTAGAGAAATAAACTGTGATATTTGAAGCAGAATGATTGCAAAATCAACGAAAAAAGAAAGACCGAATGTCGCGTGTGTTTTCCCCGGTTTTCGATGACGGATTACGCGAGTGCATATATACATATATTTATACCTACGATATGTATATACAGTGAACACAAATAATCAGCGAATGATCGAAATTTTTGAAAATCTTTAAAATCATCGAACTCGGATCGAGGAAGGGACGGGGGCTCCGGCGAGGGGGGAAATAAATGCACAGTGTCAATTCGTAATGCTATAATGGAGGATCCCGAAAGCCTGAGATGAGCAGTTTTTTCGCAAGAAGAAGAGGACGCAGAAAGGATACATTTTGAAGGGGGGGGAAGAGAAAAACAACTTGGTTGCAAAAAAGATATTAGCACGACTGCGGGGAAATTTCGCCCCTTCCCCCAGCCCTCGGCTCCTCGACCTTGCTACGAGAGGCAATAACGAGGGTTTCCCCTCCTCCTTTTTTCTTCATTCTCAACTTCCGATTTTGTGTATCTTCGATCTCGCGGATTTTCATCCCTCGCGAGCACAGGTGAGGGGACGGGGTCAAAACAAGCGAGGAAAGGACGAACTGGACGAGCGAAGTTCGAAGGAAAAAAGACGACAGCGGAAGCAAAGGGAATATTGAACGCTTCTGACCCTTTCTACGTTCGTTGGTAAATAAAACAACGTTGATTCATGTTTTTCTTTTATTTTCATCAACTCTTTGCGCCCACTTGATCGAAAGAAACAGATAAAAAAAATGGGAAAAGAAAAACGCGGGAGTCATCTCGGCGTTTCTTGGCCGTGCGTAATTTCTCTTTCTCCTTCTCTCCTGCGCGCACTTGAACGAAATTCTACGACGTGCAAAAGATTTTGTATACATATATATATATATATGTATGTGTATAGATATGAAAACGATTCCGCGCTCTGCCGGGTTGCTAAAAATAATATTAGTATGCGTTTAAGGAGCAGATAAGATGGAACGAGGGAGAGAAACAGAGGGAACGACTCGAACGTCATTAAACGATCATACACACACGTACGTGTTGACTGTTGCTCACGCGTGTTGTCTATATTACCGACGGTTTTTTTTTCAATTGACTCTCATTGAATCGCGTAAATTCAATTGGAAAATAACGTTTCGTCGTCCACTTTCGTTGTTTTTTTTTTCCTTTCATACTTTCAAGTTATATTGGCAAAAATTTATTTCCGGTAACTTCGTAGATTCGGTCAATAAAATCAGAAATTATTCTCGTCAATTCAGCACAATTCATTTTTTTTTATCAAACCGAATGGAAACAATCGTCGTTTGCCCGTCTTTGTTTTCGGTAAATTATCATCGTTCCCCGCAATTTCGTTGATGAAAAATGTCCCCCTTCGATCGACGACTCTCGATGTGTTCTCTTTTTTCATGAAAAATTGATTCATTCCGATCTTTTTGATTTTCTTTCCCGCGTATGGAAATATTTTTTTGACATTGCCAAAGATGGATGTTTGTTGGAAAAAAAGTACGTAACCGCACGAATCTTTGCGCGGAGATTGCGTCGAAATCGTAATAGTAAACAAAAAGTGTGTACACTGTACAAGAGGGTTGTGAAAGGTTGTGAAAGATGGATCGGACGATTTTAGTGAAACAAGGAGGTGACAAAAGGTGGAGGAAGACGGGAACGCTTAACTGCGGACGGAGGGCTCATCGCGAACAAACCGACCAAGATGGCGGACCTCGAGGCGGTCCTGGCTGACGTGAGCTATTTAATGGCCATGGAGAAGAGCAAATGTACACCAGCAGCGAGAGCCAGCAAGAAAATCGTTTTGCCCGATCCTAGGTACGTCTTTCTCCCGATTCTGCGCGTACTTGCGCATCGCTGCATCGTACTAACGGTCAAAAGTTCAAATTAAAAACACAACAATCAAACACCACGAACATTTTATTTTTCAATTAACCTCAAAGAAAAAACATTAATCCAACTGCGAGAAAAGCGCTGGACCAAAAGCAAAACGGAAATGAGGGTTCCCTAGAAAAATTGCGACGAATGTTACATAATTTTTCTTGCGTAATTACTCGTAATACCGTGCGAGTACCAGTGTCCGATCATGTAAGCGCCATTTCTATTTGATGACTTTACTGCATCGCTCAAGTAACGGAGATACATATTTCTGCCTCAAAAGAACAAAAAGACGCTTCAACTTGTGTTCGGCTTTGATTTTTCAAAAGCCAAAAGAGTCGAGTTTCCAAACGAACCGTAGAGGTTAGAATCCCCGACGTTCGTAATTTCGCTGAAAAGTGATTTCGAACGTTCACTGCTTCTTCTTTCTTCACATTTTGCTGCTGTCCTACCCCTCCCGACTACGCAAATGCGATCAGAGTCGTTCAATTTCGTCCGCGCCGATTCATTTTTTATTTCCTGTTTTCTTTTGCCTACGAGTCTTCAACGGAATTCGATCGAGCTCGATTGTTTTGTTCGCGGCGCTTGTCCGTTTTTTTCCCCCCTCTTTCTTTTTTTTTTCGCATACTCGAACAGGTTCACGAATAGGCAGATGGAATGAAAGAATGAAAAAAACAAAACGAATACATCGTGAACGAGTCGGACGTTGTTTACAAACACAATCTTGCTAACGTCGCTGTACTGTTTCTCGTTCTCTCCCTCTCTCTCTCCCCCCTTTTTTCCCCTTCCACTCTGACTCACTCGTTTTCTCCTTTTATTTATTTCTCTCTCGGTGCATCGATCTAGTTGGCGGCAGCTTCTCCGTACATTCACCGAACGCCACCCACCTTTTCAAACGTTTCCATCTCTCACCCCCTCGCCATCAGTGCAACATAACCCCCTCTTCTTCTCGACGAGTTCCTCGATTTTGCAACAAATTTTATTCCCGGATCGCAATTCAAAGTATTTTCAACTGACAAAGATCGTTGAAGCGTTCGAATTCAACCCCAACGAGCTAGAGTATCTTTTTATGTTTAAAAACTGCGAAGAAAGAAAAAAAATCGTCGAAAAAATGCCCCACCTATTGACGAATACTGTAAAAACGATACAACATTTTCGGTTCGAATTATTTTCATCCTCAATATCAGTCGTCGAAGAGTTCATCATATTTTAGATCTCCTTTTTTCCTCCACTCACTGGAGTCCGTAATAGGATAATTAGGAAGATGGGAAGGTGAAAGTAAAAGAGAGAATCGTAAAAACTCAAACACGCTGTAGGACCAGGGACAAAAATGAAAAAAGAGAAAGGAAAAAATAATGCAGAAAAATAAGCACGTCAACTGGGATAATTTCATTGCGCTCTCTGCTCATTTTATTCAATATCGTCCCTCGCAATTAACAAAAGTGCACAGCATAATCGTCAGATTGAAATTCACCGTAGGCACTTGAGAGTCAGCGATGTTTTCTTCTCCAAACGAATACGCGTTTAACTGCAACGAAGAATAAACGGCAATTGCAAGTACGAGTTCAAAAGTGAGGAATATAATATTCATTCATGCCATCTCTCGAATATTTCATATTCACTCGTATTCCTTTTTTCAGTTTTATCGAAACTGAAATATTTTTTCAATGCACGTCGCGAGGCTATGAATATCGATGGAGGAATAAAAAGAAACATGATTATTCGACTTTGAATACGACCCCGGTATCGCAATCTCGAAAAATGCTGAATTTTTTTCCTCTTCCTCATTCATCGCTATCCCTTTTTCTTTGCCGTGCGAAACAAATTGCATTTTAATAACCCTCTCTCTATGCACGAAGTCTCCGACTCTCGGCTTTTCCTCTATGACGGAGCCGTGATTTAAAAAAAATCCACACACACACATACATACACATGTGCACACGTAATCATCGAGCCTTTGCTCTCCATTCTCCCTGAAATATTCATGAGGAGGAATATCTTTTCGTCCATTCGATGCATGCGTGTGTACACGTACGGGGCCATCCTTCCTCCTCAAAAGCTTTGAATCATTTGTTCTCCCTGTGAAATTTCATGCGACATTTTTCTTCCCGGCTGTGTCTCCTTCAAGATATTTTCATCGTCCGTTTTGTTTCTTGGAGAAAAGAAAAATATCAAATCTCCAACATTTTTTTCTTGCTAAAGTCAACGGTTTTATCCACGATTTTTTCACCATTCCCACTTTATACGAATTAACTAGGGATTAGAGACGCGCGCTCACGCGGACCGGAAGCTGCGCCACGAAAATTCTGAAACTAATTTTCCGAAAACCGGAATAGATGCAAATTGCTCAGAGTCGCTTCCTCTGCGCGTGGTTAAATTTTCATCGAGTTGTCGATCGTTCCTCTCGTTCGCCTATCTCACGCTGGACCGGAAGCTGCGCCACGAAAATTCTGAAACTAATTTTCCGAAAATCGGAATAGATGCAAATTGCTCAGAGTCGCTTCCTCTGCGCGTGGTTAAATTTTCATCGAGTTGTCGATCGTTCCTCTCGTTCGCCTATCTCACGCTGGACCGGAAGCTGCGCCACGAAAATTCTGAAACTAATTTTCCGAAAACCGGAATAGATGCAAATTGCTCAGAGTCGCTTCCTCTGCGCGTGGTTAAATTTTCATCGAGTTGTCGATCGTTCCTCTCGTTCGCCTATCTCACGCTGGACCGGAAGCTGCGCCACGAAAATTCTGAAACTAATTTTCCGAAAACCGGAATAGATGCAAATTGCTCAGAGTCGCTTTCTCTGCGCGTGGTTAAATTTTCATCGAGTTGTCGATCGTTCCTCTCGTTCGCCTATCTCACGCTGGACCGGAAGCTGCTCCACGAAAATTCTGAAACTAATTTTCCGAAAACCGGAATAGATGCAAATTGCTCAGAGTCGCTTCCTCTGCGCGTGGTTAAATTTTCATCGAGTTGTCGATCGTTCCTCTCGTTCGCCTATCTCACGCTGGACCGGAAGCTGCGCCACGAAAATTCTGAAACTAATTTTCCGAAAATCGGAATAGATGCAAATTGCTCAGAGTCGCTTCCTCTGCGCGTGGTTAAATTTTCATCGAGTTGTCGATCGTTCCTCTCGTTCGCCCATCTCACGCTGGACCGGAAGCTGCGCCACGAAAATTCTGAAACTAATTTTCCGAAAACCGGAATAGATGCAAATTGCTCAGAGTCGCTTCCTCTGCGCGTGGTTAAATTTTCATCGAGTTGTCGATCGTTCCTCTCGTTCGCCTATCTCACGCTGGACCGGAAGCTGCGCCACGAAAATTCTGAAACTAATTTTCCGAAAACCGGAATAGATGCAAATTGCTCAGAGTCGCTTTCTCTGCGCGTGGTTAAATTTTCATCGAGTTGTCGATCGTTCCTCTCGTTCGCGTATCTCACGCTGGACCGGAAGCTGCTCCACGAAAATTCTGAAACTAATTTTCCGAAAACCGGAATAGATGCAAATTGCTCAGAGTCGCTTCCTCTGCGCGTGGTTAAATTTTCATCGAGTTGTCGATCGTTCCTCTCGTTCGCGTATCTCACGCTGGACCGGAAGCTGCGCCACGAAAATTCTGAAAAAAAATTTTCCGAAAACCGGAATAGAAGCAACTTGCTCAGAGTCGTTTCCTCTGCGCATGGTTAATTTTTCATCTAGTTGTCGATCGTTCTTCTCATCCGCCGATCGAACGCTGGACCGGAAGTTGTGCTGAAAAAACTGAAACTAAATTTCCGAAAACCGGAAATGAAGCAAATTGCTCAGAGTCGCTTCCTCTGCACGTGGTTTAATTTTCATGGAGTTGTCGATCGTTCCTCTCGTTCGCCGATCTCACGCTGGACCGGAAGCTGCGCTAACAAAATTCTGAAACTAAATTTCCGAAAACCGGAATAGAAGCAAATTGCTCAGAGTCGCTTCCTCTGCACGTGGTTTAATTTTCATGGAGTTGTCGATCGTTCCTCTCGTTCGCCGATCGAACGCTGGACCAGAATCTGTGCAAAAATCTGAAACAAAATTTCCGAAAACCGGAAATGAAGCAACTTGCTTAGAGTCGCTTCCTCTGCGCGTGGTTAAATTTTGATGGAGTTGTCGATCGTTCTTTTCATCTGCCACTACTTCGAAGGAAAGCGCTTCTCGCGAGATCGTCCGATCGAAGAGTCATTTCTTGTAAATTTTATAAAACATTAATGTGCAAGAGAGAAACAAACTCATTTTCTATTAATTTTGTAGAGAATTAAGGGCGAGAGTCTGTATATATGTTTACGAAACTCTTCGTTACACTCGAGATGGGACCCTTGTTCGCTCCTTTCTTAATTCTCGCTTTGTCCCTCGTTCTTGCTACCTCTTTCCTTCATTTGAGTGAGTGACGAAGGGTGGCCTCGAGAGAATCTCGTCAGAATTTCAAACGTGTCGCTAATTTTCTAAAGATGCGCATTTCCCTCTGCCTCTCTCTCTCTCTCTTTGTCTCTGTCTTCAGCTCTGACATTTGAAGCTCGCTGCAATATACAGTTACCGTATTAAAGGTAGAACTCGGCTGAATTCTCAACGCGAAATTCCCGCGCGTTGAGACAAATCTCTCGGCGAGGTCGCGTATAAGAGCAGCAGGTTCTTAATTACATTAATTCTTACATCGGAATAAAAAGTAATACTGTTAATTGAATAAAATCGATTAAAAAGTCTAACGCTAGATGTCACTCTGGAGCGTTTTGCGAGTAAAATCTCAGCTGGATATAAGGTCGGAATTTTAAGTACTTGGCAGAGGCAGATCGAAACATATGCTCTGCAACTTTCATCACCGTCTCGCTCAGCGTCGCTCCAAAGCCACTTTGAAAATTTTCCAGTCATTCCGTAGTGGAGCAGCCGCGATAAAAAGAGAGCTGGGAAAAGGTTACGTCGGTGTGTCGTTAAAATTTCACTCGCCAAAGTTTAAATTCGTATTAGCCCGCTTGTGATCGTCAAAAATAAGAGATATTCGGTAACAGAGCAAAAGAGAGCGGGAGAGAGAGAGAGTAAATTGCATTTTTAAACAAGATGTCGCGAGGCGAGCCAGAGTCACATTAAAAATTCACGAAACGTTGCTTAAAGAAGCTACAAGAGCCGAGGTCCGATACGCGACGCGCGAAGAATTTTCCTTGGAAAACACTTTGCGGTCCGGGGGATCTCTCTCGAGGAAAGGACACCCCTTTCCGTGAGCTAAAACGTGTTTGCATTTTTCGACCCTTCTCTCTGACTTACTTTCCTCATTTCTTTGTTTTTTGCCACTCTATCGCATCCGGCTTAGCCCTCCAGGGTGAACGCCTCTCTGGAAGCTCGTCCACGGCTCTTCTCGCGTCCTTCTCTTCGTACAAAAGTCTTTGCGGTTCGTATACATACTTGTATTCGTCCGCAACCTCTTGGTGGCGCTCCTCGAGGACGATGAGCGTCGTCGAAGAAAAACGCTGGAAAAAGCATTATAAAAAAGCGGAAACAGTCGAGTTCCCGCAGCATCCCATCCCATCTAATCCCATCTTCTTCGTCCGGCACTTTTCTCTACGTCTTCCTTTTTCCATTAATCTCTCAAACGACTTTTTTCATCCCCGTTGCTCACGCAAATCCATCCAAAAACGAGTATCGTCCCTTTTGACAGAATTCGCAATGACTCGCCGCTTCCTCCTTCTCGATTTTTGCTGATTACGGGATACGACGATAATACGGAGGGCGAAAACTATTCATATCACCCCCCCCCCCCCCACGCACCACTTGTCTTTGATGCAAGGGTTAACAGCGAAGTAAGCGAGAATCCAAGGAGAGCCCGATAAAAGACAATCAATTCTTGTAATCGTTATAGAAACGACGTTGGTAATGACAGGTTAGACGCGGACAAATCCGTGCGAGTCTAGAATAACCCCAATGGTGAATATAGAGAAAGGAAACGGCAAAATTCAGACGAGGAATTTCGAAAATTCGCACGCAGGATGTTGCTAAAGTTAATGTCAATAATTCATCCGCGTCAGGCATGAAATTACGAGTATATGGATTTGCCCTAGTTCGTTTCTTGTATTCTCCGTCAAATTTAGCGAAACAATCAATGTTAATTCCATAATGCAGACGATAGAGGGAACGTCCTACATGTCCCAGCAGTCCGGGAGATTGAAAACCACGAGAAATGGACACTGTCCCTCCATGACACTCATAAGCGAAATAACTCTACTGTTATTATCTTTTTTCGTTACCAAAGACAAGATTTCGATCGCGGGAAAAAAGAAGTCAAGGACTTTGTTTGCAACAGGCGTGAAGTGTAGTAATAGATGCTCCATTTCGATCCTCCCTTCCGGCTGTTGACGCCCTTTTCCACCCTAATCTCACACATGCTTCGCTCCTCGTCTGCCCTGAATCGACGTTCTTACGTTCTCATCGCTGAGTTTTTTCACACCTCGTTTCATCGTTTCCAATTTCTTTGCACTCGATAAACGACGTTCCTCCAAATGAAAGCTTTTGTTTTTGCTCGTTCTCCCTGCACGTTTGCGCCATATTTATCGCTGGGAATCGTCGAATTGGCACTCGTACGGCATTCATCCGTTATACCAAAAGTATATTCGAGTCGAAAGGACTTTTTCAAAAGGATTTAACATTTTACCTAAAAAAAGGAGAGGAAAATAATTCGTTCGAGCGATGAATTTTCATCCACTCGGACAACGACGTCGCCTCTGATTGTTTCTTTCCCTGTAATCAAACTGACGAACGGTGCAAAGGGCAGAGAGAGCTTTCGTTTGTTCGCGACGAGTGCAAAGTAGGGTTGGAAGAATTAAGAAGGACATCAAAGTGCGAGGGCGAGAAACAAAAAGAAAGTTGGAAAGAAAAGCGATGTAAGAATGACTCTTGTAAACAGCAACCCTCAAAGAGTCTAGAAAGAGAGGTCAAAGAGAAGCAATAATGATACATATATCGAGGGTCGAGGGTATAAAGAACTCTTCTTCGATCGATACATTTTTTCCCCCCTAAACTTTCGCCACTTATTCATTTTTCTTTTCTACACGGCGCTTTCTTTTCACCCACGGCAGCCCTGGCAAGCTTAACACTTGGACAGAAACTACTCCACCGAGGCTTTGACTGCTTGTTCTTTTTTTAACGAAGCTCGCTCTTCGAAGAGTCTTAAATCTCTCGTACAGTCTCGACTCGATGTTCTCCACGCGCAGCAGCAGCAGCAGCAGCGGGAAAAGCGATCGATTTTACGAGAAGCGGGAGGGCTTTGCACTTCCGGTGACGCCGGAAGTTTATTCCCCTCTCCCTTGGGAGTCTCCTTCTTTCTCTCTTCCTTTCTCTTTCTCTCTCTCTCTCTGTGTGTGCGTGTGTCTGTGTGTGTGTGTGTGTGTTTCTCTTTCCTCACCAATATCATCGCGACAAAGCCGAACTACACAGATCCCATTCGAACGAGCTCTGTTTGCTTTCGAGATAACTAAATATCGACGCTTTTCAAGAATCGGGCCGTTAATTCGCCAAACGACAATTATCCAATTAGTTTCAGGCTCCATCCGTCTAACGGTTATCAAATTACCGCGGATATGATAGAACAAAGATACATCTGTCGGTTTGGGTAGCTTTTTCAAATCTGATACGCACATGAACACAAACGCCTCCGCGGGATTAACATCGTTGCGCGATTCCGTGGAAAAACGCTCTGGAATGCGAGTCGAGGTTCAGAAATCGCCATTTTTTCGAGATGAATTTTTGTGCATTGTTATCTTTTCGTTTTAATCCTCGAGATCCGGGGAGAAAGAACGTCACCGCTCGCGCAAGGAACGAGTTTTCACAAACGCGCGAGCGGCATATATTACAGCGTTATTAGTTTGCACGCAAGGTTCCTTATCACCGATGACGCGCGATCGAGACGTCAGCGTCGATAATCGACGAATCGATAATAGACATACACCGAGCGTCACGGAACTTACAGTGTCAATAATTCCAAGCTTGATTCGCGAGAGAACTACGTGTCGAAAATTACGCGGACCCTCGTAACCCTCTCCTGTGTTAGATATTAATTAATGAATCTGGGCCAATCACAGACACGCCTAATGAATTCACGGCTGCGGCTCCCCCGATTAGAGTAATTTCGCTAATTGCTACGCCTCGTCAGCTTTGCCGAATCGAAAAGTTTCCAAATCCATGTGGACTCTGGATTTCGCCTCGAATTTCACACTGTCGTATTGTCGATTCTCGCTTCCGGCACACACTTTGTATACCCATGAACAGGATGTAAAGTTGAGCTCGCAGGATCGAGCAGCGAGTCAAAACGTATTCCAATTTGTATTTCATCCGACGAAGGTCTGATGAGTTATTAATGAATTCGTGGCATCTTCGGCTATCGACGAAAGTCGTCAGGAATTCTTTGGGTCAACGAATTTTCGAAAATTCCGATAGAAAAATAAATTAATATCGCGCGTTGCAGTCGCTGCGCTTTGAGATACATTTTTTGAAAATTCTTTTTTCACGTGTAGCTCCTCCTTGCTTGCCGCTTGGTATATTTACGGAATGAGGTTATGAATAACGTGAATTTCACGGCAATTCGAAAATTCGATCGAAATAATAACACTTTTGTCCCTGGTGGTCGATGTGAAAAACCAAAAACGGTGCGAGAAATTGAAAAATATTTTCAACCCGACGGCCTTGCCTCTTTGGCCGGGAATACTCGATACACCGTCGCTGAATGTTTCATGTATTATAAACTATACGCACTTTTCATGATAGTGCATGTAGCTCTCTTATCGCTCGTTTTTATCGTGGTGAATGACGCGCGTATGTTTCGTAGGCGAGCCGTTCTCGCGCCGAGGAAAAATTGGATGACCGAATAACGGATGAATCCATTTGAATTCAAAATCGACAATTTTGATTTTCACGGATTTATCGTGAGTCACTCAAAATTGACTCGGTCAATTTTTTGTACTCTGGCACATGAGAAATTTATACACGAGAATTCAAGACGAAAATGATGAATTCAGGTTTTCTGTGTTTTCTATTTTTTTTCTGTTTATTTTCGAAGAAGTTATGAAAAATGACAAATAATTCGTGATTCCCATAGACCGATTGATCGAAGAAAAATGCTTTTTTTCAAAGTCTCCAAAAAGTTCGAACAAATCGAATTTCAAAGCCGTGAGAAAATTCTAAAGAGGTATTTATTGCGTATTTTCGAAAAAATTCACGAATTTATCTCATCCGGCGACAATACCCCCTTAATTTGTCCCGAAAAATGTTGTTGCTTCGTCAACGGCGCGACCTTCGATTCGGTCCACTCGCGTCGAACTTTCAAACGCAAAGGACACGAGAAAGTGAAAATAGTTTCAACAGCGAGAACTTTGAAGAGACTCGCGGTCAATTTTGTAATTCACCCTTGCGGTTTTACGAGCGATAAGAACCGAGCGGAATTTCTCGCGAGCTCGAGGACGTGAAATACTTTTTATTTATTCCACGTGTCATGTGTGAAAATCGAGTAAAATCACGTATAACTGCGGACCCATTTGTACGGCGCTCTCGTTAAATTCTCTCGTTCCGGATCACGCGAAATGAAAGGTCCGCGAAAATGTCGTTTAAATCATAGCCACAGCACCAAAGCCGAGAATACAGAGCGGAAATGGAGAGATTGTTAAATCGACTGATCGTGCCCGACTCGCCAAACAAATCCCTTTCAAAGTGTTTCGCGTTTTATCGGATGGAACGATAAAGAAACAAACGCGAGTGAGGAGAAATAACGTGTGGAAGGGAAGGAAATATCGAAAAAAAGGATCTCCCACGTTCCGGACGAAAGTTGGGATCGGGAGATCCGCGTGAAAAGGCAAATTTCGACTTAGTTTTCGCCACTTTTCCGGAAACCTCAAAAAGTCGAAATTTCGAAGGCTCGTAACTACCTTTAGCTTTCTTATGCGCGGGTATATTTTGTTTGAGTGATTTAATGCGTATAATAAAATTACGTAAAAAATCAAAGCGCAAGCACCCATCCCCAGTCTAATATAAAATTCATAAAACATACTATAATACAATACAATGAATATAATATGAATATAACTTAATGTTTTTTTAATATACCCTGGTAAGGTCACTTTTTACCGTGTCTGCCGCGAGACTACCACACACCTTAATTGGTTGAAACAATCGCGACGAATTCGGCGGGATTCGAGATAGAAGATAAAAGTGAAAACACGAGCGACATCTCGCTACACATAATGTATTCCTTGTTTCCATGCACACTTGCGTCAGAACCACGAGATTCAACGTTGATAGCCACTCGACTTTGATTGCCGAGGCTGTGTTGTCACAAGCAGAAACAACAATGCATAACCGACCTATCAATTAACGTATATCCACAAACATCTCTGCGATGAATTCCTCTCGCGTTTCGTGCATATATTCACATCCGATAAATATCAATGGGAACGACTTTCGTGCGAAAAGTTCATACGTGACTATAATTAGATGCATATTACCGGCTCCGCCCGGTTGAAAGTCAGTGCGCTCCTGCTTTCCTCGCGTTCCACACTTATTTACTCGAAACCTCCTCATTGCATCGCTGCGAACCTCAACGTGTTTATTCCTATCAAACAAGAGACAAACTTTCCGCCGGATAACAAATCGAAAGGAGAATAAATCGAGTATCAGATATATATCGAGATTCGGAATGTGAATTATAACAATATTCGAACGAATGGAGTTTCGCTGGCAAACAAGAGGACCGTCGAGTAATAAAGAAAATGGGAACGGACAACAAGAGGGAAGACTGGGGATCGGCCGTTATGGCTGTGGACCATAAAGCGTATCAATGTGCGCAGCGCGATGTATGCTTTCAGAGGCAAATCATGTTTGCGATCCATCCATTTGTTGTCATCATAAATATTGAATATTCCAGCGAAAATCCCGCGAGATATCCTCTTTGCGCGCATTTTCCTACAGGAAAATTATAATAATTCCGATCTCATCCAACGGATTCATCGATAGTGATGCGGATGCACAAGGTGCGTAGGGGTTACGACCCTCCCTTGAATAATCGTACTTTTAATTATAAAAACCCCACCTCGGTAACGCAATATCCAACGCCGGGCTTGTGACGTTGGGTCGCAACCAACCAACGTTGTAACCTGATAATATCGATTGAACAGGAAGTGGATAAGGACGCCGGGATCTTGTTCCATCGGCGCATAAAACATCGATATCCCCTTATGCAAGCCATGGTTAGAGTTGCGTCCGTGATTGTGTCGTTCAAATTCGGAGAGTTCGTCCGTTGAAGGAAAAAAATTGAAAGTTTCCACGGTGAGGAGAATTTGACTTTAGTCAGAGAATTAATAATGCATCAGGATTCGGTTGTACGAAAAAATGATGCGATACTTTTCGTCTTGAAATTTCGTCACGAATGTGACTGCAAATTTCGGACCTCGATTTCTGAAACACCCTGTATATCGACCCGTGACGCACAGACGTCCTTTCGCGATTTCGCGTCGTTGAAAAATCGTTGGTAGCGAACCCAAAGGCCGCAGCGATCAAACGTTTCGAGATCGATACTGTAGGACTTACATGTACGATTAGGTTTGCAAACCTAATGGCATTTTGTGCGTGCGCTCTTGGAGTTGACCTTTCCGCTTGCGTTTCTTGTTGCATCATCGTGGATCGTACGTGTTACGTTCGTTACTCAGCCTCGAAAGGAACCTGATGATTTTTGGTTCGCGTTTGTTCAACACGTCGGAATTATCGACGATTTGTCATTTTTTTTCACAAATTTTTCGAAATTTAAAAAAAGAAAATGTCTCGATGGCGCAAAGAGCGACTGAACTTGCGACAACCGCGAGTGCCGCAAGTGGACTTTTTTTTTTTCGCATTTTCACAGTTTGCCGATTTTTCTTCCATTTGTCAATAATACGATTGAAACTCTGGTGTATTACCCGGGAAATGCAACTTTTGTTATCGACTTTCGCGTTATCGTTTTGCTGACAAATCGGAAAGCTGCGACAGAATGGTTTCGATTAAATTCGCACACCGGAAGTATTCGCAACACATTTTTTCGCGATCGATCGGGTCTGCCTTGCGGTGGCAATATCGTCAGGAACATCTTTCAAGGTTGCATGACGTCCCTGACCGTGTCGCGTCTTACGCGTAAACAAAACGTTCGCCGGTTTCCGGCGTCGTTTGTTCGCCATCTGACGATACAGACTTCCGCGTCTGACGAACGCGTCAAACTTTCAATTCGCAAAAACTTCATTTTCATCCATTCACGCGCCAATCTCGTTTCATTGTACAGGTTGATTTTTTCTTTTTATTATCGAAGAGCACAGTTCGAAGGAATGCAACTGTGCTGCCCTCTCTACATTCGTCGAATAAAACTTTGTACTGCGTTACAAAAAGATGTAAGCGTATAATAGATAACGAAAGAAAGAGAGAGAGAGAGAGAGAGACAGAGAGAGAGAGAATGAAGAGAAGAATTCTGACCGTTTGCACGAGCGAAGATCATCAGAGGCCAGCAGCATGTATATGGGCGGTAACCAGTACCTATTAATAGGTTAATGTGTACGTTCGATCAAAGTGTATACAACCATCAAACTCTTTTTCTCTCTCACGCTCTCTCTCTCCCTCTCTTTTCCCCCCTATCCGTCCACTCGACACTTTTGTTGTGCTCCCTTTTCCATCTCTTTCTATCCTTCCCCTCCCTTCGTCTTATCCTATCTTTTATACGTTACACTTTTTTTTACACCTTTTTTTTTCATCTATACTTTTCCTCCTCCACGTGCCTCACATAAACACACAAGCTTATTATCATTATGTATGTGTATTCGTGTATATGTACACACACACACACACACACACACACACATGTATATAATAGGAGTAAACGTATAAATGTGATTATATACTAGATGTATATATATATATATGCGACAATACAGTGCAACGACGCGAAAGCTCGTTTCACTCTTCGTCCTGCATATCGCTCGAAGAATAATCTGCGAAGCGAAAAAAAAAGTAGTGAAAAAATAGCAAGAGAGCGAGAGAGACGATGAAAAAATTAGTTCAGACACCGACTGAAATTGTACCGGCTGTATAAGTTACCTAATGAAGTGATTATAGACGTTCGATTACGAGCGCACGTCCATGTGATCGGCATATGCGATGAAAATAAAATCACACTCTCTATAGTTCCTTCTCTCCGCGTACACGTAGCGCGACATTGTTTCGATTTTCACGATAAATCATCCGCGGGATTAACGCGTTCCTCGAGCGAGTATAATTATTTTCTTATTCGCAAAGTTGGATTCGTTGAATCAATTCGTAAGAATCACGCCAGGGGGAGATTCACGAAATTCATTATATACGTCGATACGCGATTGAAAAATATTTCTTCCTCTCTTCTCTGCGATATTCGCGATCCGAAAGAACTTGTCTCTACCACAGAAGGCTTATCGAAATATTTCTCATTCGTATATAACTTTCGTGTTTCCTCTCTCCAACGCAGATTCATGATGCGAACCAGCCGGTCAGCCTGGACGCTCCAGATTGCTTTGGCTTTTTTTTTCACTTTCCCTTCGTTTTTTTTTTCATTCTTCAATCCACTTTGTTGTCTTTTGGTACGAAAATAAATGCGATTTGCGAGACTCCGGTATTAGCCTTTCAAACCCCGAGCAATAGCTTTGGCTTCTGTGACGTCAAAGAAGAATCACTGCATCGGACATTTTGTATTTCCCTCTCTCGCTCTCTCTCTCTCTCTCTCTCTCTCTCTCGCTCCTCTTTTATCTTTTTATCCTTCATAAATGCATTTCACGCCGCATGCACAACAGCCCGAACGAATACGAGAAACAAACGGTATTCGGAAAGCCAAAATACACTTTTCCTCGATCGATTAGGTCTGTACATGTGTATATTATTCATCAGCGGTATTGTCCTTTTATTCGCGCACGGGAATAACCGTGACTGTAAATTTTCAATTTAGGTCACGGATTAATAGTAATAACAACATTATTAACCCTCCGAGAAAAGCCGTCTTTTGTGCATCACGGCGCCAAGCCTCCGGGTCGATCGGACACCGCATGTTTTTTAAACGTCTGCTGTTCTGAATCGATTATCGAAATGATTGAAAAAATTGATGTAAAAAAGGCTTTTTTTCGAAACCACGATTTGTAACATAAATCGCATGCTTTGATTTTTCATAATATCTGTGGCCAAAAATTTGCCTGCGTACTCGCGAAAAGTCAAAATTATCGTCATTGTTATCACATCAGCCACGATGAAGGCAATCGTGGCCACGCTGATAATAATGATTACATTGGAAATAATAACGATAGTTATCGCAATGGCGATAATTAGCAAAACACTAATTGCGATGTATGAGTCTGTTTCGGATTGCGGGAATGATAATGACGTTAAAGACGATTAATAGGAGGGGAGGGGGGCGAGGAGGAGAGTCGTTAACAACAATATGAAATACGACACTCGCGAAGATTGTCACGGTAATGAGAGTGATGAAAAAAACTGAATAGAGAGACGACAACGATCGTTGAAGATGATGTAACAAAAAAGGTTTTTTTTTACATACAGATTTGCAACATTTTTATCGTTTCAGCGTTCGAAGCGTGATGCACAAATACATGGAGAAGAAAAACGAAGTGAACTTCGATAAGATATTCAATCAAATTCTAGGTGAGTGAAATTCAAAGAGAGGATGGAGATATCATCTTGCAGGATCGTCGTTAATGCATATTTCTCTTCTTCCCTTTTCCCTCGTCTCTCGAATCGAAACAGGATCTCTTTTATTCAAGGAATTCTGCGAGACTGTAGCGGAGGAGCCAATTCCGCAACTTAGGTTTTACGAAGAGGTAAAAGGAAACATCTCGTGCATTGCATGATCTCATATTTTTATCGAATGAATTGTGAAGAAAAAAAAGAGCAACATTCGATTGAAACGAAAATATTTAACGGCACATACACACATTTGTTTCAAATATACTTAATGTTTTCAAGTTGATGGTGAATTATTTTCACTCGAAGGAAACGTCGAATATTCATCATTGAAATATTCGATATTTATTTGACGCGGAAATTGATTTGAAAAAATGTTCCGCAGATAAAGGCGTACGAGAAACTGGAATGCCCCGAGGAAAGGAGAAAGCACGCGCGCTCGATATACGACAATTTCATAATGAAGGAATTATTGGCTCACACACACGTAATTTCATAACATTTATGGCGGTTTTAACATTATCGCACGATTCGCGTTGCATGAAATTCGAGACAAGGAGAACGAAAAAAAAAAACACGAGTTTTTGTTTCTTTTATTCAGGAATATTCGGCCGAGGCGGTGTCTCACGTGCGCCAATACCTCATGAAGAACGAAGTCCCCGTTAAATTGTTCGAGGTGGGTTGTCACGTAGAGCACCAAAAACTTCGTATCTTCGCTCGTAATTCTCGACATAATCGAGTTTGAAGAGAAATTACATTCGGGTTCATTATGTTCAAGTTGAAGAAAATACGGTATTTGTTCGGTTGCAGCCTTACATCGAGGAAATATTTAATCATCTGAGAGGGGAACCGTTCAAAAAGTTCCTCGAAAGGTAAACCCGCCCATTCGCCACCGACGGTATTTTTATATTCGTAATATATCGACAATATATTCCCAAAATTCCCAACTTTAGCCATTCGCGATGATAATTTCGAGCTCCGTTTCCTCACGTGCATTTCCGTGCAGGATTATTTTTCATTTAAAATCGAATACTTTTATCTCGACAATACACTTATATCGATTTTTCGCGTTTCCCCTTTTTTTCTCTTGCTCTTCAGCGACAAATACACGCGTTTCTGTCAGTGGAAGAATCTCGAGCTAAATCTACAGTTGACGATGAACGACTTTAGCGTTCATCGCATTATCGGTCGCGGTGGTTTCGGCGAGGTTTACGGCTGCCGCAAGGCCGACACCGGCAAGATGTACGCGATGAAGTGCCTCGACAAGAAGCGTATTAAGATGAAACAGGGCGAAACGCTGGCCCTCAACGAAAGGATAATGCTCTCCCTAGTCAGTACCGGGGTGCGTATATTCCTTCGAGCTCTACTCTTTTTTTTGTTTCTCTTCAAATTACGGAATAATTGACGAAACAGTAAAAAAAAAACGATTATATAACAAGTAGAGTAATGCCGAAACTAGTTTTTTTCTTCGTAAATCGAACAGTGCTACAAAAATAAAGCAAAAATATGGAACAACGGTCGTGAAATAACGAAATATCGAATTACCATGATTTTTCTTTCTATTTTCACGATTTTTTCCTACCGCCGAAATTTCGATCTCTGCTTCGCAACGTAAAGATTATTCGCATTTATAGAAAATGTCGACGACACATTTTTCGCATTACAATTTTTCCAGATTCTCTTTGTTTCTTTTTTTTCATTTTTGTCGATACTAAACGCGTAAATCGTAATTTTACTTTGTATCCATGTGTTCAATTTTTCTGTTTTCGACAGTTTGATTGCCCGTTCATAGTGTGCATGACGTACGCTTTTCACACGCCCGACAAATTGTGCTTCATTCTTGATCTCATGAACGGCGGTGATCTTCATTATCATCTCAGTCATCACGGTGTTTTCGACGAGCCCGAGATGAAGTTTTATGCCGCCGAGGTTATACTCGGCCTCGAGCACATGCATAGACGAGCAATCGTTTATCGCGATCTCAAGCCTGCCAATATTTTGCTGGACGAGCATGGCCACGTCAGAATTTCGGATCTTGGTCTCGCATGTGATTTTTCAAAGAAAAAACCCCAGGCCAGTGTGTAAGTTCACGATTATTCGAATATTTACGATCAATTCTTTGAAAACTTTCGGACTTGGGAAGTTTTTTTTTTTTTTATATTTCGTTACCGCGCTTTGGTGACAAAAATGAAAAGTTCTTCTCGAGTAATTTCAACTGATATAAGCGTGTAATTTGCTCACATTTCGTCGAGATTTCAAAACTAATCGAAATTTCATTATCGATTCTTTGGAGGATTTTCAAAGAATTTCGAAAAAAGAAAAATGACGAAAGCGAATGCAGAAACATCGTATGGCACAGAGAAATATATTAATATACTCTCGATGAAATTTTCATGTTTCTATATCCTTTTTGCCGATCGCATCGCTTGTTTTTTTACATTTTTACGATTTTTTCTTTCATTTACCGATAACGGCAGAGTTTTATCGATTTTTAAAATCCTCTTTCAAGTTTTTCGTTATTTCTTTCAGCGGTACTCACGGTTACATGGCCCCGGAAGTTTTATCAAAGGGAACGCCGTACGACTCGAGCGCCGATTGGTTCTCATTCGGCTGCATGTTGTACAAACTCCTCAAGGGTCATAGTCCCTTCAGACAGCATAAAACCAAGGACAAACACGAAATAGATCGTATGACGATGACAATGGTCCGTTGAAATGTCAAAAAACCGACAAAATCATCTAACGTAGTTTCAACTTTTTTTTGTCGAAAGTTCGAAAGTTCGAAAGTTCGTAGGAAAATGATACTTTAGATTTTTCATCTCGTAAATTCAAATTTTAGCACGGGCATTTTCATTCGTGAAATATTCATGTAGTTTTTTCCTTTCTACGAATCGTCTCGGGAATTTTTTACATTTAGAAGGCGGGTTGAGGGTGAGAAGACGCGGGAGCCGAGACACGGAGAGAGAAAGAAAATAGTGTGGCTCTGGCACGATCGATTTTCAAGGCTTCGGCTTTTGCCCCGGGCAAAAGCCCGAGAGAGAGTAGGAAGGAAAAGAAACAACTTTTTTCTCCCTCTTCTTACCCTACGCGCATTTTATTTAATTAAAATGTATTTCGACCATCGCATCAAACTTTCGTTGTTGATTAATTCCTTTTGGCTTCGTTGAAAATAAAAATCGAGATTACGGCAAATATAGTAAAAACAAATTATGACATCAGATTGAAATTGAAAGATGATGAGATTAATTTCAATCGAAAAAAAGGGACTGAAATAAAGTTGTAAGAGGAAAGAAATTGTTGCAGAATGTCGAATTGCCCGAAAGTTTCTCGCGCGAGCTGAGGTCGCTTTTGGAAGGTTTGCTGCAGCGAGACATCGGTAACAGGCTCGGTTGTCACGAGGAGGGCGCCGAGGAACTCAAGAGGCACCAATTTTTCAGAGGCATCGATTGGCAACAGGTTTATCTACAAAAATACACACCACCGTTGATACCACCTCGAGGGGAAGTCAATGCCGCTGACGCCTTTGACATTGGTTCCTTCGACGAGGAAGACACAAAGGGCATCAAATTAACGGACGCCGATCAGGAACTCTACAAAAATTTTCCACTCGTCGTGTCCGAGAGGTGGCAGGCCGAGGTTGCCGAAACGGTTTTCGAGACGGTCAATAACGAGGCGGACAAGGTGTGAGAAATCATCGATAAAATTCAGATTTACCATTCGAGTTTTTTTCACATCGAAACGAAATCATTCGTAAATTATTCGCCTATAATTCCTTTATCTCGAATTTTCTTCGCTATTTTTACATTTTTATACACGTCAACAGTTGGAGAACAAGAAAAAAGCGAAGCAGAAACTGCGCTTCGATGCCGATGAGAAAGGTACGTGGGTGCGAAGAGGCGGCGATTTTTCCGCGAATTTTCCATCGTCGCCCGACCTTATGTTTGTTTTCTTCTCAAATTTGTTTCATTCAGAATCCGATTGTATCTTGCACGGGTACATAAAAAAGCTCGGCGGACCCTTCGCGAGCGCGTGGCAGACGCGATACGCGAAACTCTATCCCAATAGGCTGGAACTTCATCCGGAATCAACGACGAAACCCGAACTCGTGTTTCTCGATCAAATCGAAGATGTCGGAGCCGATCTTCAGCACGTGAAGGGCGAACAGTGCATCGTCGTACGGACGCGTGACGCAAAAATCGTCCTTACCAATCCCGTAAGTCAAAAAATTGTACCAAAATTTTCGATTCACCGAAAAATCGAGATGAAACACGTTGAATTTAGAGCGAATGAGAACATTATGGAGTCGAAAAAATCGTGACAATAAGCTCCACATCCGGTGACACTTGAAATTAATTTAAAAAAATTGATTTTCGAGTTTTCGTGCCAGTTTCGTTCCAGCATTATTAATGAGCTTGTTTAACGTCGCAGGACGAGATTAGTCTGAAGGAATGGGCGCTATCGCTGAGATCAGCGCACAAGTGTTCGATGGAGATGTTGGGAAACATGGCGAGAAAAGCCGGCAAGATATACGGGACGGAGCGTGACGCGGTTATTCCGCCGATTCAGCGGTCAACGAACGGCAATTGAAGGACGGATCTCCCAGCCGAACGAAGGAGGAAGACAAAAAGAGACACAAATTACGAAGGAGGAACGATTAATCGTCGTCGCAATCCAGTCCCCACTGCCCCGCAGCAGCGACAGCAGCACATTTTTTTACACTACGAATTAGACGAAAATGACGAAGAGAAACGAAACGAAATTAAACGTCGATGTCAAGGGACATCAGCGAGTATCGAAACGCATCGATACATCGCTGAATCGATATCGATGCGTGAAAAATCTCTATCGAAAGTTTCCGCATAACAAAGAATCATCCACCATCATCCCGCGGATACACGGTTGTTCATCGACGGTGACCACTCGTGAGTACGTAAAAAATTATCCATCGACAAATCGATATATCGATATTTATCGCAATTCCCGGACGATACATCGATATTCATCATCGTAACTTCGATACATCGATATATATCGAAAAAAAACGGCGAAACACCGGAGAAACTTCGAGGGACCGCAGAGCGAGAGACGGAGAGAGCGCGAAGCGAGCGAAAATAATATAAACCAAAGCGCGAAAGCGGCGAGAACGAGATTAGCGGGGAGTCGTCGTACGTGAAAGCTCCGCGAATCGAACGAGCTCCTAGCGCGATACCAACGACCATCCAATCTCTTTTCTTTCCCTTCCCCCCATCCTCGATCTCCCTTCCTTCACCCTCGCTACGTAACAAATCCCTCGAGAATACTCTTGTGAAAAAAAAAAAAAGAAAACAACTGATAGAAGAAAAAAACGAAATTTCGAGAGCCTCCACCCTTCTCCTTCTTGTACGACGATTAGCGTCGCGCTGTATAGAGACTATAGCGAAGTAGGAGCGTCGCACCGATCGTCTCCAACCCCCTTTTTTCCACCTTGTAGGCAATCCGGGTCAGCTTGGGGTCAGAGCAAACGAGGATCGAAGCGGCTTTCGAGGGGGGACGAGGCGATTAGCGAAAAAAAAAATCGGATGCCATAGCGTCGCGTCGTTATATTTGTACGTTTTAGTCTGTATATGTGCAGTGTGGCATTAGCGATTAGCGAAATTAGCCCACGGACGCGAAAAACGAAAAAAAATGACGGAACGGCGTACTGCTAGAAGAAAACAATATTAAAGTAAATAAATAACGAATCGAGGATTAATAACGAATAGATTATACACGAACGAAACATAATTCAGCGATGATGAGATAAACAGACGGAAAAACGTGTTCTTTTCTTCGAGTTACTCACGTCGGGGAAACACCGGGTCCGAAATGGAAAAAAAAAAAACAATCCGACACATTTTGGCAACGACGCCTCCCGCGCGTGAAAACGAACGAACCGATCGTGTATTATACCCGACACAGCATCTATCCCGGCAGGATTAATATCGTACTTCCGATTGACGAATGTCCTTCGTTGCAATATTCTCAGATTATACTTAATTTATTGCGTCATTTGCCCCTCCCCCGTTTATTCCCCAGCATCGGTTTTTTTCTCTTCGTATTACTCGCACGTCATTGCGGAAAGAAAGATCGCGGAGAGAAGCAACGGAAAAAAATCCTACGCGAGGAGAAAAAACGAAAAATAATCGAAGGCACGGAAAGAGATGTCCATTATTTATTATGTTTATTATTATCTCGCTCCGTGAGACATTAAGTCGTAAGAACAACAAACAATAAAAATATAGAAAAAAAACCGTTTGTATACCATTGACTGGAAACAAAAAAGCAGAACGAGAAAGGAAGAAATGAATATTGTTGTAACTGTGTAAGCTCGGGCCAACAGCGCGCAGTTCGACCGAGCAATAAAACAAAAATAATACGACGTTCGGGAGGTTTTTTTTCTCCTACCTCAGACGATCCGCGAGCTTCCGCTTTTCTTCAATCTCACTGGACTCTAAGGTTCTATTCTTTCCATCACATTTTTCGAAAAAATCAAAGTATTCCAAAGTTGGCTCTCAAAGTCGCGTAGAAATGTCGCTGAAAAAGCAGCATCTTTTCGAACTGCGGTCGATTTTTTTTTTATTCGTACAGTTGGCTTTCAACACTATTACTATTTGTTTCAAGTCCGTCAATGACTCTGTTCGACGTCGTTAACGATCACGAATTTCTCTCAGCAGACGAATCAACGTTGGATGAATTTTAACGGAAGCGATTCTTCTCTCCAGGGCATCAAAGTCTATTCTCTCGAGCCAATCCGGTGGATCGACGTCTCTCGGAGGCAGAGGTGCGATTAATCTCTCCACGGCGGCGCACAAACCGCACCACGTGCGAAAATTCAAGGGGCGAACGATCGGACCGATCGTCTCGGACAAATGCATTTTGTCATCGTCGCTCGTAGGCTTCACGAGAATCTCACATATTCCCTCGTTCACTTCACTCGGCTGTATGTATCTCACGCCGTCCATACTCTCCTCGCAATATCTGTTGAACGCGCGTCCGAAAATCATTTTTCTCCCGGACGTTACAAAAACGTGTTTCCCGAGATAATCCAGCGGCTCATCATCTGAAAACGTTACATCGGTGTAGTTTTTAAAGAACAAAATGCAATATCTATTTTTTGCATAGTCTTTATAGTATTTATAGCATATTTCTTTATAGTACTAGCAGAATTTTCGAGTTATAGCTTTTTTTGATATAATACGAAAAGCAGGAGTGGGAAATTTTTTTTTTCCACATTTGCTAGATCTTTCTTTCAATTTCACGTTGATCGTTACGCTGATCCGACGTTGCAGAGTGGTTTGCTTTCGAAAAATGCGCGAAGCCAAGACGATCTTCCCCTTTTTACCTGCGAGACTCGCACTGGCGAGAATCTCGAATCGCACACTTTGTCGGGAAAACACTCTCGGTGTATCGTGCACCTGCTGAACGCTCAAAACTTGGCGAGATCCGCGAAAGACCGAGTGCTGCTCCCCTCTCAGTCGCCAAGCCTCCTCGAGGGCGATTTTCCTCTGAAATTCCAGTTCCGACGATGTTTTTCACCGAGAATTTACTCCAAAATCATTTTTTTTTCATTTTCACTCACCCTCAGTGAAAACTCTTCCTCAATAGCATTTCTGTCCAGTTCTCTGCTCAAATGATTCAAGATTTCGGCACAAATGAAGCTCGCCGACACCGCACGATCCCGAGGTCGAATTTTTTCCTTCTCCGGCAGTGGCGTTTCCGTCTCGGGATTTTCATCGCCAGCCGGAAGAGCTCTGAGATAAATTGAAGAAATTGCGTCGATGTTTCGACATTTTTTTGTCGCGAATCAATGTGTAAGGATGAGATGTAAGTTTGAAAAAGTCGACTAACGAATTTCTTCTACTCGTGGCGGTGACTTGAGAGACTTGAGTTTCCGGTGGTTCCGGAGGATCTCGCACTTCGGTCTGCTGGCCGTAAGTGGAGCCTCTGCGACATTTTCTCTTTTTCAGACGTTTTCCGCGACGCCTCATGGGCAATTCAGCGTCGCTATCACTGTCGTCTTCCGCCTGGTCGTTCCTCGACGAGCCCTGGAGTAAAACAATTCGAGAATTTCAACGTTTTCTTCCCGCACGTTTGTGCCATTCGTGTGTCCAAAAATCGCTGAAAAAATCAATCTCACATCGTCTACTTTCCATAGCGAAAAATCGTTTCTGCATGATTTTGCGTATCAAAAAAAAAAAAAACTCAAAAATGCAACTCTGTCACACAGTTCCGTCGTCGATATTTCACCTGATCGCTGAGCTGAACAATCGGCAACGGTTCAACGGGAGAGGACGGTGGAGGGTCGACGGGCCGTGCGTGCTGCTGAATAACCGGCGGTTTTGACATTTCATTTTTCCGCGGTATCGGCTGCCGTTCGAGGGACAATGCGTGCCAGCTGAGCGCCTCGTTGTCCTGACGAAAATTCGGAATCGACAAGAAAATTTGTCACGATTGAAATGACGGGAAAACAAACAAATTTTAAAGATCGGTTTTTTTTCTTCCAGGGCGTTTTCGAAAAAATAATGACAATCGTTACTTGTCCTTGAGAGTTCGTTCGCAAATCGAGAATCAGAGTGGTGCGTTCGCGCGGATCGCAGGGCGTTTGTTGTTCCTCTTTACTGTGACGATGATTGGTCAATGGACCACTTGCCAAAGTCGGTGCTGGAGTCAGAGGCCTCGAGTCCATTTCCGTGTACTTTCGAAACAATTCTTCGGGCACCGTTGTCGTTTCGACGGTAACGGCGTTTGCCGTTTCAATCATTCCGACATCGTCAGCACCAATTCCACTCGCCAGAAGCGTAGCGCGAATCATTTCCATCTCGGCTGGCAGTAGAATGGCCTTTCCTTCCGTTGCCTACAACGATATCGCTTTATTATCCCCCTTCACCGGTGTCTCATCTTTCAAACAGCGTTCGTGATACCATCACTTTATCAACACCATTTAAATAACGATTTTTGCGATTATGCGAATTTTTCACAAAGGCGAATTTTCGACCAAATAAAAAATTGCCGGATTAAAAATGCAAAGAAAGAAAATGCCGAAATTACCCAGGACTCCTTGGCTCTTCGCACAAATTCTTTCGCCTCGCCATCAGCTGGATGGTTGCACAAAACTGAGCATCCGTATGGGAATGGATTGAACAAACCCGCGAAAGGACGAAGAACGAACGGAGCTGGTCTCGCGGCTCCGGCCAATTCCACTGTCTGCAATGATAAAGATTGAAATGATTTTTTGGTGATAAGAAAAATTGAAAAAAAATGGTTTCTGGCTTACTAAAAAAAACAAGGTTTTTTCTTTTTATCGTAATTGCTGTTTACCTGTGGTTTAGGCTTGTAGATTGGTCTGACACGTGCTGCTATGAGTCCCGTACTGCTCGATGCTCCAGGCATGATGATCGAGTGTGGAATGGCAAAAAACAACGAGTAATTGATACAAAATTTGGTGAAAGAAAATTGTAGCAACGCGATGCGGAAAAATCGCCGTAACGAGGCTGTCATCGGCTCGTGCGTTGGAATTTGATTCTCGTTCTGAAAGGATCAGCAAAGAGGGAGGAGAGACGAGAGCTGCCACGAGAGACACGAGGAATTTTCTAGTCGACGTTTCCTCGCGCTGTAATTTCCGTTGTCACGGATACGATGAATCGATATCGGAATTAAATACATTTCGACGCGCGAATACCTGTGCTCGTGAAATGATAAACATAAAGCTGGATAAATCGGCGAACGAAAAAGAAACAGTCAAACATTTACGTGGCAAAGTTTTTCCTCCACGAATTGTGTGTTTTTTTTTTAAATAAATGATTTATTCGTACCTAGCGAATGAATTGATCGCCAATTCGTTGAAAATTAATAAAATGAGCAAAAATGTATCCGCCAGCAAGCAGGGAAATTTTTTTTTCAATTTTTCATTGATTTTCATAAATAAACACCAAACGCAAATTGCTGTTATTATTTGACGTTTTATTTTTACCGCGGTGTTATCTCTCTCAGCTGGAAAATTAACATCAATCGACTTAATAATATCGCAAATTTTTAATCTTTATAAGGCGTATCCCGAATGACACTGGGATATTTTTTCTTATACTTGAGACCCGTGACGAGGGTGGAACTCTTCGGGAATGCTGTTTTACCACCAAACATTGAATCCTCGTCTGAAAAAAAGTACGAAAAGTCGAAAATGAATAGTCAATTTTTGGATAAATTTTGAGGCAAATCGTTGAGACGTTATTTGATGGGAAAATAAAATATGATCGAGGAACAAATTTCAGAAGGATGAAACAGTTTGCTGAAGATGAAATCAACTTACTCGGATGAAATCTGTGATATTTGTATTGAACGTGAAGATTCTTCGGTAAATCTTCGTTCTTCATTGCGTCGAAAGGAACAGCGGCGTCGATTGGTGTGACGTAAAAATTCCTCAGGTCGCCTGTGTGTACAAGCGTTGGAGGTAATATAAAATTACATAGAACGAGAATATTTTAATTTTTTTCGCAATTTCATTTTCTCTCATCAACGCACCGACAGTTTCGATCTCGTGGAGCACGGAATTCGGCAGAGGATAGTCGAATTCCTTCTCAGCAGCTGTGAATACGTGAAAACGCTTGACGGGATCGTCGAGTTTTGTCGTATCGTCGGTCGATAAATTTTCCTTGGCGCATATCACGTCCAATCTCTCGGAAGCATCGGTACTCGGCTTGTAAGATTTTACGGGCCGGAGGAAGCTTGAAAAACATCGAAACGTCGAATTATTGATACTTTTGTTATTGATTAAACATAATTCGGTATCGATTGCAAAATGGCTTTGAGATACCAAGTTTTTTAATCGCTTTGACGATAGTTTTTAAGATATCGTTTGTTTTTAACATATTTAACAGAACATGGCGTATGTGCAGAAAAAAACGGTTTTTTTGAACGGTTGTGATGAAACTGTGTGATTCGCGCTGGCTTTACGAATTTGAATTTTTTTTCTCGAACGTCGATCGATCCCACCAACTATCGAGTCGACATTTTTCGTACCAGATCGAAGGGAAGAAATCTCTTCGAGCGAGACGGAAAGGGAAGGAGGGAGAAAGAGAGTGAGAGCGAGAGAGAGATCGATGCGCGAATGTACAGCCATCCCATTAGCCGTACGGTGCTGCTATCGCAGCGTCATTCTTCCGAAGGAGCATCCTCAGAAGCGTAAGTGAAGGATATCGAACCCCGCGTCAGTTATTTATCCCTCCCTATATCGCTGGGCATATTAATCTTTAGATTTGAAACACTGCGTCGATGTTCCAAAATTTACGAAGATTTTGAGAAAGGGCGAAAGAAAATTTTCAGGTTCGTAAAACACGTTGAGGTTAAGGATGTGTTCCATCCTCTCCAGCTATACCGGAAGCTTCGATAATAATCGAAGAATGAAAATCCGCGAAAGATGCGCGGAAATATTACTTCCTTCGAGAAAATGCGCTTGCGAATAATGCGAAAGTATATACGAGCAAGGCAATCTACGTTTTTTTTTCTTTTGGAAATGTACCTAATAATTGTGTTGGTCGTAAAGGGAGAAAAAATGAGAATCTTTTTGACAAATTTGTAGCCTATCGTTTTCGCGGATAAATCTTTGCAAGTTTCGAGCGAAACAAGCTTCATTGATAATCTTTTATTTCCTCCACAAGTTTACCATTAAACACGATCAAGGTCGTCGTTTAACGCGTTGGCAGACTGGAATAAATATGCATTTCGTATGTGACAAATGTGGAGCGTTGGTAATATCGGCGTTTAGCGGTGTGTGAGATCGATCTTCGGAAAAGGCGGTGCAACATACTCATGGAAGGTTGCGTGTACGTGCGCGCACGAGTGTGCGTGTGTGTGGCTTCGATTGCGTATATAAACATGCACTCATACACTTTTTCACCTTGGCAGTGTTGTCAGCTGCTTCTTCGCAGTACTTTCAAATTTTTGAATCTATCAAACTACATCAATTAAAAAAATGTCGCAATTTGATACTTTATGCGGAGGGATGGAAAAAAGATGTTTTGAGCACTGTGGAATTGGAGCAAATGTTATAAGGAAATTTTAACTGCTTCATGAATTTATAACGCTGCATTATTGACTTTTCGAAACATTTCAAAAATGTTATTACGTCACGGTGAAAAGCTCCGTGGTCGTTCAGTGGGCGAGAGTCATCAGCGAGAGTAACTGATGATAATGTGAAAACTAAAAAGGAATTCCGATGTAAATAGGCGCCACGGGGTTCGTAAAATGATCATCACGGGCCTGAGCTGTCAAACCTCGCCGCCAGGGGGGCGCAGGGCGTCGGGGAAGCCACAAGCAGGCGAGAGAAGGGGAAGGACTTGTCCACCGACGGAGATCGTGCGAGAAAAGTGGCGGGGGGAGGGGGAGACAGAACGAACGGCAATATGGCCGCAGTATTCTCTGCGAGCTTGCCATTGACGCGTCGTTTCCGCGTTCGCGAAAGTTCCCGACGCAACGTTCGATCGCAAACAAAATACGACACTGTAATTACGACATTTCGTTTCAAAGGCTCAATAAAAGTATTCTTTTGGGATCAAATGTATTCGTAAGGCAGCAGTAGAACGCGACGTTTGCAGTGAAACAAAAAAAGCAATAGTGTTTATAGATGGAGAAAAAATAGTGTTTAAAGAAGTGAGGCAAAATCTTGACTTACCCTCGTGCAGCAAGAGCTTTGCCGTCCCACTCGAATTTTCTAACGAGAACTTTTGTGCGTCGAGTCTTTAGTTTGATCGTTCGTACCGAGACTTCCGTCTGTTGTAAAACGAGAGAGAAAGAAACATCAGAGGCAACGACAGAGACAGAAATGTTGTAAGGAAAAAAAAACTACATGACGTCGACGTAGTTCGAAAAGAGAACAAGGAAATGTCATCAGTGTCTTCACGACGAATATTATCAGCGAGAAGAAAATCCATTAACTTGCCGGTTTTTTCGTAATCAAGAACGATGCTCCACTTGACCAAAGATATTGGAGTTTTGAGCCATGCCTGATGAGGGCCGCCATCTTCTTGATACTAGTAGAGCGGCGAGTATACCATAACCGGCCGCTCGGTAGCGCTAGTGCAACGTTCCATTCTCGATCGCCGCGCTCTTCACCCCCACTCCTTCTCACGCCACGATAGTTTCGGTCGTTTGCCGCTGTTGGGGGCGCGAGCGTGCCTCAAAGTACACCGGTGCATCTGTGTATTCTCCGTACAGTGTGTATGTTTTATTTCTCTCTTGCTCCTCTGTACAAGTATATCCCACCGACGTATTTCTCCCCTCTTCGCCCCCTCCCTCTTCCTCCTCCCGCCGATTGGTGAGTGCCTGCGCGCCCGTGCGTCCGCCATTTTACAAGTCGCCATTGAGAGGTTGAAAAACCCTCTATAAAATGTTTTCTTCGATCTGAACAAAAAAATACAAGTTTTTTCGTGCGTTCAATCGCGTCAACCGAGTCATCATTTTGATTCTACGTTCGAGCTAAAGTTCGTTAAACAAAATATAAACAAATAAAATGGTTTTGGTGGTATAATCGTCGCGTAAATTTCGTGTGGGGAAGAAAAACGAAGGAGAAAAAGGAATAAGGAAAAAAAGCAGTTCACAGTGGTGCGAGGGCGTTTAATAACACATCGCGAAGTTACCAACCTGTGTACGCGTGTTATATTTTTTTCTCGTGCCTACGCTGGCAGAGATATAAATATATGCGTACACATACATACATACATACATATATGTACATCATCATTACTGGTGAATATTGGTTTCATTCCCTACTTTAGCCCCCTCTCCCATACTCCAAGTGACACCAGTGATATTTCAAGGATAACAATAATCAAAACAGATGTGAGAATTGTTGAATTTTTTTTTTCTTCGTTCTCTCTTCTTTCTTCGCAATAAAAGAGGAAAAACAAGTTGTACGCGCCAGAGTTGTGCGACGAGTAGCGGAATAAATGACGATGGATAATAAGCCATGACGCACCCGTCCCATCAGACGAACGGCGCCAGCTTGGAGGACTGCCACACGAATTTCTTCGCGCTGGTAAGATAGTCCCTCTCTCCCTCCCACCCACTATTTACGTCTCTGCATTTTCCGAATCGATTTTTTTCTTCCTTTTGCAATCGGACGCTTAACGAATACGAAGAATATTTTCTTTCTCGATAACAATTCGCTCTTTCCTCTCACCCCTCATACGCCCCTATTTCCCCTGACACGCCATCCCCCGCTCCCCTCTTCGCCGCTACCAGTAGCCGTTTCCCGGCGAAGAGATCGCGCGAACGGAACGTACACATTGCGCGAAGATTTTTATGTTTGTTGCGTGCGTGTCTCGATACATATACACATCGAATCTACGATTGCAAAAAATATGCCGGAAAATATTGCGCAATGATGGCAATGAAGAAATTTAACTTTCCTCCTCTTCCGACAAAGCAAACATTAACGAAATCTCGAAAAAAAATAAATAAAATTGAAGACTTTTGCATTCGTCGATTCAAAGAAAAGAACATTTAGACGTTTCGACAGCAACGATTCGCAAGCATTCGAGAAAAGCCTGCGTTTTCATTTCAAGTGCCAAAAAATCATTTTTCACAATTTCATTTCGCGCATATACGCTACATGGATTTGTCGATGTTTTCGAGACGAGAAATTTCTGCAATAGAATTCTCGAAATTGCGAACGTCGTGCAATAATATTCCACTTGGGTTTTTTAGAAGTGTATTTTAGATAAATGGAAGTAAATGAAAAAAAAAGAGGACAAAAACGACGACATTCGTTGTCTAGAATCATTTTGTATTTCGTAAGAGCTATGTAGGCGAAAGGAAAGTGGGGAGGGCGAAATTTCATCGCTGACTGAATTAATGTTTAAAGTATTGTGCAAGAGGTAGTGGGAGGCGTCAGGCAGACTGGGGAATAAGAAATGCCAAGTGTTGTGTGCTACAAAAAATTCCATAGTTTTTCTTGAATTTATGCCGAAACCAAGAAAATATATCGTTTAAACTAAAACTAAACTTTCGTCGAATTTGCGGTATCGTCTCAGCAGGCATTGTTTTTTCAGTGACGATTTTTGTGCTTCGCGTTTAGACGCGAGTCTAACGAAAAAATAATTACACAAAATAATGACGCCTAACGATTAATAGATATGTTGATTCAATAATCGTCCAAAAAATCGCGTAAGAAATGCCTCTTTTTTAAAAAATCGTCGCGTTTCGTCGCGTTCCAAGCGAGGCAAATTGAAGCATGAGAGCACATTGAAAACAAGAAACTTTAAAACGTCGCGTTAAATTCGAAAAAAGTCGATTCTGAGAGTTTTACTTCGCTTAAAGAAGTTTTCTAAATATTCGGTGAGCATTTTTTCACAAACAAAGTTTGTTGATGTCTTTTTGATACAAACATTGTTCCGAACGAACGCCCTTGGCATTTTCTACGTGAGAATTCTGTTTTTCTTCAAATTTTTGCAACACTGCCAAATATTGGAAAGTGTCACACTCTCTCTCCCTCATTAAGCCGCGTTCGTTGGCACGCAACGAGAGTACGATTCAAATGCATTATCATTTTCCAGAATTGCGCGATTTTTTTCATCGCGAAGACCAAGAGACCCAAAAGTCTGAAATAAAATCCGAGGAAATACGAATTTTCCAAAGTTCCTCAAAAATCGTCACACGGACCGTTAAAATTTTCATTGACTTTCGATCTGTGTTTACAAAACCGCAGCAATTTTATTTATTTCATTCGGAAAAATTCATTTTCAAGTATAGATTCAAGCTAGCAGAAAATAGTTATGCAAAGTCTCGTCGAAATTCTCTCCTCTCGGACGAAGGTTTCCATTTTTTTCCCCGTCCGTTTTCTCGTCACTCGTGCCTTGCGTTCCAACAGAGACAAAAGGGGCAGCTCCGTCTCGCCAAGTTTCACTTTTGCCGGCAATTACGCACTCGGCTATTTTCATTATATTCCCCTGAAACGAAACATTTCGGAAAAAGAAATCATCCCGTTCCGAGTTTCACATTTTTCGATACTTCCGCTCGGAAAACTTATTTCCGCAATGCCGAATCGAGTTTTCCTCATCCAAGCGATCGTTCGATTTGTCCGTTTCGCCAGTGGCAACGTATATCGTTGAGGTCGTCAGCCAGTCGTTCTCGCCCAATCACAAAAACGAATTCCCCGATTCTTCCGTGCGCCGTACGTTCGAACGCTCAGTGAGAAGACGCGAGACTTTGTCGCGCTGTGTCGTTTTTTTTTTCCTCTCAATGTACAATAGAAGCGTTCGCTATTGTCGCGCGGTGCGCGAAAGGACGTGAAGTTTGTCGCGTGCACACCAATGTCACGCTTGATTTCCATTACACGCAAACACGGATGCGAGAACAACACACGATGGGTTTATTTAACGCGAGCGCGCGCGGGGGCATCGCGCGAGCAAAGACGGTACTACGCGCAGAGCGGTATCGAAACGCGGAGAGTAAACACATGAATATAGCGATAAGCGTGAGAGAAACGGAGAGAAGGAGTCGAGACGTCGCGCTTCTGTTGTTTTACGGGGAAAAAAAGAAACATGAACGCGAAGGACGAAAATTTCTTCCGTCTCAACTTCCATGGATAGAAACGAGAGGAAAAATGGAACGCAGTTTGTACAGTCAGACCAGGACGTTACGACGTTGTGAAACTTGAACATTGCATTATATAGTCGTGTCAACTATATTCAATGCTTGTATAGTATATTTATACATATCCCTGCACATGGATGTAAACACACACAGAGAAATACGAGCACAGGGCTGTGAAACATCGAGGAGAACGTGCGAGTGAGCTCCAAAGTCTATGGTGAGTTCTTGACTGCAGCCAAGATAGAGCTCTCTCGCGCGCTCTCTCTCTCTCTCTCTCTCGCTCGCGTCGAAGCGAAGGAAGGCGGCAACACAACTCCGGTAGAATTTTTAACCTCGGCGAGTTAGCGTAACGGTGAGCCAGTTTTCTCGCTCTCACGAGCGATGGCAAAACCGTTGGAGGCCAGTCTCTCTCTCTCTCTCTCTCTTCTTTTTTCTTCTCTCGGTCGCGATATAAAGGGATGAGGCGCGTAGACGCGACGCAAAGCCGAGATGATGATTTTTAATGCGAGACTGCAACTGGCGAATGCGGGAATAAAAGAGAATAACGCGAAAAAACATCAGAGCGCTCAACGGTGATCGAAAATTACGAGGCTCGCGCGTATTCCATGTATGGCTCTGCATTTTGTTCGTCGTCTCGCGCAGAAGCGAGTTTAAGCGATTTGAGGCGACGTACGATGCCCCGGAAATGAATTTTCTCTAAAGCCGTGAAGATTTCTTACTGACCGGAAGTTGAGCTACTTTTTGCCGCAATTGTGCGCAAGCTCAGCGATCTTCAACGCGATTACTCGTAATCCTTTGGAAAAAATAGGTTAGGAAATTTCGAAGCGATCGAAGCGCCTGCTACGTCGCCTTACGGTTACCTCGTTCGATAAAAATCTCGTTTTTTGACGCGATATTGCCGAGATAACGAAGATAACGCCTGGGGAATTTCAAAAAGTGTCATTGGGCGCTTGAAATTAATCATTCATTTCGAAATGACGATATTCCATTCAGAACCCATTCGACAATCCCGCTGATGAAACTTCCGGTCTTCCGAAAAGGAAACGAACCGTCCTACCTCCTTAAAAGCATTTTATCACGAAGGAATCGTAGATGAAAATTCGGTAAATCGACAAAAAAATGAATTTTACGGCGGTCGTACACGCGTGGTCGATGAAAAACGTCGATCCCGAATTTTCGCATTTCCCTAACTCGTTCATCAGCCCTCTGGACGACAAAATCGTGCCGATAGAAATTCGGTTTTCACGTTTTTTTTTTCGTGTTTTGAAACATCGCCAAAAAATCCTCGCGTTCCAGAATCGCTGATATTTCAACTCGTGATTAACCGCGTTAAAAAATCAAAAGTAAACCGTGAAGTCGAAGAGGGAGGAAAAAGTCGCGCGACGTCGTCACGATTGTGACAAAACCTCAAGACGCCGGTCAACGAGACGCAGATAAGAGGCGGTGTGCGCAATGAGACAGAAAATAAGAAATAATTCCCGTTGCCTCGGGAAAGCGAGACCCGAACGACACCCGTTAGTTCGCAGCCCTAACGGAAGAAAAAAAAACGGATGGAGAAAGAATATCGCGGGTGCGGTTTCGTCATGAGGTGAACAATGAACGTGGTAGATTTCCGTTTTTGTCATCAGAGTATTAAAAACATGGAGGATTATTTCGTTCAGAGCGAAATCGCATTCTCACGCGCGGTGAATTCAACAACGGCTGTTTGAAAATTCTGCAAAAGCAATAATAAAGTACACAGCATCGCGCGTGAAAAGGGCAAGGTAAAAGAAAAAAAACGGTAAACCGGAAATGAATTTGTCGCGCGACCATCCGAAGGTGCCTAATCTTGCGGAAATTCTTATAAAATTTCCTACGATACTTATAAATGAAAAAAATTCTCCAAATTCGAGCTCAAAAATCTTCTACATATGTAACCCATGGTAAATCAAACAAAACAATAATTGCGACACAAAGATCACAAAACTGAATAAATTTCTCGAGTGTGCAGCACTCGGAGATCCGTTTTCATTTTTCCTCCGCGTTGCGCGCAAAAGTCTCGACGACACGTCATCTCGAAGCTTGCGTCGTTCGATCTGAGCGAAGATCTGAATCATCGATTTTTCACATCGAAATTTCCCGAATTTTCATTATATTTTTCCGCCTTTTTCGCGAGAGTCGCAATGAGAAAAAAGTTTATCGCGCAGTCCGTTGGATTTCGACGATGCAAACTTCAAAATCTTTCAAAAATTCGTTACTCGCTTCGAAAGGCGAGCAGACCTCCGAGCTTGTGCGGAGATAAGAAGGATGAGAGGCCAGACGCGAGAGAAAGAAGGAAGAGCGTAAGAAAGCCAGGGAAAAGTTGGAGAGAGAGAGACAGATGTTTGCCCGGATTGTATCGCGCTATGGGATGCTGAGCGAGATGGATAGATACGCAGAGAGAGAGAGAGAGAGAGAGATAAAGACGGAAAGTAGCCTGACTCTCTCGCGGTCGTCGTACCCTCGGACTCGTAACATTCCTTTCGCTTCCACGACGCTCTGGCCACCGCGGCAAGCTTCTACGCCGCATACGCCGTTTTCCAACATCATACTACGTTGATGTACGAACCGAAGAGAGCTCTACTATCGCTCAGTCACCGTATATACGCTGTAGCTCGTCTTCGCGCCATGTTCTCACTGCCGGACAACAAAACTCTTCGGGAGATTGCCTCTGCGTGCGCTCGTTCTTTTTTCCTCTACCCTCTTTTCCGCTCGGAACAAACGGCAGCCGCAAACTCGTACGGTCGACTCCCCTGCGTTGCCAAATCGTCGAGACTGCAGCGATGATAACTAGTCTGCACAATCGCGGGAGTTTCAAAGCGCACACGATGAAAAAAACTCGAACGGACGCGATTGGCCATCGCTTTTTCCGCTCGAGCGACAATTTTCGCGACGAGACCTCCACATTTTCCATCAGCTCATCCATTCGTGCGAACGACGAAAAAGCCCAAAGGTCGACTCGCAAAAAATGTTGCAACTCGAAACGGGTTATTTTGAATTATCAATCAGCATCTTCCGTGGATAATAACACGAGAGTGTGGAACAATTGCTCGTCGCTACAAAATAAAGATAACTTATTCGTAACGCATTTCGTACCTGGAGAAAAATCATGATTTCGAAGTTTACATCGGAATCCAATGAAATGCGCGATAGATTTCTATTGTATCGACGATTTCAACGATGCGCCAGACATTTTTGATGAATTTTTGAAAGAAAATGTGAGGAAAGTTCAGGAAAATTCGATGTAAAGAATCGAGAAAATCCAGATTTTCATTAGAGTCGATGAAACTCGATGAAAATATTTTCTTATTTATTTACAACATTTTTAAAGCCCCCGCGATTTCAAAACGCCATAGATTCATCGAGCAACCGCACAGGCTCCACCCAAGCTGGACGCACACTCGTTCAAACACTCTCGAACGCATAAATTCTCATTGGCTACGATTCTATTCACGGTCCGCCGGTTCTTTCGTGTATTCCTTTGCCTACGAATGTAATCTCGTATCCCGCTGCTCCTTTGGCTCATCGGTATTTTTCGATACATCTTGTTTTTTTTTGTACCTCGTGTGCTGCGTTGGCGCTGCGTGTATGTCGACCATCGGCGTGCATACGCGCAATCGAGCCGGTTCGTTTGGTTCCTTTCTCTCTTTCTCAACGTTCTCGACCCTTCCCACACGGCGATCATCCTTGACGCACCGCGGAGAATCTCGTCACCCTCCCCGACGTGCGTAGTACGTAAACCTTCCTCTATAATCTACGCGCTGTTGCCTCGCTCGTATTATACACGCGTCAAAGTGATGGAAAAGGGGAAACGCAGTAAATAAGATAAAATGTGCGCGCGGTGCCCAAGATTTTTGTGCATCTACACATTTCTCTCTGTCTCTTTCTCTCTCGCTCCTGTTTGTATCTCTCATCGTCAGTCTCATTATTCGCATGGCCGACCCACTGATAGAATTGTCCAGTCCGAAGGCCCGTTCGCCCTCTATGCGCCAATGTTTGTGTCTTCGTCTCTCTCTCTCTCTCTCTCTCTCTGGCTCCCACCGCAAGTTGAAGAAAAAAAACAAGTTTCTCTTACGATCGAGCTTCCCGCTCTAACGTATTATAGATTTGACGAATCGCCGATGAGGGCGCCGCTGTCGTCGATGTATAATTTCATGGCGGCCGATGCGTTATCTCGCGATATTATACGCCGAAAGATCGTGAGATTGATGCTGCGATTATCGCCATTTGCGAAACTGAAACACAGCGGCGATTCGACTCTCACCGCAATTTCTGTCACATTCACTTCCGGTCAGGATTATACGGATAGACTGAACTCTCCGCGTCCATCCTCTTGACCTCTGTAGCTACGTCTTTCGGCAGCTGTAAGATCGACATTCGTCATATCGATGAAACATCTCTCACGAACATTTCCAACATATTTTTTCGCGCGTGATCGAGCGCCCTCTCACTTCGCGAAGGTCTTTGTGCGCTGACCGACCGCCGCAAGAGAATTCTGCACGTTGATCTATCATTCCCTCGGAATAATGGAAACGAACGAACGATCGAGAAAAATCAATCAAAAATACATCGATAAAAATGTTGATTCGAGTTTGATTTGATTTGAAAATTGAATATTTGATTTGAGTTATTATCATCGTGAAAACGCGTTTCGGCTATGCACGTGTTATATGGCGTTGCAAATGTCATGTAGCTCTGAATGTAAACGTTCGGGCAGAGAGAGCGAGAAGCTTGATCGCACGTGCTGCCGGGTATCCCGGGTCATTCGGTCGGTGTACGAGAGAGTCGGCACACGCGGCGGGTCGAGCTTTAATACGTTATTGCGGGCGGTAGTACGAAAGAGTAGGAGAGAGAGGAGAGAATGGCGAGTCGTCGTCGAATGTGTGTAAAATCATCGTGTGTATATAAAGATTACGCCGAGTACTCTCGGTCGTGTCTCGGTTATAACACAACCGGGGACACTGCTGCGATATTGGCGTGTTGTATAGCGTCGAAGAGGTGGAGGCTATGTGTCCGCACCACGGTCATTAACGCGCCGCTTAACGGTCCTCGTGTAGCGCGGCGCGTTGGCTCGTTCTGCCTCGATCTTTCTTCGGCGGTCGCGGATTCTTTTTTCAAGAGTTTTACGACCAAAGCGCGACACCTCTTTTACGGACAAAAATAATACTTTCCGAGTCGTTATTATTCGTTCAACGATGCTGGTTTCGCAGGAACGTTTGCACCGGGCTCGAGATGGTACATTGTTCGTTCAAGGTCGTCCCTGACAGATTCATCGATCGCGCTTCGTAAGAGCGGTCAGTCAGGAGGTTTGTTTGCCCCGCAGCGTTGAGTAGATTTCGATACGTTTTATTGCCCGAAAGCGGTGAATGCCGAGCAAAAGTATAAAACCCTTTCGGTGAAAATATCGATTATAAATAAGAGTCTCGACTTTACATCGCGGTTTGATGTCTTTGCATGGTAATGGTCTCTTACGTGTGCTTTACGGCTAATTCAACCGGAAGTCAACGCGGGTGACGACCATCGGCGTCCGAACTGACTAAAACTGATTCACGATTACACTCTGCGAGCAGATGAGCTTAAATTCGCGTCTGAATCTCGTCAAAGTTAAATCTCTTCGGACTGGCGATATCGATGTTCGAGATTTTTATGCGTTCAATCTCGAGGTCTCACTCGATTTTCCAGTCGCCGGGCAATTCGGATATTCCCAACGAATTCCCGGCCCTGTAACAGCCTTTCGATCGGTTCGCTGCAAACGCGATCATGTAAGAAAATGTGTATGTCGCATCCGCGATACGATCGGCAAATATATCTCGGAAGGGTGTAAATTCGCGCTTGCGTCCTCATTTTGTTGGAGATTGAACGCGCGCGCACTTTCCCCTATATCAATGACCGGTCACAAGCTTGCGCGCGTGAGTTTTGTGTATGAAAGGGTGAGAGAGAGAGAGAGAGAGAGAGAGAGAGAGAGAGAGAGAGATATGTACGACGTGTTACTACTCTCTATATCTCCGACAAGCTGCTGCCCTTTCCCGCCCCCTCTCTTTAAGCTGATCAATACAGGCGCGCGCGCGACGTGCAAGGCCGTTCGCGTGCTATACCGCCTGTATCGTCGCGGCTGTCGCTTCCTTCCTTTCGGCCACGTAGGGTTACCACAGTGGACGACGAAACTTCTCCCCTCGTCCATATATACATACGCTGCAAATCGCCCTCTGGTTATACGACAAAGGGGACTGCGAATAAAACGGGAGGACCAATGTCCCGTTGAAAACAAAAAAAAAACAAAGGTGTCCAATGACTGACACGTGCCCATTGTCCCATTTTCTCACCCCCTCTCGGCCCTCTCCCTTCGCTATCTTTCCTTCGTGCTTTGTTTATAAGGAAAAGCCACGTCCGATTCGACGTTCGCGAGGAATACACCGCCGAATCTCGGCGGAGTCGCAGCGTCCTCCACATTTCGTACACCGACTTTAAGGACGTTCACTCGAACTCGACGGAAAATCTCAACTTGCGGCTTGGAATTTTCGTCTACTATAGAAAAATGCAAATACCCTCGGAATATTTCATACCCCTATCGTTTGGTTATTGAGAAAAAAAAATGCATAAAAGTTTCGTTTCCGAAAGAAAAACAAAAGTTTGCGATATTTTTTGTTCCGCGGCTGACCGATAATGGCGACGTATACGAGAAAGAGACGAAAGGTTTTGTTTGCTTCACGCTTGTACTCGTCGTTTCAAAATCTCGACAATCGTCGAACGATCTAAACGAATATCACAGTCAAAATTGTAACGATAAAAATAATTAATCGTCAGCCTGCCGGATCGTCGGTTTTTAATTCACTGCTATACTTAATTATATAATTACATCGAACAAGCGCAGCGTTCGTGCTCTCACCCATGAGAGACTCGACTTTAAGACACCCTAAAGTTGCCTAAAATTTGTTTGACGATTTTTCTCTAGTAAAGATGCGCGAAATATACGAAATTCCGGTATGATTTAATAACACGCACGCACACTCACATATATATATATATATACACACAATACTACTCCATTTTTTTTCTTCTTCCTTCTATTGCACAGACGGACCTCTGCGGCATAAAATGGAGAAAGCTCGTGTGGGGCGAGGTTACCGGGGGCTTTGGGGGTACCCCCCTTGAGGATCCGGTACTGTCGAGCTTCTCGAGGTGTCTAGCCGGCGATATATTGTGCGTATGGCGTCGCGTCGCTGCCTCACCGTCCTCCGGTAATTCTGGACCAGGTGGCGGCGGGGGCGGCCTCTTCGATCTTAGTATAGCACCGTCACCTGCTCCACCACCTTTGTCCCTCACCGCCGCCAAGGAACTCTGGATCTTTTGGTACGGCGAGGAACCCGATCTCTCGGGTCTCGTCTCTCCCGAACTCATCACTTGTGGTAAATATTTCTTTTTGTTTCTTCTTCTCCCGAGAATCGCCCGATCGATCTTTCTTTTTCGATCGATCCTCTTCGCGTCGTGCGAAAAAGTTAACGAAAAAAAAACCAAATTTCACGCAAAGCGGCGAGCGTTTTCCATTTTGCTTTTGCGACGTTATTTATTTTTCCATCACGATTCTCACGATTTTGTATCTTCTTTTCTAATCGCGTTAACGGCAATTACGATATTAACGTCGCTATCGATAATAATACATTACATCATTACGCTGCTCGTGTCGATACTCTTGAATACTTTGTTCCAACGAATGAATAATAATGAGAATAATAACGACAAAAAGTATTTTACCGTCAAATTAATTGCGCTATTGTCATTTATATTATCATTGTCCACAATGGTTCTTAGATCGATGAGAAAATTCCAATCGTCATTTGTAGCGCGATTATATTGAAAAAAAAAAAAAAAAAAATTCTTTACGCGAATGTAAATGTAAGAAAAGCACAAAGATGATTTAATCGAGGACAAAGCGCGACGATTAGATTAACGGGCGTCGCGTAACGCTCAATTATACTAAATTCGCGAGGGGGATAAGCGCGGCGCCAAAGGACCGCCCGGATATATCGTTTCGCTCGACAGGACGACGATACAACTGCTGCCGGCTATAGTATATGCGTTTTATATAGCGCCGCGGCGTAATGTTTGGACGCGGGAGAAGAGCTCTCACGAGCCCGGGGTCACTGAACGGCGATCGCGGCTCCCGATTCTCCCGCCACAACATGGCTTCCTCCCTCCCCCGGCTCATCCCGCAATTCGCATTGTCGGCGCGCCATTTTTCTTTTCGTCGCGGCCTCCCCCTTTTTTCGAAACGAAAAAACCGGGAAAATCGGTATTTTCTTGCTTTTCGCAAATTGTTTTTTCATCCTTCCCAAATACGAAACGCACAAACGCAGTCTCGGAAAAGAACGGTTTTTGACACGGTTTTTGTGGAAAATTCCAAACCGCGAAATCATTTTTTTCGTCGCCGCACCTGGTAGCAACGCAAAGTGTTTCTTTTTCCAATGTTAAGTTCGCTGTTTCTCTTTTTTTTTGTTTAGTTTATTTCCATATCAACGTTTGCATGTGTGTGTGTGTGTGTGTGTGTGATTGTGGACGGAAACGGTTGCGTGTGTAACTTTCGACACTCCGCTCGTTTAAAGTCCGCGATAATAAACTCATTCATCGCCTCAGCCGGTATGACTGAATGGTCCTCTCTCTCTCGCTCTTTATCTCTCCCCCTTTCGGTCTCTCTTTTCTTTCGGACCGCAAAGTAAATAAAACCTCGCTGCCCATAGATTGCTTCAGTGACACCTGAACTTGTCGGAAATTCAACGTTCGTTCCTCAAATCAGGGCTAAATTTTCGAAAAGTTTTTTCTGTCTCTCACGAAAGAGCTTTGTGCACGAAAATCACCATTTCTGGACCCTTTTTTTTTTCAAAACGAAATACGAAGGTGAAAAATATGCTTCCCGAGAATAACATCTTCCAGGACGAATTTTCCTCCCGGAAACTAGAGGAGAAAGGGAGAAGATTGAGAAAATTGATGATTTTTTTTTAACTCCGATATGAATCGTTTTGGCAGAACACAATAATCGAAAATAAAAAAAAACATCGGAATCGCGAATTTTCGATCTGGTTGGGTGCGCGATGGAAAAGTTGGCGACTCTATGGCACTCGGCGTTTCTCCGTGAGCAGCCACGTTCATGTCGGTAAAGTGAGAGCGTATTCCCCGCGGTGTGTGTAGGCTCGAAACGGAGGTAACGGTATTCCCGCTCGAAAACATTTTCCGCACCGCTGAGAGACACCGCGACTCGACCAACAGCACCGTAGAGACGTGGCAACGTTTTCTTCTTTCCCCACGAAAATATATACACAGCACATGGGGAAAGCTCGACAATAGACGGTGTTGAAAAATTAACGATGTTTCGTCGTCGAAAATCTCGTTCGTTCCTCCCTTTTATCGCTTTTTTATTTTCTCGTTCATCGCAGAAACGTTCGTTGCAATGCGCTACAGAGTCAAGGTCGAGCGTACGAGAACCGCCGTGCGAGCTCGTACGAATTGCAAAATTTCGTAAACGCCAAGACGCCATTTACAAAAATGTCGATTTCGTCAGTTGTTCGCAGAAATTGTTATTCACATCGCCGTCTCTTTTTCAAAAATCAACATTTTTCAAAAGTTTGGACACTTTGAATTAGCGGATTTCGAAAAAAAAAACTCCGGAACCGCAAGGGGTCGTCTTTTTGAGGTTATGTGTAGGCTTCTGGATATTACTTTTCAATTTCGAGGAGAACGAACGGAAAATGTGCAAACAAAATCGTTTTCCATTTTCGTATCCTCTGCGCGTCATTTTGAGGTTATCGTCGCGTCCGCCTAATGTCTCATCAATGCACTTCTCTCTCTACTTCGTCCCGCGGGCTTCCCGTTGTTTATCGATCGACAGGAACACGTGTACTTGGCCGACCAGTGGTTGTCAATAGGCAGAATTTTGAGGGGCGGCGAGAAACGGTTGGGGGGGGGGGGAGGAAATCTGTACGCCGGCGTCTACGGGATTTGATCGCCGCCTAACCCCACATTCGTGAAACAGCGGAATACTCCGTTACCCCGAAAAACATGGAGCACGCGGAACGTTAAAACGCGACGCTACTCTTGTTCGTTGGAATTCTCGATATAGGTGAAATAAAAAAAGAAAAAAACGAGATCCATATTTTCACCGGCGAGAATCGAGCAAAGACTCGACTTTCACCGTAATATGGATGGCATTACGATGCCCCTCTCTCCCTCTTTTTCTCTCTATTTCACGTTTCTTGTGTTTTATTATGCTAGAACGAAGCAGCGAGCTTCTCCCACGCTCCTGTTACTTTTCCATCCTCCGCTGTCTATCTCGCCTGTCTTTTTTTTCCAACTGTATGGTGTGCCTACTTCCATCCTTCTTTTCTCCCACCTCAATTTAACCTACAAGAGACGATGCATCGATTGCCAAACCCCCGTCCGACCGCGTTTCATTTTCCTTCTGTCCTTCTCGCTCTCTTTCCTTTCGCGGTAAATACGTAAATACAATTTCACATCGCGAGTCATGCGTGCGATCCTAGCGGCCGGATTTAGAATTTCTCGACATGGCGTTTAAATAATACATATTTATATGTGTATATGTATATCAACGTTTATTCGTATTAATAATAAATTGAGATGGAACAAACGCGTGTAAAAAAAAGAGAAAACGCCACGGTATGACGCGCGAGTATTGTTGAAGCGATCTGTTCAAGCTTGTCGCAAAAATGCTACAAAGTGTCGTTATTTTTGTTATCTAACAATCCATTTTTTCTAATCCTGAGAGAGCTCTCACTGTCGCCAGCGCCAATGTCGCAATGTCCATCATTGCAAGGCTACGTGAAATTACGATTTTAATTGAATTTCTCTCAATACTGAGCGATATTTTGACGGTTATTTCTACAAATGTCGAATTAACATCGTTATTCAAAGATACGCGAGTCGAAAAAACACTGAATAAACGAATTACGATAATTCAGATTTTCGTCCCAACGACGCGAGCGTCAATCATTTTGTTTTTCATCACGAAAAATGATTTTACGGCTTTCGAATTTTCATCCGCGGCATTGAAAAACTCTCGACTTTTTGAGTTTTACGCTAATTTGAATTTGAAATTTTTCGCTTTTGCGAAAAATAAATGACAACTCTGGCGTTCATTTATAAAAAAGATAAAAGCCATGCTTACACACTTGCCAACTATTTTATTTCTCTTTCCCCTCCCCCAGAAAGTGAACAAGGTTCCTGGGAGAGTGGTCTCTCCTATGAATGCCGATCGCTTCTGTTCAAGGCTCTGCATAATCTTATCGAGCGTTGTCTCTTGTCAAGGGATTTCGTTAGGCTCGGCAAGTGGTTCGTTCAGCCTTACGATGGTTTCGAGAAGCATCGATGCAGCAGGTAAACATTTTTTCTTCAAAATATTCGAAATATTCAAAATATTCGCTCCGGAGGTGAAAATTTTGATGTTTGACGGCTAAACGAAAACCGATATGGAATTGGCCATGTATTTTCCTATAAACATTTTCAGCAGTCACCTGTCATTCTCCTTTGCGTTTTTCGTCCACGGGGAGAGCACGGTTTGCGCGAGCGTCGATGTCAGGCAGCATCCAGCTGTCCGTCACCTCACGAGAACGTGTCTTCAACGCACGCAGACGACGCAGTCAGGTGTCAAGGGTAAAGCGAACGAAAAAAACAATTCCATTTCTCTCTAGACGTTTTGTAAAAAAATTCCGAAAATTTCGCGTTTTCAAAACAATCAAAGATCACTCTCGATCGCTCAATTTGTCGTCTGAAAAAAACAAATGAACTATTGTGACGCACAGTGATCCTCGCACCTTACGGACTCGCTGGCACCCTTACCGGTCAGGTAGGACGCGTCGACAGCCAGTTATTGGACGAATGGAAACATTTTTATCCGATAAACGGTACGAGTATGGAAAATGGTCTGCCACCGTTGGTCGAAGTCCTCGTCGGTGGTGTAAGAATGCGTTATCCATCCTGTTACGTTCTCGTGACGGATATGGACGATTTACCGGCGGAAATGCCACTGTCCCCGCCGCATAGTCCGGCGAGTTACGAAAATTCAAACTCGATGCAGCGGGACTTGAAACCATCGGCGGAATTACCGGAACGCGTTTGGGCCGAATGTTCGCTCGGCTCACCGATATCATCAATAATCACTTCCAAGACCGTCGATAACGCATCGAGCTCCATCGAGCTTGGCACTTGGACGTTCGTCGACTCGACGCAAAAGTCTTCCTGCAGTTGTTCCAAGTGAGTATCCTCGGTTTTTTTCTTGCCTCTGGTAAGCAGCAGTGAGAATTATTCAGGCCGAAACCACCGTGCAATAAAAGCAAACGAATTAAGAGACCGCGACGGGAAGCGAAAAATGAAAGACTCGGTAATTTCGGGGATTAATCGTTTTGAGGATGAATCGGTGGGAAAATAGTTGCAAAGAGTATGATTGGAGAAAACGGAGATCTTCGGGTCCTTGGGAATATAACGAAAATAAAGAAAATTCAAAAACAGTGTTTTTTGCGAGAAGAAAACGACTTTTTTCGAGTTTATTTTCAGTGAAATTCATTATTCTGTAGGCTTTTCTCGCGCTTCGAGGATAACTTTTTCAAACGATTGCATTTGCGATTCCTTCTCGATGGATTTTGATTAATCGACTCGTTATTCCCGCGATATCATTTTTCATCGCGATATGTATATCGAAAATCAAGATGTTCTCATAGACATTCGATTATTTCGCGTCTTCGCGTCGTGGAATCGCGATAAAATCGAGTGAATCGAGCAAAGTTCGTCACAACGGTTTTTTACGTTTCAGTTGCCGTTTTTATCGTTATTCTTGAAACACTGTGTCACTAATGATATTTCAGAAGCATCCCGTGTGAACATTTCTGGATGATCGTTCAAAAATATCCATTTTTTTGAACCATTATAGAAGCTGGAAAAGTGCTAGGTGCACGTGTGAAAAATGACATTTTTGTCCACTTGATTGATCATTAATTGCGAATTAATCAAACTACCATTTTGATAACCGAATACCAATTTATGAGTAATGAAACATTTGAAAAAAATAATATTTTGCATAATATAGTCGGGTTTTATTTTTTCTCATAAATAACTCAAATTTCCGATCAGTATTGACAATTTTCGCAATTTCGAGCAACGTTCATGGGCTCGAAAAAAATGGAATATTATCCTCGTGAAATTTAGCCTTGCCCACTTTTTACGCGCAATAATAATCGGGAGAAAAACATGTTTTTCAACCGCAGATTTGCAAAACAATGCTCTCAACGAGAATCAAAGAAAAAAATGACGTTGAAATTTTCCGGAAAAATGTGACGAATCACGCCTGTTAATTTTTCTTGCGTGTTTTTCCACACCGTTTTGTTTCCTCACGAGTACCTTTTTTCCGTTCGTTTTGCATGTTAGGGCGGTTACCGGTAGTGCGCAAAATGGGAGAGAACGTTAGCAGTTTACGGTAGATTTTCTTCTCATTTTTTTTTTATATTTGATTTAATTTTTCTGAATTTCCCTCCCATGGCTGCTGCAGATGTGTGCATGTGTCTGATTTGAGAGAAAGTGCCTCGAAACGCAGCTGTTTTCGATAAAGCGGAAACGAATTTCATGAATTCAGTGACGAGAGAATTGATATTTTGCCGCGTGTCACAGCTCGTTCGAGTCGCAAGCTTCAAATTTTCGTGTTTCGCTGATTTCTCACGAGTGTTTTTTTTTAGTTTCGAAAAACAAGATAAAACAATAATAATAATAGCGATTCCCCTACTGTGTGTGTTAATGTCGTGACGGACGAAGAAAAGATCGCGAAACAGAGTCGTTAATAATATTAGTAATGATGATGATGATGATGATGGTGATGATGATTGATGTACAAAATACATATTTAGAAAGAAAAAAAAACGAAAGATGTTAAAAGCATCGGTTGCAGGTGCACGACCCCCGGGGGTTGGAAAGGCCTCGCCTCCTCTCACGTTCAGAGGGAGAGGGCTGATAAAGGTGGACGGAGGGTCGTGCCTTTTCATCGACGTTCTACCATCCAGTGGGATGCCTCTTGCCCCTCTGTCCCTGCCAATGCCCCCAGGTGGGTAATATCTGCCCTTCCCCTAACCTCACGTCACTCGAAAAAACGAAAACGAAAAATCTTCTTTTTTTTTATCACTCCGCCCACCCCGTCCCCCCACACGATAAACATGCCTTCATTCATTACTAAATACAACGCGATTGTACAGGATAAATTTGAGAAAGAAAAAAAAAGATCGCATAAATCCTAAATCACCAAAAAACTCACATAACAATTTGCTTATCGTCATTTCTTTTTCTCCCATCAAACGGAAAAAAAGGGGTTCCGTGTTTGTTATTTTTTTTCTATTCTGAAGAATAATTGTCGTCTCTCTTACAATCGTGAATGTAGCTTGAGTTAAACCCGAAGAATTTTGTTAACTCTTTCTTTGGGTTTTGGGCTTTCGGTTTTTCGCAATAATCATTCGTTTTGTTTCTTCGTACGCTAAACTTTGACGAAAAAAGAAAATGGAGGAAAGATATGAGAATAATAAGAATAATCTTCAGGTCATCAATATCGCGTCACGCTTACTGCGGCAGCGATTGTTATATCATACCGTACAGAGGAGGGTATGACGTGCATGACAATTAACCGTTCACTGATCGCTCTTTGTCTATTATTGCTTACGATTACGTGCATTTTTCTATAATTCCATCAGGGATCGATATTTACGTGTATTTTTTCTCATTCCGCGTTCGATTATTGTTAACAGTAAAACGAAGATATCAATAATAATTGAGAGTCACGAAGAACAGTAAAGGAAAACATTGACTTCGAGAACGATGCTTGAAATCGTAGCTTTATAAATACGGCATAGCTTTTCTCGTGTACTCACGATCGCTCGATGAATATGGAAAAATTCACCTCACATTCGTCCACTGCAATCGGTATTATCGCATGCAATTTACGTGTACGTTAGCTTAGAAATAAACGGTAGATGAAAAAGAAAATGGCGCTTGTGTTTGGCAACTTCAGAGACGTGGCGAAATCAAACGTGCACCAATAAAACATGGCAAAAGTAACGAAAAAATGTATGCTTCACCGTTACGAAAAGATGAAACGGAAACGCGCGACGCAGCGTTCGTAGATGGAAGAAGCTTGTGCTGAAAAAAAAAAAAAAAACAAAGAAAAGCAATTATTGGGAAACAAGATTTTCGACGACTCTGATGATCATTTAATCGACTTTTATACATTGATCTATTCATTCTGCGTACGGTATCGATTCACGGCGCTTTCTCACAACGAGGAGAGCTCGAATTTCCGTCTTTGACCTTCATTATTAACCCAAATATATTTTTTTGTTGTACGGATATATCGATCACATCGATGCATCGACGATATCGATATATCGTGTCGATTTCTCGTTTGTTTCACGAGCAAAATATTATCGAATGATGAGAAAAGAGAAAACAAGAGAACATTTTCAATTTAGATCGACCGTAAGCAGAACGGAAGGAGCACCGAATACGCCACCGGGCGGACCTCCGTCGTACTCGAGAGGGCCGCCGACCGGTGGTGATTGTCCTCCCGTACCGTCGGTCGGTTCGCCAGGTTCGCCAGCGCCGTCGCCACTTCCGACACCTCATTCGGAGCCTGCCTCGGTTCCACCGGCCGATCCGACTATGCCAACCCTCTCGCCACAGCCACCGCCGAGTCATCCGAACACAGCGCCGCCTCTGACACCCTCGCAGGGACCGAAATCCGTGGCGTCTTCAACGACAACGGCGTGCATCAATCAAGCACCGAGCCCGCTACCTTTGCCAACGTTGAAACGGCCGATACTCGCTTCCAGAGAATACGAGGGTGCTCTGCTCGACGACGAGCAACCCCTCTCCTGGCTGTACGATTACTCGACGCAGGAGGCATGGCTCAATCATCCCGTTAAACGTTTCAAGGGAACGACCAACACCGTGCCCATTAATTTACGCAGCAACAATCTTTATCCACCGACGAGCGTGCAAATGATGCAAACGCAAGGAACGAAAATCGACATAAAACAGGAGCCAAATACGAACAGTACGGTTAGTACGGATGTTCTTCGCCACCAAAGTGCTTCTTCGAGTTTTCTTTTTCTTTCAATTTCAACTCTACCATTTCGGATCTTCTCTTTTTTTCAACAGGGTGAATGTATGGGCGGAGGTAGAAACGATCCCTACGAGTTCGACGCGGCTGGCGATGACAACGGGGTCGGCGTCGACGGCCTCAGAAGGCAGAGGGACGACCAGCCCAAGCCAGGATCTCTGTTCACGAGCGAGGGACTTCAAGCTTCCTACAAGGATCTCGAACAGATATTTGACAATTCCGATCCGGATACATCCAGCGACGAGACGGTACATTTCAAATTATCTCTCCATTATTTTCCCACATTTACATCTCGATCGAAAGAAACGTCAATGACGAAAAATGATTATACTCGCATATATCAAAGTTTTATACTCAAATTGAAATGAAATATGAAAGTAACGGTAAAAAAAGGTAAATCCAAACGAAAGAGGAAATATCGAAAATGTTATTTTTGAGAGTCGTTGTTATTCGGTGAAATGTGACTTTTTTTCAACGCATATTTCGAAAAATACAGAATCTGAATCAACTGCAAGTGCAAACGCCACCGGGTTCGAACAAGTCGGCGGGCATACACGAGGAGACGCGTCTCGATTCAACGAGCAAGCACAACAATCGCGGTGTCGGTGCGTTGCGTCCCGAGGAATTGTCAAAAATGTTTCCGACGCCACCGTCGCTCGAGCACAATCCCGTTGCATCGCCTTGTCAATTGAACGACGCGACGATGGACCAAACGGAATTGAGCGGTCTGTCGCAGCGTTCGCTGAGACACGTGCCTGACATATACCCGAACATGGGCTCACCGCAGGAGGAAACGATCGACGATTGGTCGTACGTTTTCAAGCCCGCGCCGATATGCAAACTCGTCGGCTCGTCGAAATACGCACCGCTGACGAACTTACCGAGTCAATCGTTACCACCGGTCACCCTGCCTTCTCACTGCGTGTACAGACCATCCTGGCAGTGCAATCAGACGCCAAACGCCAACGAGAAAACTTCCGTTCAAACTACGCGGTCATCCACGATCCAGCAGCAGCAGCAACAGCAGCAGCAGCAGCAGCAGCAGCAACAACAACAACAACAACAGCAATCGCAACAAATACAGCAGCAGCTCAGTCAACCAACGCAGCAACAAAATGCTCAATCGAGTCAACAAATACCATCGCAAGCTCAACAAATCAGCCAGCAATCGCAGTTGTGCCCGTCGAGTCCAGCACAGCTCGGAGCGCCGCCTTATCGTCCGGTGAGTCAAGCGGCGTCGACGGCAGCGACGACAACCGCCGCAACGACGATATCCTCGAGACCGCCACCGCCGCCGTACGATCAACCGAGTCCGGCAACGTCAACGACCTCCTCGTACCTGAACAAAAATCTCAACAGCATCGAGGCCGACACGCCGGGTCCAGCGAGGATACCCGAGTCGAATTCCCTCCTCGTGAACATACTTCTCGGCGATACAGCGATGAACATATTTCGCGATCATAACTTCGACAGTTGCAGCCTGTGCGTTTGCAACGCCGGGCCAAAGGTCGTCGGTAATATCAAAGGCGCCGACGCCGGTATTTATCTCGCTGGCTCGTGGAACAACAACGCAACTGCGACCAACCCCGTGTTCCCCGATGACGATCAGATACGATGTAGCTGCGGTTTTAGCGCCGTTGTGAATCGTCGTTTGGCCCACAGAGCCGGCCTGTTTTACGAGGATGAGATGGAGATCACGGGAATCGCCGAAGATCCGGCGGAGAAGAAGAAATCGTCGCTGGTTAATGTCGCATGCGGCGGGGAGAAAGCACCCGACGGTCTCGACGCCGTGCCGATCAGCGTTCTGGAATTGTTGCGCGAACAGTGTATGATCGTTCAGAGCTCGGCGAATAGCCTCTACAGGGCGGCGAGGATATACGCGAGCACCAAGAGTCGCGGGGGATCAACGCCCAGCCTCAACAGCCTCGAATTCAACGACGGAAACGAGGTCTCTCTGGCGGCAATCGAGCAAGGAAAGATCGATACTCTACAGACGGAGAGGGCGAAGAACCTCCTCGGCGTGCATCGTTGGGCGTTTTTGAGGGCTCACGGCCCACAGTGCAACGGCGATATCGTCAGAATGATGAGGGCGCTGCAGCCGTTGCTGCAGGAGGCCGTGCAGAAGAAGTGCACCACGAGAATGTGGGAAGCTCCGTACACGGTGGCCGGACCCTTGACCTGGAGGCAGTTTCATCGTTTGGCCGGTAGGGGGACCGATGATCGTTGCGAACCACAGCCTATACCCGCTCTCGTCGTTGGATATGATCGCGATTGGCTCTCACTGTCACCGTACGCCCTCAATTATTGGGAAAAATTGCTCCTCGAGCCTTACGCCGGGCCGAGGGACGTCGCTTACGTCGTTGTCGCACCGGACAACGATTGCGTCGTCGGCAAAGTCAGATCGTTCTTTCGGGAACTCTCTACGACCTATGAGGTGAGGAAAGACTCGAATTTTTCTTCTCCCATTGTCTTCGTAATTCAAAGCTTGGACGATTATTTTTTCATCCCATGTTTGTACTTTCCCATGAACAATTTTGAAAACACCGATATTTCTCCAAGTTGAACATCCACTTTTTCCCCTTTTTGCTGGAAGCACGAGAGTTTGTTGTTGATCGAAATTCAACGAGCGATCGTCTTGAGAAAATATCTACGTCGGTCTGTTTGTTCCGTTACCGTTCGTAATTTTTTCTTTCTGCAATTCGATTGCTTCGCAGATCTGTCGATTGGGAAGGCACACGCCGATATCGAAAACCGTGCGCGATGGTATCCTGAGGGTTGGCAAAACTGCCGTGCAAAAAGTTACGAAGCAACCGATTGACGATTGGTTCAAGCTTCTCGGTGATAATCAAATTGGAGAATTGTTGCGTCTTTACGCTCAGGTGTGCAATCATCGATTGGCGCCATACTTGACGCAAGTCATACAGGATCGTAGCTTGTTGGATCACGGGGAGGCGACGAGTAAACAACAATCGCCTTCCGTTTCGGCTGCGGATTCGATGCCACCGACGCCCGACGGTGGAACGATCAAGAGCGAGACAAACGGTAAAGAAAAAACGTCGATAACTCTGATCGACATTTTTCTTTTTTTAATTAATCTGTTTTCACAAAAAAAGAAAACGAGTAGCCAAAGTTCCGCTGGAAAGTCATTTATCGAAAGAACGAATCGCGCATTGTACGTGAGAATTTGGCATTTTGCTTGAAAATGAAAAAAAAAAAAAACGTCCAGCGATGTAACATCGACGAAATATGACTTTAATCATTTTCCTCAACCCTCCTTTCTTTCCCCGTTTTAATTTCCCGCAGAAGGTGAAACGGGACGCAGCGAGACGCCGTCGTCGAACGCGACGCCAAACGCGAATTCCTCGATGGGAAATACAACGCCCACGCCGCAGACACCGACGTCGGCGAGCTCGAGTTCGCCCACCGGGCACAACAGTACAGGCTCGACAACTCCCCCGACAACGACGAACGTCGGTCCTGACGAGGAAGAGGTCGAACCGCCCGCTGTCGTTGTTTACATGGTCGAACCTTTCTCTTTAGGAGGACCCGAGGATCCGGACCGTCGACGTCTCGCGATTCTCGCCCTCTTGCGAGCGTACTCGGCGGCTCTCAACAGCATGCCCGAAAATATTCGATCGAACATTAATGTTCAGGTAAAGGAAAAAAAAAATCCCTCGAAACGGAGATTTTTAGTCGCAATCAATTTGAGCCTGTATTAACACCAAGCGACCATTAACCTTGGATCGTTATTTCCGTGAGAAACTGCTGTTGATTTCAAAAATTGATAACGAACTTTGTCACAAAGTGGAAAAAATTCTGTTTGATCGTAGTTGATATCGTTGGAGAGCATAATGGAATTGGGAAGGGCGCGCGAGAGGCGAAAAATTCAGGACGAGATGAGAGCGCTGGCACTCAATGTTTTTCTACAAGGACGACGGCTCCTCAATCACAATTCAACCGTGAAAAGTTTGACGGGATTTGGCACGGCGGCCGCTGCCGATCTATTTCTCAAGAGCAAAGACGTGAGTGTCGTAAAACAAAATTCTCTTTATGCATTTACTCCTTTATATCCTTTGATTTTCATTTTTTTTCTTTTTCAAATGATCGAAATGACAATCGCAATAAAATATCTCCAGGATCGAAACAAATCGCCGTACAGGCTTTACGCGCCGGCTTACGTTCTCGCTCCTCTGAGATCAAAGAGCGAAGCACCCGAGAGTTTTGGTATCGCCGGGCCGGAGGAATGCGCCGTTTTGTATTTGAGTTATTGCCTGAGCGAGGATCAATCGAGATTATTGGCAGTGGCGACTGACGACAGAGGCGAAATATTCGAGACTGCAGCGATAAACATTGACGTGCCCAATCGGAAGAGACGAAAGAGGGCGTCCGCGCGACGCGTCGGTTTGCAAAAACTCATGGATTTCATACTCGGCGTTATGTCACAGGGCGTAAGTGCAGCATCGTTTTATTAAATCAAACCATTCGAAATGAGCGCCGTTCGACTTTCTAAGAAAAAAAAACACACAAAGTAATGAAAAAATAGCCAATTTGAGGACAAAATAAACGTAGGATTGCCAGAAAATGTTTTCACATTTATGCAACAATAATGTGATTAAATGACTCATAAAATGAATGTTGTACGAGTTGGGATGGCAAATTTCGATACACAAAAATCACCGATTGAAAAATAACCTCCGGATAAACACACAAAGTAAAGAAAAAATAGCCAATTTGAGGACAAAATAAACGCAGGATTGCCAGAAAATGTTTCCACATTCATGCAACAATAACGTAATTAAATGACTCATAAAATGAATGTTGTACGAATTGGGATGGCAAATTTCGATACACAAAAATCACCGATTGAAAAATAACCTCCGGATAAACACACAAAGTAAAGAAAAAATAGCCAATTTGAGGACAAAATAAACGCAGGATTGCCAGAAAATGTTTCCACATTCATGCAACAATAACGTGATTAAATGACTCATAAAATGAATGTTATACGAGTTGGGATAGCAAATTTCGAAACACAAAAATCACCGATTCAGAAATAACCTCCGGATATTCGTCAAAGTCGACGAATATCGTTGATCCGAAGTAATGATTGTAATTATCGTCTTTTCTCGTTCACCGGAAAGGTTCAACCGTGGAGATTGGTGGTAGGTCGAGTAGGTCGCATAGGTCACGGTGAATTAAAAGGCTGGAGTTGGCTGCTTTCTCGTAAAGCATTGCTCAAAGCATCGAAGCATCTGAAGGAGATTTGCGGGCAGTGCGGCTTGCTTTATCCATCAGCGGCGCCTTGTGTGCTGAGCGCGTGTCTCGTATCTCTCGAATCCGACTCGACACTGAGACTGATGGCCGATCAATTCACCCCCGACGAGAGATTCAGCCAAGCGTCCGTGAATTGTCAGCTATCGACGCCGCAGGACGTTACATGCACTCACATACTCGTCTTCCCCACTTCCGCCACGACCCAGGTCGGTATTCGTTAAAGCCTAACTTTGTTGGTTTAATTGTTAAAAAAAAGAATTTTTAATCAACGTTGCAACTTGTACCGTGAAAAGCGAAAAAACGCTGTTGAATTTGATATGTACGTAAAATGTGATTGTCGATTCTTTCGTTTTCTCAATCACGCTTCATCCGTGAGAAAAATCAATCAACGTGTTGCATCCGCATTTTCCTTCATTTGTAACACAGTCTTCGCAAACGGCGTTCCAAGAACAACACATAAACGGGCCTGAACTCGGCGACGACGAGCTGTTTTCGGCTCTCAATGACGATATGCCCGAGGGCATGGAGGGAATGGGCGATTTCAATGACATATTCAACGTTTGGCCAGAGGCCGGTGCCGGAGGCGGTCAAAGCCCTGGCGGAAGTCCTCAAAGGCCCGAAGGGTCGCCTCTGGGTGGTGAGGGTGGCGGTTCCGGAATTGGGAATCACGATGGTCCCGGTAGCCCGTATCCTTGCAGCAACACGCCGAGGGTAACGTGTCCTTTTTCCCCCTTGTTTTCTCGATGAGATATTTTCACGAAATACGAAAAACAAAGTCGATGCATTGACGTGTGCAAATAAAAAAAACAATGCATTTCATTTGAATTTATTTCGTTCTCATAATCAGGGTGCAGTCAGCGATCAGGCTGAGGAAGTTGGAACTCTCCTCCAGCAGCCTTTGGCTCTTGGATACTTGGTCTCGACTGCACCAACGGGCCGTATGCCACCGTGGTTTTGGGCGGCGTGTCCTCATCTCGAAGGCGTTTGTCCCGTATTCCTGAAGAACGCCTTGCATCTCCATAGCCCTGCTATACAGCAAAACAGCGACGATCTTCTTCAGCAACAAAGCGCACTGACGGCTCATCCATTGGACTCGCAATATACCACCGATGTTCTCAGGTTTGCATATACAAATATTTATTTTCCTTTTCGTTGTAAACTTCAAATGCAAAAGAAATCAACTTGAGGAATTAACTTGTATTCAGGAGGAAATGAGAACGACTTTTTTCGAGAGTTTTTTGCGCCGGATGTATTTTTTTGAAATGACCGAATATCCGAATTGTAGTCATAGTATTTATCTGTTGAATTAGTCGTATGATCGCGCGTCGCGTAAACTTTTTTTTTACAATCAACTCTACCGACTCGTGTATTATTGCTTTTTTCTTTCATAATAATTTCCCAGATACGTACTGGAGGGTTACAACGCGTTATCCTGGCTCGCTGTTGATGCAAACACGAAGGACAGGCTCTCCTGTCTGCCGGTGCACGTACAGGCGCTTATGCAGCTATATCACGCGGCAGCTGCCCTCGTCTGACCCACACCCTTGTCCCTTTTAGCGCAACGCGCCAGACACATTAAACAACCAAACCTCACTGTGAAAATCTTTCGGAGGGGGATGGGGGGGAGGAGGCTTGCGAGCGCAATTTCATTCCATGTTATCAAAATCTTTCCTAACTGCGTGAAAAACGATTTTTACGAATTCAACCCTCGACCATTAACCCTTCACCCCGGTCACCCCTATCAACTGCGCACAGTCGCGAAAATTTAGCGTCTTAGTTAACTATGAATCGCCGAACGGCCGAGCTGTTGATCAAACATAACCTTAAAAAAGAAAGAAAAAGTGGCGGTCGCGAAACATAATGTTTCAAAGCGATTGAACGGTTGCTCGCCCATGAAGGGCGTAAATAAAAGGGGGATAAGAAAGATCAACGTCGAGCGACGAAGAGAGACAGAAAGTCGTATTCCATCGACCTCCGCCATTTTGTTCACGATTCACGTTTGGAGAAAACAAAATGGCGGTTGGCTATGACGATCGTTTAACAGAGATAGAAAAAAGAAGCGTGATGTTTTTCAACCCGGAATTCGTTACAATTGTCGTTGTATTATTTTTTCTTTTTCAACAATCGACGAAAAAGACGAAAAGCGGACCGATGAAGATAATATTTTCACGACCGCCATTTTGCCGAGTTGCGAATTCCATCGACAGAATTGCGCGGAAGAAGTCGTCTCTTCCTCAAAATGTTTAAGACGAGAAAAAAAGATCTTTCTCCATATTGAGCGAGGATTTTTGGTTTCTTTTTCGAACCTCTTTCGTACGGTAGATCGAGTCGCATCTTAATTTCTCTCTCTCTTTTCGTTCGTGCGATCGGCTGAGCGTTTGAAATGGAAAAATTGCGGGAGGACATTACACAACAATTACGAACAAAGTGTGCACTTGACGAGCACACCGGGAGTTGAAACGAGAAGCAAAAGGCATTGAATTGCATCTCGAGTCGATTTAGATAGCTCAATTTTAATGAATGAAGAAAAAAAACACGGATCGATGAAGAAAAAACAATAATAATAATAATAATAATAATAATAATAATAATCAGAATCTCTAGGGAATGATTGCGTATCCAAATGTTTTCAAATTAACCATTGAACTTTGTACAAAGCTTTTACTTATCGCCAGCGACGACGGAGTAACATAATGATATTACGTTGTTTTTTAATTTTATATAGATGAATATAGAGAGTATAGATTAAAAAATGAATGAAAACGAACGAGAGAGAGAGAGAGAAAGATGGGAGCGTCCATTTTTTTCGGCGCCAAAAGGAAGAAGGCTCGAAAAATATTTCGTCCCAATTTTTTCGACAAATTTGCCTCGTTGAAGCCCCTGGTGTGAGATCTTAAGTACGACAATTATAGTAAAGGAAAACGATATTTAAAAAGGAAAAAAAAAAAAAATAAGAAGCCTCCCGGCCGCGGGTCTCTGTTATAACGTTTTTTCGACCCGACGGCTGAGAATTTCGTTCGAGCGATGAACAGACACGACGAAAAAAAATCAAGAACAAAGAAAATAATGTTATTCCAATTAGGTGACATTCTATATTATACGTATGGTATAGTGTAAAGAACAAATGGTAAAAAAAAAGTTTATTTCACGAATGATTTATTTATGCGAAAACTCGCCGAGACTAGAAAATTGCAAACGTAAGCCAATGGGAGAGGGAGAAGAAACAAACGTGGTGGAAAGAGAGAGAGAGAGCGAGAGAGGGGATTTAAAAGTTTCCCTACGTCTTTGAGAAACCGGAGAGAGAGAGAGAGAGAGAGAGAGGAATTCGGAGCGTCTTGGGTCGAGGACCATCTCGCCGAGAGAAGCAAAACTAGAACAAAACAAAAAGAACGAGGAAAAATGAGGAAAAAAAAGAATTTGCGTCAGTCGCATAGTACAAAACATGACTTGTACATAGGAAACCCCCGACATTTCCCTATTCCCCTCCTCCCCTCTTCGCCAATCAATTGGTTAATTTACTCACTCCCCCCTCTCCCCCTCGCCCCACACACACACTCACTCTGTATCTATAGTATTTATTACTTGGGTAGAACGTCATTATTGGGATTATTATTATTATTATTATATTAATATTACGAAATACAGTTTTATGTGTATATATATTATATATACCGTACATGACAATCCATATTTACCCACCCTTTTTTTTTTCCATTTTTCATTCATCGTTTTTTTCTCCTCCGTTCGAAGCCGGAGGACTTTTCTTTTTCGAAAAATTTCACGTTGCAAGCATTGAAGGAAATCGCACGTTTTTTTTTTGTTTTTGAGGCTTTTTTCGTCATTTTTATTCATTATGGCACTCTACGAATTTTCCCTGGCGTTCCACGGAAACGACGACACTTGCAACGGGAATTTTACGCCGATGCAGCAACAATGTGCAGCGATTCGTGAAAGACAAAAACGTAAATTTTTCCTGTATTTTATAAACGATTTAAGGCTCATTTGTACCATTCACGACGTTTATGTATAAATGTAAATAGCAAAATGGTACATTCTCCATCGGTATTCCTTCACTTGTACACCACCATGTTGATAATCACGCAATTTTCTTCTTAAATTTTTATGTATCGTTGGCTCGCTGACTAGCATTACGTCCGGCACTTAATTATTATTATTATTATTATCACTCATTACTCGCGTTTGATCGGAAAAGTCTGAAAATGTCTTTCATGGCAAATTTCGATGGAGAGTCAATTGAATTTTACGAGATATTACCATTTTTTTCAACTCGTGTGAATCTAACCTTCATATTCGACGTGAGAATTCTTTGAACGTGATCATGGAATGTGCACTTTTCGTTACATAATCGACGCATTGAGTTGATTTTTTTTTTCCCATTTTATGAGAAGCTGAAAATGATGTAGCATTATTTCCAATGACTACTGCGATACGAACCCTCCTGTTTCTGTCCATTCTATTCGAATGAGTTGAATCGCCCGCACAGGAGGGTCAAAAGATCATTCGAAAAGCTTCGCGTTGAAATATTTTTGTAACTGCGATCGCGAATTATCGATCGGCTTTCGAGATTTTCCCTCTTCGTGCTCCTCGCGAGAAAAAGGTGCGCTCGCGCGCTGATGTTTCGAAATAATTCTGTTATTGTTGAGAGCAAAATTTAAAACAAAATCGACATTCGACCGCGACAATTCAGCGAACCAAGTTCGACGATGAGCACCGTGAAAAATAACATTTGATCAATATCTTTCGTTTCAATCGGAGTAAAATGCTCTACCTCGATTTATCAATTCAATCAATCTCAATCTTCTTTTTATATACAAACATCTCCGTAGCGTTAAACGTTATGGTTTGCCAGTTATTCGCTACTCTCCACGGATTGCTCGTTCGCGACATTTCTTCGATCATCGTAAGACTATTACTTAATAGAAAAAAAAGCAGATCTATGAACTTGTCAAACTTCGCTAAAAACGGTTGATGAACTTTTTCAGATCTCAAATTACGTAGAACCACGTACGGTTGGTTGAAAGAACCAACGTCACATATCGTAAAAATGATTATTCGCTATCCCCCCCGTTACCCCAAAGAATCACCGTAGTTTTGCGAAATTTTAAAAATTCGAGAAAAAACAGATCAATATTCCAGCCGAAATTCCAAGTCGATACTTTCCGTGCAACGTATGCTCGTTCGCTCGTTTTATCTCGCTTTGGCCCTGCATTTTTTTGTTTAGTTTCACTTTTTTCGAGACTAGTGATCCCCATCAGTGGACGTTTGTTTGGCTTCGATAGTTTCGACATTACGATTTATACCGTAAGGCCTCAAGTGATAAATAAGATATTCCAGTACGTACATCATGTTTGGAGATACGTAATGAAACGATACAGCGCTGTCCGAGCAACAATCAAGCCCGTCTTTGGTCTCGTAATATATGTACTTCCAGTACCAGAAGTTTTTGTCAACGTGATCGGGTATCAAATGATGCTCAGGGACGAACGGAAAGAATCTACCACGCCCGTAAGGATCGCGCGTGTCCATCGCTCTGACGTCGACCTTCTCCAAGCATTTGCCCATCTCGACGTCTTCGGCACCGCCGTCGTCGTTTCGACAATTGCGACCGTTCGTCAATCCTTCCTCCACGAATTTTCGCGCACCCTCTCTGCTAAGTACGTAGCCAGCGCCACCGCTCATGTAGCCCTGCTTGACGAACGGCTTGAAACGACAGCCGAAATAAAGCGGCGTTGCGGGATCATACGACGATAGCATGTAACGAAGATTCTCCACTATCACGTATCTATCAATGGAAGGAAGATGTTCGTTTGAATAAAATACCGGTCGACCCTTGGTCCAGCGATCTCCACGAATAAATTCGCGGTTTCGGGAACAATTTTCCTGGGAACGACGCTCTTGTCGATTTTTCAAATAATCGTGAAAGAGGGATGATTACGGGGGTGGTATAATACAGATATACGGAAAATTTAGGGGATTTAACTCACGTATCATCATCGGCTTTCATGAACCAATCCACCTCGTCCTTGTATTTTTCGTAAGCATACTTAAACGCCTCTTTGGTTTTCGCCCAGAGATGGCCGCGGCCTTCTTCCACAGGCAGTACCACGGTCGGCAGACTCGAATCTGTTCATCGTATCGTTTTTAATGTCAAAGTAATTCCTTTCTTCTTCTCGCATTATCGTTATTACTTTGTGATTTTTTTTTCGTACCATTAGCGGAGCTCATGAAGAGAAGAATGTTGCAGCGTTTTCCCCACGTGGCTTTCACATGACGAGCCTTGCTCTGATGATTCTTAGGTGCAGTCATCACCCAGCAGAGAACGCGCACTTTTTTCGCCATTTCCTTAGCAACTTTGTCCTCACCCCGGTGAAAATCTTCGTCCTCGCCGTGGAAATTGACCTCGGCATCGGGACCGATCTATTTCCAATGTGGTTTTTTTTTGTAATTGAACGAATTGTTTTTTTCTCAATCGCGGTTGGAACGCTTCGATTGGTACAAGAAACATCCGCCAATCTCGTTCGCGGTCATTTACCTCAGACTCAAGTTCCGAATAGTGATGAGGATCCTTCGACAACAACGAGCTACCCGGTAGCCAGGTTAACAAGCGCTGAGAATTCCTCGTCGTCGTGGTTAGCAGGCATGCGAACAAAAATCCGAACACCATTCCAACAGCGAGGGTCAGAGTAAAACGTTGAGCGCCGCGGTCTTGCACAAAAAGAAAGAGGTAAAAACTCAATTTTTGTTTTCTCATCTTTTATCTATTAACTTTTATATATTAGAATTAATGAAAAACTGTTACAGTTCCTTCGAAGCAGGATCGAAAACTTTGTATGAAACCGAACGGTTCGCCATGCTCTGGTATTCAGCAAATTCCGTTTTTAATATTAACAATGACGCGACTAATAATCCGAGATAGTATTCCATCATAACAAGAAGTTTTTTTGACGAAAGGATTTTTGTTCCAAATAAGCGCATGAAATTAAATGGAAGATAAAATAAAACGTCGTTAAAACATATTATATTACATTAATATCGTATTAATTTGTGCGCAACATTTGGAAATCCATTTTTTTTTCGAGATTCTGCATAAACACTCCACGGAACAATTAGAAACTTGTTAAAGTGGAAGAAAATTAAACGGTAATGTTTGCGAAACTTTTAATTGAGCACAAAAATGAACCGGGAAAAATCGAGGAACATTTTTGTTGAATAAACTCACATTTCATATTCAGTATCTGCTGCTGAGCCATATCTTTATCGTTTCGCGACAACACTTTGCGCACAAACGTAAAACGAAGAACGACAGAATGATTCTTTCCTTTTTGCCTTGCTTTTCTTTTTCTCGAACGAGGAAAAAAATTTACGTCGCGTCGTATCTCTCCCTGGCGATCTGTAATTCAAAATAATTGTCTGCCTCAATTACACATAATCGAGCGATCGAGTCAATATTCACACAAATGTTCCCATTATTCAAGAGTCGTCTACCTTGCGAGATAACGATTCATTCTACTAAGGAATTCGAGAAATGGGGAAAAACATTTTTCGATCTTTCGCACATTTAGCATCGTTCGTTGGTTCTGTAAGACCAAGAGATGCGTAAATTTATCACCCCATCTATTTATAATGAAAAAGAACAATAATTATCTGAGAACGACAAACAAATCGTAAATGTCGAGAGATTAATTGTCCTCCATGAGAAAAAATATTGTTGACACAACGACGGTGTTAAGAAAGCCTTTCGAAATATTATCAGATTATCATATTTCTCTGTATTTATTTGCCATGCTCGTAAATTCGAATAAACTTTCTATTGACTCCCGAACGAATTTTAGTTTCTATGAGATAAATTCACCATTCTGTGTTATTTCGACTTTTCTGACGAGATAAAATTATCGTCGTAGATACCAGAGCTTGGGAATATAGAGAAATTAGTTAGGTTCATATGTGTATGTCCTGAGTGGAGGAATGAATTCAAAATCATTCCATTATGCTTCCAGTTAATGATAAGGGAGCATCTCTCTTCTTATCACTGTTGGATAATGACTAAAGGCCGGAAAAAGCACGTATTTGATATATAAGATGTTTATTTAAAATGAATAAGCTGAGGAGGGGAATGTGATACATTCTTTTCCACATACATGAAGAAAAATATCAAGGCAAGAATGGATAAAATTAAAATTATCTCCCGTAATGAACATTCAGTAAGTTTTATTAACCAAACAGGAAGAAATACTGTTTGTACATTGAGGCGTCTTCTTTTACAAATCAGCTTGCATTTTTTTGAAATGCCTGTAGTTTAGATGAAAAAAAACTTTTCATTTCCAAAATTTTAGTCGACTGTCTATTTGGCAGTAATTGCACGGCAAATTTTCCTTCCACTTCTCCAATGTATGCAAAGTTTACGGCGGTATTGCTGAAATTTTGCAATTTTGCAATTTGAAAAAAATTCTGCTGCAATCATTTCATTGGCTCAAAAACGGAAAAAAACATTCCGACAATCTTTCAACTAAACTTGATATTTTGTGTTCCAAATGCTAAGAATCGTTGTATCTACGCAATCAAAATTCTCCTATAAAAAGTTGGTTCGCAAGCTGTATAAACATATCGGGTAATTTTGGTTTAGCAGAGTTTGTATTCTCGACGCTAGCGATTCTTGTCGAATGTGTTTTATGATATCGAAGCGACGGTTCAATGAGTTTTTATTCAAAATTTATGGATAATGGCACGTCTAGAATTTCAATAGCGTTGAAAAAAAAAATGTATGAATCCTCAAGTGCGTCATAATTTGTAGGTAAAATTTATGCCCGAATGAAATAAGCAATAGTCTTTGCTGAGAATGGAAGTGGAATTAAAAAACCAAACTCGGTTTTAAATGTAGTTACACAATGACATACCTATTTTGTTTATAAAGGGCAGCATTGTTCATCATTAGATAAGTTCATGATTTTCTGACGAAACATGCTTTTGACAATCGCCCTATTTTTGTCAGATTTTATTAACTGCATTTATTTAAATATTTATAATTTTTCAGTTGATAAGCAAACTACAGTTTTGTGTTTTTTGTCATGAATCGCAATAAAAAAAACGTCGGGTTGTCGTTGAAGCAGAAAAGTAAATATTATGCGATCGAATAGTAAAAAAAAGGATAATTGGAAAAAAATGACACGAATAGAATTTGGAATTGCTAGCTAAAAAGTCTCGAACGCCGCTATCCAAGTGTACTTATGTATATATCCATAATAGTATGGTATGCGTTTATTAAAATAAATGAAAAATGTTTACCGGTTGTTGCACGACAATGGGTTCGAACATCCTAATGGCTTATATACCGTCAAGACTACAAATGCAAATGCGCGACGTTGAGAATCCGCTTCTCGTGAATTTTTTTGACATTTCGTATTTTCAACCAAGTTACGGTCGTTTACAATTCATTTCAAACCGATGAAATACGGAAATACGGAATTATGTTAATAAAACTAATGGCGCAGCAATATTTTGTTATTTAATTATTTCTAGATTGACCAGGATCAACAATTGCAACTGGAAAGACACTGCACACAATAATGAATTTGTGAATTCTTGACTATCGTCCCCTGACGGATGATCTTCGCCCGCGTGACATCGCCATCTGGTGGAATCTTTCGTAATTGGAAAAATTTCAATATTTCAAATCGCCTATTCAATTTGCGTTTAACTGGAAAACAACAATAGGAGAATTATTTTAGTTTTCAATATAATTATATATATCATTGACTGTTATTAAAAAATAATGCAAAAATATGAAGCATTTTTCATTGGAAAATGTCAATAGTCAATAGATCCAGTCAATATAAAACATATGTGCGTGTACAGCAGCGCTTCACATTTGACGGCGGTGACGGCGCTAAATTTTTTAAACTGAAACCTGTCTTGACGACTGACGGTACCGTCTACATAACCTCTAAATGCCCTCCTCACCCCTCTTGCTTTTTTTTGCTTTCAATTTTGTATATACACACCCCGTTCATGAAAAATCGCAAATTAATAAATATAAAAAAAGAAACCGAGATTATGTGTATTACGTAAATCTTTATTGAAAAACGATAGATTTCATTTCGGTTGTCATCATCCGTATCTACTCTTCAAAGTTTCTCGAGTGGGAGTGAAAAAATGACAGAAATAAATTGGTAAATAATCCGCTGTAAATTTTCGTTTTTTTTCGATTACCGTCGATTTAAATTTATTTTGTGCGCCAGGGTCGCATGTCCGGTTGACTACAAAATTGCCCGTCCGCACTGCCTGGAGGAAATCTTTGATCATCCATTAAAGCCTGTCACGATAACCGTGAGATATTTATGAATTTTTTTTTTTTTCGATGATACTTTTTTTGCAACAGACGAAATTTACAGACGAAGTTTTTCGTTTTTTTCACTAGCTCATAGACGGACGCAGCGGAATAAGAAGGGGTACGTTGCGCAGCACGAGCACTGGATCCTCCACGAGTACCCCAACTCCCACTCATGCTTCTCTACCCGTTGGGAATCCTCTCGGTGATCCTCTGCTCGGTCAATCGGCTCTCGATGGATCGGATCCTCTTAGCCAATTCGCCAGGGAAGAAATGGATCCTCTTTCGAGAATGGCGGCAGACGAGGTAACCCCAGAGGCTCAGTTTCAGAGTATAATACTACCACAAATGGTGTTCAATAGGATAGTCCGGTTTTTTGGACAACCTTTGACCGTCGTTATTCCCAATCTTCAGCAGCTGACTTTGTTGACCGCTCTCTTTCAATTTTTTGCGTTGTTTTATGCCCATTTCGTATTAATTCCAAACACAAATATCGCAAGGTATTATTTTTCTCCAGTGGGATTATTCATCCAACGTTACAGCAGCTGGGAAGAAGAGCAAGGATGCGGTAGAAGAATTGGTAGAGCCTTGGTCGGTTCGAAGAACTGCTATCCTCAATAAATATACGACGTCCGAAAAGTTGTCCATCGTAACGAGTTTTTTGTCCGGTGGAGAAAAAGGTATATCTCATTTGTCTCTTTGTCTCCTAATTCTCGTAATTGTCAGTGTGGAATAAATGATCGAAAAAAAAAATCACTGTAAAGTCGTAGTGAAGGTACAGCCGAGTGGAACTTTGGTGGACAAAGTGAGAACTAGACTCGAGCAATTGGATGATTTTGAGGATGGATCAGTGAGGCAGATGTTGGATTTGTCACAGCAGGAGTACACGACGCGGATCGAACAATTGAACAACGAGCTTGTGCAGGCTTGGCACTCGGACCAGCGTGTGAAAGCGCTCAAAATAGCCATACAATGCGCAAAATTATTGGTCGACACGTCGGTAATCGCTTTTTATCCCAGTAAATTCGTTCTCATTACTGATATCCTCGATATTTTTGGCAAACTGGTTTATGAGAGGCTCAGAATGAAAGCCGATTACTGCAAGTGAGTAAACAACAGTTATTTCGTATCTCCTTAATCCACGATTTGCGAGACAAAGTTAATTTAAACTATTATCGGCTTATCTTAGCTCGTGATTGTTGCAAGTTTGACGTTATTTGAAAAAAAAAAAACGTATATAATAAAAATAATATTCGAGGAAAGAGAAATAATTTTCAGGAATAATTGCATTCCGCCTGGTTGACGCTTTCACAGACCAGGTAGCAAAGTACTGCGTAGCCTACCGGAGAATTTTACACCGGAGATGGTACCGGAAAATGCCAAGGAGACTTGCCGTAATTGGTTCTACAAAATAGCGTCGATAAGAGAACTTGTCCCGAGGCTGTACGTTGAAATGGCAATTATCAAATCTTACGGTTTTTTAACGAACGACGAATTTTCGACGCCCTTGTTACGAATAACGAGAATGATACGCGGCATTGGCAATCCATTGATCGCCGTTTACGCCAGATGTTATCTCTGTCGCGTCGGTTTGGCTCTCGGTAAAACATCGGATTTGGAATTTGTTCGTGAAAATTTCAATGATTTTCTGTCCACTTATCATCAATTGTTCGGCCCTGCTGTTGCCGCCGAGCTTGGGAAACAAAATTCGAGTTTGCACTCTTATCTAAATCTTTATACTCCGGCGCTCGATTGGATTCTTCAAGTAATGGCACGTACAGCCTCCGATGATCTTCTCGTCGATGTTCTTATGCGCTCAAAACGTCAATCGCACAGTGGTCTCCTATTGAACGCCATTCTCGTTGCATTCGAGCCGGCCTACATTGCTGCGCGAGCCATGGAATTTGCCAGTTTCATCGCCAGCTGCGGCGACGACGACGGTGCGTTGCGTTGAATTTGACATTTTCACGTCTATTCTTTCAATTTTTTTGCCCACATGTCAGTCAGTCGGCGAATTTAATCGGTTATTTACTTGAAATATTATTCAACAGCTTCATCTTGTTCTTTCTATCATTCAGGCTTTCCGCAGCATCTATTGTATCGAAGTTTGGGTGAGTGTCTCGTGCAGGAATCGCCGTCAAAGGACGAATGTCAGTCGGTACTAAACGTCGTATGGAATTACTTGAAGAGCCTCAACGATCCGAACAAATTTATGCAGTGCGCCGACATGTGGATACAATTTACGGCAATGCACTTTACCGTGCGCGAGCTCAATCTGTTCCTCGGCGAAATAATAATCAAGCTAAGCCCGAACAGGGCATTCGAACGTTATTACTCGCAGCTCCAATCGATCGTCGAGAAAATCGTATCGCGTACGCAGGACTTTGAGGCTCTCATCACTATGGTACACTATGGGCTTTATGACAAGATAAATTATGATAAAAGTGCATTTTTCGTCATTTCAAACGAAATTTTTCACAAATTTGATACAAATTTCAAGGAACTTGATCATTTCTTCTTCATCTCTTTCCCTCGTGACGATAGGACCATTTTTTGCCTCTCATCGATATGTTCCACAAAGAGAGCGTAAAAGTAGAGGTCTGCAAGAACATAATCGAGGGTTTCAGTGCTCAGAGCGGTCCGATCGCGGATCCAATTATTATCAACGCCCTCATGTTCATAGCGAGAATAATGCATGATTCCGTTAGGTGAGTCGATCGATTGATTAAAAATCAATTACAGTTATTCAAGGCGGGTACGTTCGTGGGGTATTTTTTTTCTATTATACATGATTATTCCTCTCCCTCTCTTTTCATGAAATTTCTCTCACAGCGCTCTGACCGTCGATGACGAAAAGCGTCAGATAGGAAATTTGATATGCGGCCTCGTGCAGCGCGTCGATTACGGCAGGGACTTTGAGAAGCAGTTGAACTTTTACGCGGAGGCGAGAGCGGCTTTTCCGAATCTCGATTCGGTCCACGTGCAGCTCGTACAGTGTGTCAACAGGCAGGCTGTTGATACGAGAAAAATCGTTCGCGGTCACCACACGAGAAGAACGTCGGCGTTTGTCAGAGCCTGCGCGGCATTCTGCTTCATCACCATTCCGTCTCTCACCCTCGTGCAAACGAGGCTGCAACTGTATTTGCTCTCCGGACAGGTGGCTTTGCTCAACCAGTGTCTCGGACAAGGTGAGACGATCCGTCGCAAACTTTTGTTTGCGATAAAACAACGGAATAATTACAACAATTCTGATTACACGAAAAATGCTTGATTTTAGCCGACGCTTGTTTCAAAGCTGCTCTTAGTCTTGTACCGGAAATGCCCAAGACCATTGAGATCGATGGTAGGCCGAAAAATTCCGAGCCTTATCTTCTCTCTTATTTGTCGAACTTTTTGTCCACTCTTCTCGTCGTTCCGGTAAGTAGTCATTTCACCGTTGTAGCTTTATCAAAATTTGAGGAAAAGCGATTATGAGAGGAAAAAAGAGATTGTTCATTTCTGTCGCGATTTTCACAGGACAGTCCTGAACACGGTGTTTTGTATTTGATGCGAGGTCTGCTGAACGCGGTTCAACGTTGCTTCGATGACAACAGCTCCTTCAAATCTTATCTCTATCTCAAAGTTCTCGATCTTCTATCGACCACCACACAGGAGAACTATCCTTATCACGTTGACAAGGTATTTTCACCGTTTGTTTTTTTTTCCGTCGAAATTTGAAAAATACGTAAATCGGAACAAGACGATTAACGTCATTCTCAATAAAATTTCATCTCGTGCAAATGAATGGATTATCATTTAATTAATTGGGGATAATGTTGATTGCCATTAATTATCATTTTTGTTTGTTTTGTTTTTTTTTGCTTGTTTTTTTTTGCCGAAAAGACACGAACAATTGTGTCGAGATTTAGTCGATATTTATCGTTTTTGTCCCTTTCTTTTCACGAAACGTTACGACAAGGTTGACTCGAACGACAGATTGTACGGCAGCGATCGTAAATTCATCGGCGAAGTTAACAAGATATGCACAAAAGTACTCGAGGAAATTTTAAATCATCTAAAGTATCTCGGTTCGACCGAACAGTTTGAGAAACAGTCGGCGCTCGCGCTCGAGTTGTTCAGTCGTTTGGTGATGCGCGCCGACCTACGAAAGCCAGGTCTGGCCAGTATGGCCGTCAGCTTGTGGAATTTGTCGCAAAAGTACGGTCCGCCGGATCCAAAATTGAGGGTAAGATCGAATTTATTTTTCAATCATCACAACAACGTTTAACCGAACTTTTCCATCAAGATGCGAACGATCGAGTACGTGAAGCGCAAAAGTCGATCGGCCCAGCATCAACATTTGGTGGAAATCGTCCTGAAGATGACGGTATAAAAGTCTGATATCTCGTTGTAAAGAAGGAAGAAAAACATTTGTAATATATAGGAAAATAATAATAATGATAAGCAATAATTTGAAGAACAAGCAAGAACTGGTCAACAATTGTCTGGTCTTTCCGGGAGTATTTTTGTTGTTTGTATCTCGCAGAGAGGGACATAGAGATGATTTTATTAGCACGGACGATGATTTTTCCTCGTCATTTTTCTTTTTCAAAAATAAAAGACGACAAAACGCTTCTGTATCTCAGGCTAGAACTTTATGATTTGCAAAAATAACGGAGCGACCTCGACGACATGCGCGTCATGAAAACTTTGGAAGACTATTTTTGTTTGTCGTTTTCTTCTTTCTCTCTTTATCTTCGCTCCGCATACGTCCCTTTTCGAATCGTGGAAGACATGGATTTAGCGAGCGTCGCGGTGGCTCTCAGCGTCTGGGATTATTCCTTCAGGACCGCTCGCAGAGCGTCCAAAAATACATCGGCGTGATTTTTTTTGAAAGTCAACGCCGGTCTCAAACGAATCGCGCATGGACCGCAGCCACCCGCTTGAATGCCTGTGAGATGGAATACGAAGCGTTTAATCGAGCCTGGGATTGAAGAAAATTTGTACATTTCTAGAAGCAATTTTTCATGCAATTGAAACGTGAAAATTCGGTTTCGATGGTGCAAATCTTACTATGATTATTATAAAAAACGATAATATACATTTTCCTGGGATTTCCAATATTCAACCGTATTTTCGAATCTCAAAATTTGGCATTTTTTTTTCTAGCCGTCGCAACCTTTTTTTCAATGACTAATCACCTTTAGAGAGCAGTTTCTTGACGATTTTGTCACGGGCTTCCGGCGAGCTGCAATCAAAAGCGATAAACGTGCCGCGACCCCTCGAACGATTGATGACGTTCGAATTTTCCTTTTCAATCGTCTTCAACTCGCCGAGCATGTAATCGCCGACTCTCGCGGCATTATCAAGCAAATTGTCTCGTTGGATAACGTCCAGTATGGCTTCCAGAAGTACGATCTTGGTTGGATCTCCCATCCACGTGTTGAAGACGCGGTAAGCATGTTTCGGTCTGCGACAACATTTTTACAAACTTACATCCGCTCCTTTTCAACTGCATATACGATTTTTCGAAACTTGCCGCGAAAAACAAAGCAAAGCGCTAATTCCGCGAGACCCATTGCACATTGGTTTTTTTTGCACTAAATTTCGGACAAAAAATTCATAAAAGAAAAGCATTACTTGAATTCCGGAGTATGATAGTAACCGCCCAGTTGCATTTTTTTGCTGAAGGTCACGATGTCCGGAGGTGTCTCGAGTCCGAAGTGTTCGTGACACCACATTTTCCCGGTTGGTCCGCCTCCCGTTTGCACCTCGTCGACGAGCAATGCGGCGCCATGCTGAACAATGATGAAATAGGATGAAATCGACCCATCGACATTTTGAAATTTTTTTTTAACAATACCAAATACTTTTTTCGTGAGGCTTCGAAGTTTTCGGAAAAATTGCGGGGACGCGTGATTGTCGCCGCCCTCGGATTGTATCGGTTCGACGATTACACCAGCCACGGGTATCCTCTTTTCCTTCTCGTACTCGACCATCAGACTCTCGACCTAAAAATGGTAATATCACGCATTTAAATACGTTTTTACTTTTTTTTTCATTCGTCGGAAGAATTTTTCCCACTTGAGCCAAGCAGCGCTCGTCCTCCTGTTGGTTTTCTCGCGAGTTTTCCTCCAACGGATACTCGTAGGCCGGAAACGGAGCGACCGGCCAATCGAACGCGGGTACATCGATCTTGTGAATATATTTGCTGTGCGTGGTCGACAGACTGCCGAGGGTTCTTCCGTGGAAAGCTCCTTTGAACGACAAAATGGAATAACGCGGCGAGCCTGGACTTTTGTTTATCATGCAACTTTCCATCTCCTCGGTTGTAAAGGGCGCTCCGTGTCTCTTCTTATCGGCATACCACAGGAAAATGTTTTTGAACGCGTTCTCGTTCGAGCATGACCCGCACATCATCGTCGTTATGCAGCTCAGACCCGGTGGTACTACCTAGGAACAGATCATCTCCGAGGTTCGAGGATTCATCGTATAATGGTAATAAACATATACGAAAAAATAATCCTTTTTTAAACGTTCGCTAATAATCATGATGATAATAACGAAAAGTTGAGAAAACTGCTAAAAAAATTCGTATTCGCGAGATATTTTGACATTGTCGATTGCGACGTACCCCTGATCTGAGAAGACTCTTCTTCAATCTGCTGGGCCAGTCTTGGGAGGGAAATACACCGAGAGCTGGCCTGTTTGCCATTACGGACTGAATGAAAAAAGAAAATAATAATTCATTGTGTATTTCCTAGATCGTCCGATGTTCAATGAGAAAATAAAAGAAAATTCGAGGGAACTCACGAGATTACGTGGGTCCGACAGAGCCTCGATCATCGCTGGATGATTGTAGCCGAGTGGCATTGACGATATTTGCATGTAAACATCGAGGAGAGTATTACCGTCAACGTCGACGATATAATTGCCGCTTGACTTTTCGTAATCGGCGAAAAGTTGAACGGATCCGGCTTGCTGTAAGAAATGATGATTCTTTGAACATTTTTGAAATTCATTTTTTTTTTCACGAGCCGAGCGAAGGAGAAAGAAAATTCAATTTTCGATTATTCTCGAGGGCCTGCATCGCTCCAAAATTGCCGCTCGTCGGCTCTGCGATACACGATAATTTTCCATTCGTATCCGCACCTGAATTTTATTCAACTCGTCGTATAAATTTCTCGACTGAGGTCCCGGAATTTCCGTATGAACCGTTGGCCCTTTGGGCTCCGATTGCGTGATCGACAAACATCTTTTCCAAAGATTGCCTCGTCCTGAAACAAAGTGGAACGCAAAAAAGAATGTCAAACGTCAGTTTTTTCGAAAAAAAATTCAATCGATAAACAAAATAAATGTGTGTTTGTTTCTATCGGGTCGAAGCGAAAGAAAACAATTTAAAATCGCTGAAATAACTGGCAATGCTCGAACCATTATTGATCAATTTATCGTGAAAAATCAATGAAATTTAATAGAGAGAAAATGTTCTTTTTGAATCATTTTATCTGCATCGAATTTTTTTTCATTTTAAATAAAATGTTGATTCGAAAAATCCGTCGGTTCATCAACGATTCGGGTCACGTACAGGCTTCAGCACCCTTCCGGGCTCGTGGCTATTAAAGTTCCATTGATGCCACTTAAAGACAATCAAGTTATTGCTACCAATCGTATTCTCCATTCGTGCATCTATTCATCACAAATGTTGTTCCGCCTTGATTTATCCCAATGGAAAAAAAATCGAGTAATAAAATAATTTTGCAAGTACATTTGCATAATGCGAATACTTTCGAGTTTGAAAAGTCTCGTATCGTCTTTGAATCTTCGAAGCTCATTCAGGCGCGATGAAGAGACGCGATAAGAAGTCTGATAAGGATCAAGATTACAATTCTCCAACTGTTAAAGATCGAATAACACTCAAAAGTAGATCGCTATCTCTCGAATACACACCGCACTTTGTTTGTTTTCCTCGTTTCACAAAAAAAACAGCCACCTTGACTTTGTTTCCGCAAAAAATATTCCTGGCAGGTTGCTTTATTAATAAACGAAAATATCGTAATTTTTTAAATAAATTTCATACATAAAAGAAGTTAAATTTTTGTATTTATAATTAATGCTATTAGAACTCAATTCGTTCGTCAGGCTGAGTTAATTTGAAAAATAGTGGCTATAATTGTCTTTTTTCTACAATTAATTCACATACTACGGTTGTAGAAAAAATATTATAAACGAAGCACTATTATTACTATTTTTTTAAATTGGATGAATCTCGAATGGCGTTGAGTTAATTTTGAAAAAAAGAATTTATATTTTTACCAGCTGTGGAATTCCTGGCTATTGATCCTCTCGCGAGAATAAAGGAGCGAGTCCTGACGAGCATTATTCGAATGAATATCTCAAGTCTGCTCCAAAATTCTTTGAAGCTGAACCGAATCGATGAATAATCGCGCGAAAGTTATCACGTATTAATTAATGCTTATTAAACAGAGTGTTTTGGGTGTTTTACACTGCGGGAGCAGCACACTTGTGCAGTGTTGAAGTTTTCATGCGCTGATCACCCTTCGTTGACGAAAGCTCGATTGCTACTGATCTCAATGAAAACCGGTCCAATCTGTATATACGTAGAAGACAAGCCCGAAATCTTGTCCGCCTGCGCACATACTCTCGGGCGAATATTTCCTTGATTATTACCAGTTTTTTTTCCGAATTAGCGGTGTTAATTTTTTACCCGCATTTCTGCTATAAACAACACGCTGAACTTCATTGTTCGTTTATGATTTATAGCATAAAAAATGAAATCCAATTTGTTGAATCGTTATTTTCGAATCGAATCGAATAATCAATTCTGTTTTTCTAATTTTTCATAGCAAGTCACTTTTCAATTTTTCTTTGTAAATATAAGGGACTACTTTTAAGATGTTAATAATTTAGCCACCATGATTTTCAATCATTTTTGCACGTAATTACGAGTTTCTGTATAATATTGGAATTACTTCGTTCGATTGTGGATAATTAAACTGCAATATTGTATTTCAATTATCATGAAAAAAAAACCATTCTAAAAATAAAAGATTTGCCTTTGAATATTTTACAGTAAAACAAACAGGATGTGCGAGTTTTGGCGAGTGAAGTTTTAGATTAAATTCAAGCAAATAATGCAACGAAAATTGCAAAATGTTGGGCACGTTTTTCTTCCATTCAAACAAATACTACGATTTTTGAGACTCACCTTTTGTTCTTGAATTCCCATAAAAATAGACTTTTCATCTCTGCAATTTCGCAAATTTTGACAAAGGACCTTGGAACGGATGGAGCCGTGTAAGGACATTTTTTAATTTTGTTCACACGTGCGCTAACTGTGCAGTGGCATTTTCGAGATCGATCAGGGTGATACAATGTACATCCAGAGTTATTCTTTTTTCGATGACAATCGACGTACACTTTATATCTTAAACAAATTCGACAAAAATTCAATATCAAAATAATTATATTCGAATAGAATTGCAATTCAATTGTATTTGAGCATAATTATTGTCATATTCGAGAGAAAAGTTTCATGTTTAAAAATAAAGTCACAAGGAAATGCATAGAAAAAACGGTTTCGCATAATCATATTTACATGTATTTTTCAAATTTTATTTATTCTTTCATTTTATATATTCGTTTCGTCTTACTACTTTTTTTCATGTATTTGAGATATATTCGTGGATTATGAAATGTGTTTATCGGAGTTACAAAAAAAAGGAGCATACGTAAAGAAAAATAAAGCCGGTGGGGGGAATAGTAATAATAGTAGTCGACCAGAAACACATTTTTCCGCTCCTCGCACTCCTCCTCTTTCACTTCCGCCCCCATGGAAAAGAGGAAAATGCTTCGTCCTGTTTAATATACAACAAATCGGCGAGAGAAATTTAATTCTGACTTCTCGCGCGATTACAGTTATACATAATATATGTATACATATTATTTACATTTAAAAAGCGGTACGATTAAATTCTGATTTTTTTTTTTCGACGCAAGAGAGTAAACGTGTCCCCCCCCCCAGATCGAAGTCCCGAGAGTATCTTGTATATCGTTTCATTAATTTTACGTCTTTGCTTTTTCTAACAACGTTCGCGAACGGTTCTTCTCGTTCGAGAGATCACGATTATGTATAAAAAAAAAAAACAACTAAAAATCTTGAATCCGAGATCGAGAAATGCGAAAACGTAGAATTAAATTGGCAATGAACAGTTTTCAGGTTGAATCGCTCTTCGTCCTCCGCTGCAGCTTTCCGCCCTTCCTCTTCTCTTTAATCATTGCAATATTTTTATGGGACGAGAAAAGTCTTTATTCTCTCTCTCTCTCTCTCGTATTCCCTCCCTCTTATTTTTCATCGCGTTGTAGTCAAATTTGAAAAGACACAAAATTTCTAGAAATCGTGATAATAATTTGTCCCAACCGAGTTATGTAATTTCGACGATCTTTTGCCCGGAACTTGGCGGGTAGCGGGCGTTGATTCTGTTCATTGCTTCCGGCCTCATAGCCGTTTATCTCCACGTTTCCTTCGATTCTCATCGTTTTTTCTCAGCATCGTATTGCCTTTCTCTCTTGTTCTCCCTTTCATTCTCATTCTCTCTCTCTCTCTGCTCGAATTTACGTCTTCTCTCGTTTTCTTCGTTCTCCGTTGACACGGCGACGAATTTACAGAGACGCGAGATGCTTTTGGAAGAGGAAAGGCTTCCTCCGTTAACGGGCTACCTTCTTACGTTGAAACCTCGCGTACCATCCGGTCCCATTGGCATTCTGATTACGTTACTCGACGTCATCGTTGTCGTTAAATTATTTCCCGTGTTGTTGCTAATACCGCATCCCTGTTTTCCCTGAATTTTACTTATTTCTTGAGATATTTGCTCCTCGGGACTTCTCTCTTCTCCCAATATTCGTTTTCTCGCCTCTGCGTACTCCTGCTCGCGCTGTCTCAATGATTTTATCGGCTGCTTTGGCTTTTCGCCGTTTGTCAGTGGCCCGTCCCCGCTCCCCTGCGAATCCCTCTGCGGACGCTTTAATATCTTTACAGTCGGCATTGGCGGCACATACTGCGAACGCATGCCATCTTCACCTAGTATTATCATTCTTGTTGAATTATTTTTCCCACCGGTTAATCTAAAAATCAATAAACCATCTCTGTAATTCATCGATTGTTTGTATTACCTACATAATATCAATGGTACGGTAAATCGTTGTAACAATGATAATGATAATAATTTGATATAATCATTAATTAAATCACTCTTTTGAGCATGTTTTCACGCAAAGAGCTGGTCCCTTTTGTCTTTCACGATTTTTAATTGTATAATTGTTTATTTCACCCTTACAAACTTTCAAACAGCGAGTTTGGCCTCTTTGGCCATTTTGAAACAGAACCCGCAATTAAGTACGACTGGATAATCAACCGCAAAGAATAATTAAAAGTTACGTACGTCGACAGTTGATTGTCATCGAGGCATTCGGCAGAGTTCAATTGTAGAGAGTTGAGCTTTCTATCCAACGCCTGAAACAAATGTACGAATTATAAGATCATCGAACTAAGGTATACGCATATATATACATACATTTTTCGGAAATTTTCAAGGTCAGGTATTATTTCTAACTTTTCCGTTTCGAACATTGACGAAAAATACCGATGAGAATTTAATTAATTTCCTCGCATCTACAATTTTGCGAATCGTGCGGGTGGATAATACGAGAGAATCAAAGAGTCGATGCGTTTTTTAAATTTGAGGTTATGTCGCCAATCGTGGATTTTAGGTCACGGTAAAAAGACTCGAACAGTTTTCTCTGATGTCGTATTATGCGCTTAAACGCGAACAAACTCACCCCGGACTCCTCCATTTCTTCCCAGCTGTCGAAAACCTCGTCGGCCGTCGACATTGCAAAAGTAGAATTTCTTAAACTTTTTGTTTCTATCACAGGTATGTACGAAAAGTCCTACTCGCGACGAAGGTCCCGTGAGGTATTTCCGTGAAATTACAAAAGAAAAAAAGTTCTGTATATGTATGTGTATATGTGTGTAGTTTTTTTGCGCGAATTGTTCGCACAAGAGAAATTAGAGAGAGTCGGAGAGAGAGAGAGAAAGAGAGAGAGAGAGAAAAAAACTACGAAAAGTGTGGCCACACAGTCGTTTCTCTCCGACTATGCTTGCGGCATGATAGCCATATAACACACACCACATAACACATAACACGCTTTTGCGGTATATTGCAGACGTATTTTCGTCGGTACGCTATGTCGATCGCAAGGCGGAGGGAGAGAAAAAGTTTTGTGTGAATGCATGTATATATACATACATATTTATGAACGTACGGTATGTATAAATTACTATTTTGCTATTTATTACACAAATGTACTCGGGTGGGGTCAAGATTAGTCAAATGACCGGTTAAATAACCGGAACTACAAATAGGGTTATTTTTTTTTACCACCATGTATGTTGGCATTATTGAATGCTTTTTTAAAATGATTTCTGGTCTCGGAAGAACCAAAAACAAATGAAAAACAGAAAAGAGGGTAACAAATATTAGAAATAATTCAAGACCTTCGCCAAAAGTTTTCATCGAAGTTGAATTCGCTCTTATTTAATTTACTAGGGATTAGAGACGCGCGCTCACGCGCTCACGCGCAACCGGCTGCATTTTCGCGCTGCAGCATTCCATCTTGAATTAAGTATAGACCCCTACAGAACACATTATAATTCGGCATGAATAGCAAATGGTGAAAAGCAAAAAATTTTTAGATTCAAAAATGAAGTACAAACAATAAAAATTAATAAATCATAAATAATTTTCATAAAATGCATTGCCCAAAATACTCAAAATTTTGTTTCAATAAGCCATCTTTGTATCACAAATATGTAGTTAAATAAACAATTGCAATTTTACATAAAAAAATGTTGTACATAAAAAATTTACTTTGAAGGAAAACGCTTCTCGCGAGATCGTCTCATCGAAAAGTCATTTCTTGTAAATTTTATAAAACATTTTGAAAAAATTTTCCGAAAACAAACCATGAAGCAACTTGTTTAGAGTTCTTTCTCTATTCGTGGTTTATTTTTAATGCAGTTGTGGGTTGTTCTTTTCATCTAACACCACATTAAAGTAAAGATCTTTCCGGGAGATTGTGTGATCGAAGAGTGATTACTCGTAAATTCTATGCAAAAAACTGAACAAAAATTTCCGACAACCGGAAATGAAGCAACTTGCTTAGAGTCGTTTCCTCTGCGCGTGGTTAAATTTTCATCGAGTTGTCGATCGTTCTTTCCATCTGCCGCTACCCTTAAGGGGAAAAACTGAAACTAAATTTCCGATAACCGGAAATGAAGCATCTTATTCAGAGTCGTTTCCTCTATGCGTGGTTAAATTTTCATCGAGTTGTCGATCGTTCTTTCAATCTGCCGTTAACCCTAAGGGGAAAAACTGAAACTAATTTTCCGGAAACCGGAAATGAAGCATCTTGCTCGGGATCGTTTCCTCTATGCGTGGTTAAATTTTCATCGAGTTGTCGATCGTTCTTTCAATCTGCCGTTAACCCTAAGGGGAAAAACTGAAACTAATTTTCCGGAAACCGGAAATGCAGCATCTTGCTCGGGATCGTTTCCTCTATGCGTGGTTAAATTTTCATCGAGGTGTCGATCGTTCTTTCAATCTCCCGTTAACCCTAAGGGGAAAAACTGAAACTAATTTTCCGGAAACCGGAAATGAAGCATCTTGCTCGGGATCGTTTCCTCTATGCGTGGTTAAATTTTCATCGAGTTGTCGATCGTTCTTTCAATCTGCCGTTAACCCTAAGGGGAAAAACTGAAACTAATTTTCCGGAAACCGGAAATGAAGCATCTTGCTCGGGACCGTTTCCTCTATGCGTGGTTAAATTTTCATCGAGTTGTCGATCGTTTTTTCAATCTGCCGTTAACCCTAAGGGGAAAAACTGAAACTAATTTTCCGGAAACCGGAAATGCAGCATCTTGCTCGGGATCGTTTCCTCTATGCGTGGTTAAATTTTCATCGAGTTGTCGATCGTTCTTTCAATCTGCCGTTAACCCTAAGGGGAAAAACTGAAACTAATTTTCCGGAAACCGGAAATGCAGCATCTTGCTCGGGATCGTTTCCTCTATGCGTGGTTAAATTTTCATCGAGTTGTCGATCGTTCTTTCAATCTGCCGTTAACCCTAAGGGGAAAAACTGAAACTAATTTTCCGGAAACCGGAAATGCAGCATCTTGCTCGGGATCGTTTCCTCTATGCGTGGTTAAATTTTCATCGAGTTGTCGATCGTTCTTTCAATCTGCCGCTACCCTTAAGGGGAAAAACTGAAACTAAATTTCCGACAACCGGAAATGAAGCATCTTGCTCGGGATCGTTTCCTCTATGCGTGGTTAAATTTTCATCGAGTTGTCGATCGTTCTTTCAATCTGCCGTTAACCCTAAGGGGAAAAACTGAAACTAAATTTCCGGAAACCGGAAATGAAGCATCTTGCTCGGGATCGTTTCCTCTATGCGTGGTTAAATTTTCATCGAGTTGTCGATCGTTCTTTCAATCTGCCGTTAACCCTAAGGGGAAAAACTGAAACTAATTTTCCGGAAACCGGAAATGCAGCATCTTGCTCGGGATCGTTTCCTCTATGCGTGGTTAAATTTTCATCGAGTTGTCGATCGTTCTTTCAATCTGCCGTTAACCCTAAGGGGAAAACTGAAACTAATTTTCCGGAAACCGGAAATGCAGCATCTTGCTCGGGATCGTTTCCTCTATGCGTGGTTAAATTTTCATCGAGTTGTCGATCGTTCTTTCAATCTGCCGTTAACCCTAAGGGGAAAAACTGAAACTAATTTTCCGGAAACCGGAAATGAAGCATCTTCTCGGGATCGTTTCCTCTATGCGTGGTTAAATTTTCATCGAGTTGTCGATCGTTCTTTCAATCTGCCGTTAACCCTAAGGGGAAAAACTGAAACTAATTTTCCGGAAACCGGAAATGCAGCATCTTGCTCGGGATCGTTTCCTCTATGCGTGGTTAAATTTTCATCGAGTTGTCGATCGTTCTTTCAATCTGCCGCTACTCTTAAGGGGAAAAACTGAAACTAAATTTCCGACAACCGGAAATGAAGCATCGTGTTCAGAGTCGTTTCCTCTATGCGTGGTTAGATTTTGATCGAGTTGTCGATCGTTCTTTTTATCTGCCGCTACCCTTAAGGGGAAAAACTGAAACTAAATTTCCGACAACCGGAAATGAAGCATCTTGTTCAGAGTCGTTTCCTCTATGCGTGGTTAAATTTTGATCGAGTTGTCGATCGTTCTTTCCGTCTGCCGCTACCCTTAAGGGGAAAAACTGAAACTAAATTTCCAACAACCGGAAATGAAGCATCTTGTTCAGAGTCGTTTCCTCTATGCGTGGTTAAATTTTGATCGAGTTGTCGATCGTTCTTTCCATCTGCCGCCACCTTTAAGGGGAAAAACTGAAACTAAATTTCCGACAACCGGAAATGAAGCAACTTGCTTAGAGTTGCTTCCTCTGCGCGTGGTTAAATTTTCATGGAGTTGTCGATCGTTCCTCTCATCCGCCGATCGAACGCTGGACCGGAAGCTGTACTAAAAAATCTGAAACAAAACTTCCGAAAACCGGAAATGAAGCAACTTGCTTAGAGTCGCTTGCTCTGAGCGTGGTTAAATTTTCATGGAGTTGTCGATCGTTCCTCATTCGCCGATCGAACGCTGGACCGGAAGCTGTGCTAAAAAATCTGAAACAAAATTTCTGAAAACCGGGAATGAAGCAACTTGCTTAGAGTCGCTTCCTCTGAGCGTGGTTAAATTTTGATGGCGTTGTCGATCGTTCTTTCCATCTGCCACTACTTTCGAGTACTACACCGTCGAGCGGTAGTACTGCGCCTGCAAGACTGCTTTCCCGCCCGACATTCCTGTAGAGCGGAAAGATAGCCTCTCCGGGCCAGCGTCGAGAGGTAGTATTGCGCCTGCGAGACTGTTTACCCGCCCGACATTGCTGCAGAACAAAAATTTCCGGAGACCGGACATGAAGCATCTTGTTTAGAGTTGTTTCCTCTATGCGTGGTTAAATTTTGATGGAGTTGTCGATCGTTCTTTTCATCTGACATAATTGAAATTACCGGATCTATTGACCGCCATGTGAATTTCAGATTATTCAAATATACGCGTAATATTATCATCGTGAAAAGTTGTAGCAGACAGCGCAGTATCAGGTTACCGGAATCAGAATTAAAGAATCAGGTTATCAAGAATCCGAACTAAAAAACAACTATAAAGTAAATCGCTAAATGTATGTATTTCAATACTTCGACGGTATAGCTTTTCGACGTAAATCTTTCGCAGAATTTCATCGCGTAAATTTCGCGTCAATTTTATGCACGAGCGTATACGAGTTGCGCTTCGCTGTCACGCCACGGTGGCGGGGTGGCACCACCTGATGGAGGCTACGGGTGGCGCCACCTGACCGACTCCATGTGAAGTTTGAAGAAAGAACGATAATGTTCGCGTCGTACGCGTCAGGTGACGCCACCCGTAGCGTCCGTCAGGTGGTGCCACCCGTGGCGTTACAGCGAAGCGCAATCGTATCGCGCTCCGTCGTGATCAACTGCAAGATTCGTTAACCAGTCTGGTCTTTGGCATCGTAAAAATGACTATTGACGGTTCGTGAACAAAAACAAACCGTCTATAGATGATTGTGTTGCGATAATATTGAAAGCTGTCTTTCATTTGTTAATAATAAGATCGTTTAAAAAATGAATGAAGACTGATATTCGATCAATTATTCCGGATTTCACAGTGAAAAATGTATGGGTGTTTTGCCGAAAGGTCACCGAAAGAGAGTAGTACTGCACCTGTGAGACTGCTTACCCGCCCGACATTGCTGTAGAGCGGAAAGATAGCCTCTCCGGGCCAGCGTCGAGCGGTAGTACTGCGCCTGCGAGACTGTTTACCCGCCCGACATTGCTGTAGAACAAACCAGTACGATAGCACAATAGTAACCTCAAAATTGCAAATCAACTTTTGTCCTTGTGCCGAATTCAAACTACGCTTGTATTATTATATTTGCATTCGTAAAACACGGTCGTTTGCAGGAAAAATGTCTTACGACAAGAATGTCGTGAATGATGGGCGACACTATAAGAATCCTTTCGATGATTACACTCAAGAGACGAATTATGAAGAGATCGATGACAGCAAAAGCGACGTAAGCTCAAATGACGATATCACGATGTTTAATCGATGATTCCAAGAGTGTCTCGCAATGAATAGTTAATTACTGATTCTTTATTAATGTGCATTGAAAAAATACGTGATTCAAGGTTTCTCCAGTTTTCAAAATTCTATTGACAACAAAATCGCGAGAATTCATTGAGGAACTCGAAAGAAACACAAGAAACTGGTATATCCGCGATGATTTATCGATTTACACGGGAAATGCCGGTATTGCGCAAATGTATTATCATTGTGGACAAATTTTCAACGAATCGTCTTACACCAAGGTAGATCATAATATTTATTGACAGCGAAGTAAATCTTGCTTTCATAATTTATTGCAAAAGTGTCATCTCAGGACGTGCAATTTTACACAGAGAGCGTTGGAGCTGGTAGAAAAATGTTTTACCGTGGCAAAGCAAAACAAACGCATCTCCTACATGGCTGGTAGCGCGGGTCCTTTGGCTCTCGGTTCTGTAATCTATTTTAAAATCGGCGATACGGCACGACCAAATAAACTGATTTCAAAGTATGTATTCACTTTTCTGTTTATAAGTCAAACGGAATTACAGCGCGACCCTCATCTTTGACCACTGCAATTATGCAAAAAATATAATCTTGCAAAAATTACAGGTTGATCTCCATTGCCGACAAGGCTTTGGAGGAAAATTCCGACGAATTGCTCTATGGAAAAATTGGCTACTTGTACGCTCTGCTGTTCGTGAACTCCAATATTCCCTCGCATCCTGTACAAAAAGAGCTAATTAAGCAGGTTTTCTGATTTTTTTTTAGCCCGAGCCTCAGTAGTCAAAAAGCGTAGAAAAATGGCCAGATACGGTCAAAACGTATATTTCATTGAGTATAAACATTAACAATAGCTTTTCAGGCGAGAAGCTAATTCCACGTTCCTCACGGTTTTATCAAACATTTTTGTTCATCATTGGACCATTATTAAATTTAACGAAATTATTGTAGGTCGTCGGTCGAATTTTGACGGATGGCAGAGAATACTCAAAATCTCACAATCACCCGAGTCCACTGATGTACCAGTGGCACGACAAAGAATACATCGGGGGTGCGCACGGTCTCGCCGGAATTTTGTACGTGTTATTGCAAGTACGTACTCTTTTTACAAACGGATACTTTACAGCGTATTCGAAGAAAATTTCGCGAAAAATCATTAAATTCTCATGGAATTATACGACGGTACTTGTTAATAATCTTGATAATACGAATTTTAAAGGCAAGCGAATATTTGACCGAAGCCCAATTGCAACAGGAAGTGAAACCGTCGTTGGATTATTTAGAAAAATTGCAATTTCCATCGGGCAATTTTCCATCGTCCGTCGGCAATAATACGGACAAATTGGTACATTGGTGTCACGGGGCACCTTCGGTAGCGGTGCTATTCACACGTGCTTATCAAGTTTGTACCTTGTTTTTGGAAAAATTTAATTACCAAGTACGAAAGCATGGAGTTACAGCACACATTTTTTTGCATAATCCTGAAAATTTCCGCAGAAAATCAATGAAAACAATATAGCAGAAATATCGCGAGTGAAATTGTAATGATTTTTCATGTACACCAAATCATTCACTCTGTCGTATGTCCAATAATTCTTCATGAAGAATTTCCATTACCGTGCTAACGTTAGATAACAAAAAGGTCACGATCTTATTGCATAATAGATAAAATTACGTTGAAAAAATTATTTTCTGCATGATTTTCGAGTGATGCGATTTCACAGCGTTGAAAATACACATGGTCAAAAGTGGAGATTCTCGCGGTTAAAGAAAATCCATTTAATTTCAGATCTTTGAGAAAGAATCTTATTTGCAAACGGCTATCAAGTGCGGTGAAGTTGTCTGGTCACGTGGTCTTTTGAAGAAGGGATACAGCTTGTGCCACGGTGTATCAGGGAACGCTTACACGTTTATCTGTTTGTATCAGCAAACAAAAGACGTTAAATATCTCTACAGAGCCTGCAAATTTGCCCAGTGGTGTATGGACTACGGTAAACATTGCGAGAGAACGGCGGATCGTCCTTTTTCTTTATTCGAAGGTAAACTATAAACACTAGTCATTGCAATCAATTTTTCAAGATTTTTTTTACATTTTTCAATCGGCTCCGATATATTTTCCACGTCGGTTTTTTCTCAAACAAGTTTCATGTACCAAGGAAAGAAAGGTTTCGCATAAAATCTCTGCTAGTTTAAAATACCTATTTATACTTTTAATTTTTTTTTCCGACGACAACACGATGTACTGTGAAAGAAAACTCACAGCTTGACGAACGATAAATTCCTCGTTCCAGGTTTAGCCGGAACGATTTATTTTCTTGCTGATTTATGTCAGCCAACGTTGGCAAAGTTTCCCGCTTACGTTGTGTAAAAATTTACCGGCAATACCTTCAACTCGCTGTACATTGAAGCTCTCGCGTCAACATTTTCTTGCCTCTCACCTCTGTTTTACAAATATTCCGAGCGAACGAAGCGTACTTGGAAGTGAATATCGAATTTTCGTCAGACATTCGTGCACGTTTGGACAATCTGTATTTTCATTAAAACCATGGAAAATTCGGGAACACGTATTTTCATTTCGCAAAAGTGCGTCTTCGAGAATGAAGTTTCGCCAGGGATTTTGGTCGTCGAGAATGGAACAATTCAGACGATTTTTCGTGATTTTGACGATAATGAAAAACAGCAGGTTTACAACGTAAGTATCTTTCTGGCAAAGGGTGACAATGATGAGAACAAAATGATCGATGATTGCGATGATACCAATTTCTTGAAACTTGCTCTGCTTTTTTTTTCAAGTTTCATCCCGAAGCGCTTATCGAAGATTTCGGCAATTCCGTGTTAATGGCCGGCGTCGTGGATTCTCACGTCCACGTCAATGATCCAGGACGCACCGATTGGGAGGAATTTGGAACGGCGACGAGAGCCGCTGCGGCAGGAGGAATCACAACAATCGTCGATATGCCACTGTCCGTATTTCTTTATTTTATCATTTTCCTCAATTTTGATCCGAAAAATGTCCATAAGTTCGAAAATTTTACGTGATAAATTGTAAAACGCGTTGCCTCTCCTTCTCCAAATTGATTTATCCACTAATTTTCCATCGCATTCGTTTACGCAGGAACTCGATACCAGCGACCACGAGTGTCGCCAATCTCAAGGAAAAAATCGCGGTTGCGAAAAAACATGCTTTCGTTGATATCGCATTTTGGGGCGGGCTCGTTCCGGGAAACAAAGTAAGAAGGAAAATAATAATGATACGGAAAAAGAACCTCACGGTTTCATCAAGTTTCCTTCGAAATTAATTTTGTTTCAGTTTCAATAAAATAAAATATAATTTAACAATGTTAACACCGCTATCACAATTATATTCATTTATCGTGCCAAAATAATAATTAAAATGGACCGTTTTTCACGAGATAATCCGTCAATTTTTTCGTCTCGTTTTTATCGTTTTTTTCGGTTTCTGAAGGACGATTTAAAACCACTGATCGAAGCAGGAGTGGTCGGCTTCAAATGTTTCCTTTTGCCGAGTGGAATCGACGAGTTTCGTCATGTGACGTTCGACGAGGTGGAAGAAGCTCTCGAAGAGTTGAAAACTACGGGCTCCGTTCTTGCGGTCAGTATTTATGAAACTTAAACCGATTCCGCAATTGAGCAACAAAAAAAAAGCAAAAATTGATGGTTGAAAAAGCCAACGCAAAATACTGATATACGTTGCCGAGTAAAATCGTGTCTCAAAGATTTACTTACCGTACAATTTATCGTTGAAAACAAAACTGCGCAGAAACTTTATGTCCGTGCCACTTGCTTTAATCACGTTGCAGTTTCACGCCGAGTGCGAGCTCGCCGAAGGCTTCGCGAGCGCTAAAGTCCCAGGTTAATTACACGTTGTTATTAATGGCTTTATTTTTTCATCAACCTCGAACGTAAATCATTCAAAAAATTCTCTATTTTCTCATAAAAGACGATCCTGGGCTTTACCAAACTTTCCTCGATTCTCGACCGCCAGCGATGGAAATTCAGGCGGTGAAAAAAATTGCCACGGCCTGTCAAAAGTCTGGGTAAATTGAAAGTTATTGGTATCGCGAATAAAAAATAAAAATTCACCAACCACACATAGAACTAGATGACAAAACCCATAAACAAGCAATTAACATGATTATTATTATTAGAGGACTCATTAAAATGGTAAAAAAATAAAACAGTCGAGAAAACGCCCGTTTCATCTTCCTCGAACATAAATTTATCCGTTTCGTTTCTTTATTAAAAATGTTCGTCATTTAAATATCAATTTGTTTAAGTTTCATTGAAAAAAAGACGTACAAATTTGTATTCTCAAATGATTTTTTTTCTCAGTGTTCGGTGTCACATCGTGCATCTCTCGGCGGCTGATGCTCTCGATGTCGTTGATGCCGCGAAAAAAAGTGGTGCCCCATTGACCGCGGAAACTTGCCATCATTATTTGTCGCTAGTGGCGGAGAATATACCGCATGGCGCGACCGAGTACAAATGCTGCCCGCCAATACGCGATCGCGCTAACATGGAGAGATTATGGCTCGGCTTGCACGGCGATATTCTCAACATGATCGTGTCCGATCACTCACCCTGTTCGGAAAATCTGAAAACGCCCGATGATTTTCTCACCGCATGGGGAGGAATCTCGTCTCTTCAATTCGGCCTCTCGCTCGCATGGACCGGTGGACGTGAGAGGGGTTTCGATTTGCCGAAAATTTCGCGCCTTTTATCCGCTAATCCGGCCGAACTTTGCGGTCTTCGAGACCGCAAGGGAAAAGTTGCAGTTGGCGCCGACGCTGATTTCGTCATTTGGCGACCCGATGAAAAATTTGTGGTATGAACATAAAATTTGTATTTATTTTTGCTCGATAAACGAGTCATTAATAACACATTTGAAAACGTTTTTTTTTTGTCCATATCGCGATCACGATTATAGGTTCGAAGAGCTGATATACTTCATAAAAACAAAGTAAGTACGGTCTGGAGAGGAAAATTAATTTTCAATAATAATCATAACATCAATTACTCCATTAACGACGACACTATTAATATCGACTTTTCGAATATGATAATATTGATCGTACGAATCCAATGTCGCAGCTGACGCCTTACGAGGGAAAAGAGTTATTCGGTAGCGTTCTGGCGACGTTTGTGCGTGGTCGCTGCGTCTACAAGGATGGACGAGTTTCGGAGGTGGCGAAGGGAAAGCTTTTGCTTCGCGGTAATTGAGGCAGGCGTACTTGAAAATTCGTTTTCTCTTAATGCGTTACAAACGATGCGAAACTGCGCCGGACGCTATTTTACGTGTCGTGCGTAAAAAAAAACCGTCTCCAGTTTCAAATCCGGGTATTTTAGAGTCGAAAGCCATGCGCGACTACTCGTTAAACTTTTGTCCATATAGAGAGGGAAAGAAAAAAAGACGCGTTCACTTTTGCCACCTTGGGAAAAAAGCTTGGAGAGCGTATATGTAATAAATACATACACATGTGATTATCTATATTCTTAAACACACACGTATATGCACAGAGTTTTGACCGTTTTGACGATGAAAAAATCGTGATGATACATACATGTTTGAAATGAGCGTCGGCGCGTTTATAGATATACACGAATGTGGCAATGACGTCATCGGATTACGTCAGCGAAACTCCCCCCCTCCCGCCATCCCCACGCCCTGTTTCGTCACGTTAACAGCGTTTCAAAGATAAAGTACGACGCTGAGAATCTTGTGTGCAGACATACAATGTTTCGCTACGAAAAATTTGAACGACGATTTTTCGCACATTTATCGTCATCGTTATTTCGCACGTACGCGCATTATGGATTCTTTCCCGATAATCGTAATTTATTTGATTTAAAAAATAAAACATTCGACGACGTATTGTTTAATGTAATTGTATATGAAAACGTCGCGTGAATCATGAAAAAGAAAAAAATTCGAATCGTCAACGATTTAAATTCTCTGTTATTAAAACGTTTTGAAATAAGTCTTTGATAATGATTGAGAGAATAAAAAATCGTATGCAATTAAAATCGTCAAGTTAGAATTATAGAGTATATGTTGAAGAGTACTTATGCAAATGCGATAAATAAAATGAATAATTGATTATTCGATTCAAATCGATGAATGCCGTAAATTACCAATATGTCATTTGTATCGATTTGAATAATCAGTCCCTCTTTAATTATTCATACGAATTGAAAATTTTGACCCTCAAATCTTACGAAACAATACGCCCTCGAGACGAAAACGAATTTTTATTAATAAAACATCGATTTTTTGGAGAGGCCGAATGCCGCAATTTCAAATCCGCGTTCAAGCTTTCCAAGCTCGTTTTATATGTATATATATTTGATTTGAAAATAAATCTCGGTCGGTATGACAGATTGCTAAATTCGGCCGCCACTTTTATTGACCGTAAACTATCAAAGTCGTCCGAACATATAGAAATTCAATAAAGCGTTATCGGCCAAGATCTTTTTGCCGCGTCGGATAGCACTGCAAAAATATCATGCATAGCTAAAGACCCTAATTTCTTCACCTTGCGGAATACACAAAAGTCTTGAGAAGGTAGGAGAGAAAAAAGAATCATTCAAACGATTTGATAGCGATCGTAATCGCTGTAAAAACTACCGTGTGGATAAAACAGAATATGATCTATGTGTCTTCTTCTTTTGCTTTCTCTGAATTGTATTATTCAGCAAATTCTGAAAGCCTAAAGATTGCTCCACCTTGATTTTCCTCAATCTTTAAAAACACTCGGCGAAAAAAGCACTTTGAACCAAATGAAGGAATCGAATCTCGGACGATAAAACAGAATCGTCAAATTTGAAATGCAATATGTGCGTGTTGTGTGTATGTGTGCGTAAGAAAAAGATGAGATATACGAAGATGGAGGGAGTGGAGGTGTACAAGAAACGAGGTTATAAAGAAATAAAAGCTCTATTACACACGGACATACGCACATTTTTTTCGTCAGTGTGTCGGGCGGCGAGCTCGAAGGAGGGGAGGGGAAAGTGCAAATGGTGGGGGACGCATGTCGCGGCCATTTTGATGGTGACGCGCGTATTGGAGGTCGCGGTGTATCCCACCAGTGACGAAGCCACTGGAGTTTTGACGTGGCTTACTACGTACATGACCGTTTGCCCACTCCGATTGCAGCAAAGTTTGTGACGAGAAATACGTAACTGGTAAGTACCCGAAGAGTTTACTCTCTCTCTCCTTTGCAAAAGACACCAGCTGGAGAATAATAACAATTGATGAGCACGAAAAACACGCGAAATCGTTTTCGTTCCGGACCACGCGTTCGTATTTTCGTTTTTTTTCTTTTTGTCTCATCATTCTTTCGCTTTTATACGCGGTCGGGGGGAAAAGCAGATGATAACAGTGAAGGAAGGGAAAAAAAAATCCTCGAACAACATCGCGGTGAAATATTGTCGTGTGTGAGAGTCTCGCCGAGACGTGTGTGATCGCGAGAACCGCGAGAAACACTTTGCGTACTTTTTACACACTGGCGTAGAGCGGCGGGGGAAAGGGACATTATGATCCTTTGAAATATGGCGTTAAAACACGAGGTTATCGAGATATACGAAATATGTGTAGTATGTCGATTCACGATATCAAAAATATACACATATACATAGATGCACATATATGCACACATGTTCATACATACCCCCTCTATCCTCCTCTATCCTTTGTGAATAAAATATCGTAACTTTTTTTGATCATCAAACGTTTTATACTCTCGATCGGTGTTTTTCACGTTTTTCCACGAGACGCAAATGTTTATTACAAGTATAATCTCTCGCGTCTGCCGTAATATCCCTCGCTTGTCTCGCCTCGCTTCGAAACAACTTTTTTGGCGGGAAATTCAAATTGCCGATTGATTATTCGAACGAGGATATTTCGATATCCGCGCGAGCTCCCTTTCGTCTCTTCAGTTACTTTCCATGCATATATTGTCATCTTAATTACGAGTTGATTGATGAATTTTCCATGTTTTCGTCACTTTTCTCTCAAGGTGCGAGTAGATTGATTTTTTCATTTTTTTTTTTTTTTTCAACGTTCCACAGGGCTAGAGGTCCCCGGGCTATGGAAAGTATGGTCGAAGAGAACGGATCCGCTGTTGACCCACTGTCGCCGGGCTCGCAGAGCGGCGATGCTGCGCCTGCGTTAGGAACATCGGTACAGTCAATGAATAGAAATCATCAGCAGCATACTCATCATCTGGTAGCATCAACCAGCATTGTCCAACTTACTCTACCGACGTCAGGGACCGCTCAGGTATACAGGAGAACCTCCTGTGTATCTTGTCTCGACGTTTCTTTTCTTTTTTCTCATCTTTTTCTCTTTTTTCTTTGCGTCTTAACGCCCATTTGCTTCCATTCTACCAACTCGGATAAATTTCCAAATCGCACATTATCGCTTGATTTATCATTGCTAGAAGAGGGCACAATTTTTATAGATAAACGGCGCTGGATCGAAGGTATTTTTTGAGAAGACATTTTTCTAGAACGAGAGAAAATCTAATAAAAATAGCGGTTTTAACGCGAGAAATTTTTTTTTTTTGAAACTCTTGTGGATGAGGGACAAGAGGGAATTTTTGATTTCTTAAAATCCAAGCCAAGATGTGTGAAGGCTGTATTAACGTCGGTTAATTGTCTGCATCATGAAAAATTGTATCTTTCATTCTTCTTTTCAAGAAAATTGAATAAGAGATTTGGGTAAAATTGCTAGCGGTCAATGTAAATATGATGTTTTTCATGAATTTTTGAGAAGCTGGTTGATGCCTCCTTTAAAAGAAAATATCTTTTTTCAACTAGACAAACTTTAGGCAGAAAATAAATACAATACAATTTATGAAATTTTGTAGAATGCTTTTCTGCAAAAAAAAATTCAGAGACGACTGTTTATAAATCTACCTAAAGCTTTTTTTTATTTTTACATTGGAGCAAGTATTGATTGCCTGCATTTGAATTTTACATTATTTTTTGACGAAAACGTCTCCCGCCTTTTTGCGCACTTTTACAAGCTTTTTCCTTGTCTCGCTTCGTTATAAATTCTATATCTACAATTCGTTTTCTTTTTTAATTCTTCAAGGTGCAATCCGTAATACAGCCAAATCACCAATCGGTAATTCAGAGCGCGACGAACATACAACCGGTCGCAATATCCAAAGGAAATGTCATTCTCGTCAGTAAACAGAATTCGGTCATACAGTCAGCTCAGGGAAGTTTGCAGACGTTGCAGGTAAAGAAAACGAAATTCGAAAAAAGCTAAATAACGAAATCGACGATATCAAAGTAAACAATTTAACGACACAAAAAATCATTACGATGAATGTGCATAGAGAAAAGAGTCTACAGCGAAGAAATGTCGTAATTTCAGGTCGTCGAAACCGGAAGTGATGATAGTTTTTCGGACGAAGAGTCGCCGAAAAAAAGAAGAGATCTGTTGACGAGACGAGCATCGTACAGAAAAATCCTCAACGATTTGAGCGCGAGTGAAATTGCGGGTAACGTCTCTTTTTCAATTATTTGTCATTCGTCGCAACGTTTGTGTCGTAGATTCTTTTTTATCAACATAGAAAATAAAAGCTCGACGATGCACGACCGTCGATCGGAAAAAACTTTCTCGAGTGCATGTCAGTTCATACGAGCAAGTATTCACGAAAATGTAATTCATTCAACCGCGTTTGAACGCGATATTTTCATTTATTTTATTTTATCACGAGCGCGAATAAAATGCCGTGTTGTCGGTAGATTACCGTAGGATGCCATGCCAAGTTCGTATCGTTGAGTTGACGTAATTCGAAAGACAAACGCTAGTTTGAATTCATCCGCTTTTTCGAAATTTTCATTTAATTCTCTCGCAGAATCATCGATCGTGCTTATTTTTTTTTCTCTCGCAACATACGACCCACGCATTTCCCATCCTTGTCACGTTTCTTTGTTTTCATTTTCTTCTTTATATTTGGCCTGGATAAACAAAAGATGAAAAAAAAAGTTGATGCGAAGAAAACGACAATTTTTGCCTGTATGATCTGACTGCACGTTCGAGCGAATGTGTGTGTGAGAAAGATGCCCGTAGTCGTTTTAACGAAAAAAATTCTCTCGAAAGTTTTTTTCAACGTTAATTCAAGATTCCCGATGAAAAGACTAGTGTAGTACGAATTTTTCACCTCTATTTCAGCAAGACTCGTGGTGCGCATGTTATTTTTCGTTTTACTTGAAGATGCTCTTACGGTTTTGTTTTCGCGATAAATATCTCGTCTTCATCTCGATCATAAGACTATGTTAAAAAGCGCTTACCGTCATTTTCGTTCACCAGAAAAAAGATTTTCGCTCGACGAATGTTTTTTTCTCTTACGGTGAAAGTTTGAAAGTTTGAAAGAAAAAGCTTGTCTACTCCAAGAATAAATCAACATTTTCGAGAAGAAAAATTCACATCCTGATTGGAACTACGTATATTTTGTGAACATTATTCATTCTTCTTTCAATCACCGAGACATTTTGTGTAATCATTCTTGTAATTATTTATTATTATTTTCATAATGAAGAGTTTGTTTATTTGGACCAATGGGGTAAATAATTTGTTCGGTGTTGCAGCGGGTCATTTACCTCCCATAGAATCCTCACTAGAGTGTGACTCTAACGTGGACAGTGATATGTCTTCCCACTCGCTTCATTACCAAACAGGTTGGTCAATCGTTGTCTTTTGCCTCGTTCTCTCGCTCTCTCTTTTTTCGTCTCTTTCTCTGTACACAAACACACATACGCACGATTACATTCATGTTCGCATACAAATATATATCTGTATTTATCGTTTTTTCTACTCTGTGATAAAAGAATGAAAAGAAATTGACAAAAGGATTGAGAACTTCATCATCCCTCGTGCCATCAGACTCTCGTGCGTCTTGTCTTCCCTTCATCATCCGGTTTATCGGCAAATCCAGCCTCTCACTCCCTTCCGCTCATTTGCGACAAAAACAAAAGAAACATACGATTTTTGAAAAAATCGAGGACCGTTTTTCTCGTTTTTTTTTCCGATCCCTGTGTGTACTGTCCGCCAAATTTTGTCACACTTGTTTTCTCATGGTTCTCAATCGGAAAAAAATCGGAAAAACCAACGATCGCACTTGGTATGGTATCGAAGTATATGAAGTATTAGGGTGACCCATTTTGAACGACTTTTTTTCCAAGTCTCGTATGAAAATGTGTTAGTTCGGTGTATGCGATGAGCCAAAAAGGTGTGGCGAGGGTTCGAACATGTTTTAGGGGCCGCTCGAGAATTTTGGAAATTTCAAAAATGGGCAAAATCCGAGTTTTTATTCTTTTGACATTTTTTTTTCTTCTAGCGGCGATTGTTTTCACATTCCAAAGAAAAGACAGCCTACGAATTTTAACTCGAGATTTAAATATTTGAAGGTTGCTCAATATTTGTCAATCTTTACCCGTTCAGATTTTAAATCCCTCAAACCTTTTCGGCTGGCTCATAAAATACAAAACACGAACATTTTTATACGGAACTTGGAAAAAAACGGTCAAAATGGGCGACCCTAATATATACATTGTTTTCAAAGTCAAATGAAATAACGCGTTGAAAAGATGGCTGTTGTTTTCGCGAGTTGACAGAAAGAAAACATAATTGAACCAGTGTGTACACGTGTTTCCGTTTTTCGAGTTTAATGTCGATAAATGTTCTTCAAATAGTGATAAATATGAAGAAAAAATGTTGGGGAAAAGAAACATGACGATAGTTGTTTTTTTTTTCGGTGGACAAGAAGAAAATATAAAATAAATATTTTGCAGTAATACCCGCGGGAACAATACAAATTGCAAGCCAGGGTGAGGGCGTACCAGGGCTTCACACACTTACTATGAGCAATGCAACAACGGCTGGCGGTGCTATAGTACAGTATGCACAGGGCCAGGATACGCAATTTTTTGTCCCAGGTGTGAACTCTCAGTAATTTTCTAATTTTTTTGTTCTCTCTCTTTCTCTCTCTCTCTCTCTCTCTCTGTCACTTTTTAATCCTCTGTTCAATTAATTTTAATTTATTCTCGGTATCCCTTCGCTTTTTCTTTCTTTCTGTTATTTTCTTTTTTAATTTTTGTTTTATCCCGCGCGAGGCACGAAGCGGCGAGTTATGATGAAGCATTTATTAAGGACAAAAGACTTTCTCGCAATATTACCCAGGCAGAACCAAAATTCGATATTGTATTTTCAAAGAAGAAAGTATTAAATTTTTATTGATTTTCAAAAGACTCGAAACCAAAAAATCTTATACTTTTTTTTTGCTCTTTTCGGAGCAAAACGAAAAAAAAAACGATGATTTTGTCAGTAGAACTCGTATATTTCAAGTTATTCGATCAAACTTTTCGTACGTGTGCGGAAATCAATGAATGTATTTCGCATTTTTTTAAGCCGACAAAAATGTTGATATCAAAACGAAAGAATTTTATCGTAAAAAAATATCAAATTTCGGTCGAACGCAAAGCAACCCCGAGACGTTCTTCGATTGCTCCGCGTCGTTTGAAGAGTACAGCCTCTTTGCAATGTTTCAGCTTACACAGGTCACGATGTTAGGGTCGAGGACGCGGCTAGGAAACGAGAAATGAGGCTGCAGAAGAACAGGTGCGAAAGTTCAAAAATTCAATGAAATTTCTTCACTTTCCTTGCGGACTTTTTACAATACTCGTCATATTACTTATTTTCCTCACCGATTTCCATGAAAGTAAAGACCGCGATTCGCTTTCGTGAAAAATTAACATACACTGATATAACAACCCTGCTATTGTGAAAATAACGAGCCAAAAACCCCGAAAAGTTGATTCTTTTTTATACAAGATACAAGAAAAATACTGATGGAATTTTCGTGTTTTTTCGCGCAGAGAGGCAGCACGCGAGTGTCGGAGAAAAAAAAAAGAGTACATAAAGTGCTTGGAGAATCGGGTGGCGGTGCTCGAGAACAGAAATCAGACGTTAATCGACGAGCTCAAGTCGTTGAAGGAATTATATCAGCAAAAGGCCGACTGAGCCCCGTGCGATAGTTTATTGGATAAAGTTTGATGAGAAAATGGCGAATCGAAAACGAAGGGAATGAAAAAAAACCACCAATTGATCGATCGCAAAGATTGATTCGTTCGGTGTTATGTACATTCGTATCGACATGTACAAAGCGGTGTGTTAATATCGCCATTTAAAAAAAACTATATATATATATATATTTATATATATATATATAATTTATTAATATAATATATATTTTATTATATATATTATATTAAATATCCCACACACACACAGACACACACTCATATATATATATATATATATTATATATAAAATTTCTTTTCGACATTGTCGTTGAGAAAGAGCGAAGATAATGGGATGAAAATGAAAAAATGGGATCGGGTGATTGGAGAGAAAAACGAAAGAATCATCCAACGACAAATGTTTCAAGTGTACATGCATTCGTGAGCTAAGATAAGTGTCCCTCTGTATAATATTGTATTTATGTACGAAAATAACGGCGCAAAGGCTTGTGAGAACTCGCCTTTTTTCTTGACTCGGATTTGAGCGAGAGAGAGAGAGAGAGAGAGATAATGCAAGAGTTTTTTCTTGTTTTTTTCTTTCTTTGTGATTTTCGTCTTTGAATGACGTAGACGTATTGCGAGATCGCACGGGAAAAAATCTCATAGTGTCGTTGTGTTGGAGAATAATGTTGAACATTAAGAGAGAACCTATTTTCGTGATTTTTGAGACGATCAATTCGAAAATCGATTTTTTGAGGATTTTTTTGCCGTTATTGTTTTTTTTCTCGGTTTCGAACGAACCGCAAAAGTCTCGAGAGAGAACAACATGTGGGTGAAACTATTTTGCCAATTATGGAGTCAAATCGAATTTTTATATTCGAGAACTTTTGTTTTTTTTTAAAGAAACACGACGGATTAGGATGGGAAAAATTCAGTGCGTATTCGTTGTTTGTGCAATAATTCTATATATCAAAATATATTTTGCCCCTTTTTTAACATAATTACCGTAGAGTTCTATTCGTCTTATTTCATTCGACTTTTTTCTCCCTCCCGACATCGAGAACGAAACGAGAACCATTCAAAGTACCAAATAAAGGAAGAATTTCTTTTTTCGCCGAGTGCGAAAAGTCATCGTCACGGAGAATATTCCCTTGCCATTATTGATACTTTTTTTTACAGAATTTAACGCCTTTTTAAAATAATTGTCAGTAATACTTTTAGCATCGTGACAAAACTTTATCCCAGTTTTGCTCACGATTCGCGAAGAAAAAAAATGTCACAGAGACAGAGAGAGAGAGAGAGAGAGGGAGAGGGAGAAAAAAAATGTCGACAAAACACGAGTCTGGAAAAGTATAGATTCGAATACGGAAATAGTAGCAGCGAAATTCGGCAAATTTTGTCCCAATTAGCGTTTGCGAATGATGTGTTTTTCGGCGTTGATGTGAAATTTGTGAAAAAAGAAATTCGTCGTGCGAAATTCTCAAATTGCAACAAAAACAATTGTCCATAATCGTCGCGATTGCACCAAGTCCGGACATCACCATTGTAAAATATAGATGTAACATAAGAGAAGTAAACGAAAAAGAAAACTTGAAGAAAAAAAAACTATCGAAAAAAAATAAAATAAAAAATTCTGGAGTGCCTTGAAGATTGCAGTACATATATGGTTTATGTATAAACGATGACGAAAAACTCGACTCGTGTGAATGAATTTCTTTTTTTTTTTTATATATATCATCATTTTGACGCGAAAACAGAACCTAGGGTTTACCAAATTTTTCCTTCACTAGACGTACGAAACGGTAATGAAAATCGATGAGAATAAATTTTGTACTTTGCGTGAGAAAATTCGCCGGAAATGAGAAAATGACAGAGAGAGAGAGAGAGCGAGTGAGATAAAAGAGAGATCTAAAGAAGAAACACGAATGATCGAACGACACGCAGCAAACCAAAAATAAAATAATCTCCGTTCGTCTCTTTCTCTATTTTTCTGTCCTCCGAAAGAGAAAAAAAAAAAAACGAGAAAAACCAGTCGCGTCACCGATTACTTCGTTTTTTTTTAACCGAGTGCGATTGCCGAATGATTTTCACGATTTCACGTTTAACGAGGAGAGTTAAGAGAAACAATACGAGGTAAAGTCCGAGGAGAGAGAAAGAAAAGAAAAAATGACTATATGTATAATATATATGTATATCTTGGTTGCTGCACCTATATTATTATTATTATTATAAAAAGTATTGTATATAGATAATAATATATGTATTTTTACATATCATTGGCCTTCTTAAAGAAAATATAGCTCCGACGTCTGTTGATGAAAATAATTAACACGACGAAGAGATTCAAGAAAAAACGACGATTCGTGCTCTTCCGGCGATATATTCCCGAGGTTGATATCTTTTTTTTTTTCTTTTTTTTTGCTTTACCCTACTTTTATCAGCCATTCCCGAAGATCTGCTATTTGTTTCTCAATCGATGACAAACTCGTACCGCCTGCAACGCTATACTGCTCGATGCTTCTCGCAAAGTTCCAGATTTCCGCGACGTCCTCGTTGAAGCACGAGCTGTCGAGCGAATTTCGATACTTCACAAGCCGAACGGCAGAGTACATGCGACTTTGAGTACGCTTTACCGATAGTACTACCTCTCGGTTGACCTCTTGACCTTGACTGAAATATCGAAATAACTCACCTGATCGATCGCAATTCGATCATCGTGATTCCGTTCATCTGGATTTTTTTCGACTCCGCGAAAGCCACGACTCTGCCAGCAATGCGGTGTGCCTCCCTGAATGAAATCTGCGATTTAAAAACGTTCGAGTTGAGCTGGGATACGCGAAAAAGGAGTATTTTCGCGTGTTTTTTTTTGTTCTTCGATTTACCCCTTTGCGAACGAGATAATAAGCGACGTCCGTCGCCAACATACTCGTCTCCAACGCAGCTTCGCACTTGTCCTTGTTCACCGTTAAATCCTTCATCGCTCCTCTCGTCGCTCTCAACATGTTTAAAAGCGTTTCGTGACTCGTGAAAAGAGCTTCCTTGTCCTCCTGCAGATCCTTGTTGTAAGAGGACGGGATTCCCTTGAGAGTCGCCATGAATCCCATGCACTGATGAATCATTTATAAAAATTTGCAAACTTGAATTCAGGGACATTGGAAAAAATGAATTTTTACGAATATTTTTCAGAAATTATTTATCTTCGATATGATCATCCTTCCTACGGAATAAAATTACCTTGCCGATGAGAGTGCCGCATTTTCCTCTTACGAGCTCGACGCAATCGGGATTACGCTTTTGGGGCATCAAACTGCTTCCCGTTGAAAAGCCATCCGAAAAATTGATAAAATGAAACTCCTGCGAACTGAATATAACGAGGTCCTCGGCCAAGCGGCTAAGGTGTACGGACGTCAACGACGCCCAAAATAAATATTCCGCTGAAATTGTAGAAAAAAAAGCAAAATCACAGACGCTGATAACGGATTTTTATCAAAGATATTTTTCTTCACGGATAATCGCGGTTCCAAAATTCCTTTTTACTTTGTTTTTGAAATACGAATTTACAATCCCGAATTTTCATGAAAAAAAACGTGAAAACGTGTGTTTTTGGATTTCTCAAAATAATCATATTTACAAACTCCATGGGAAATATATTTCACTGTTTCGTCAAATTTTTTTTTCTCATTTCGAACTCACGGATCTTCCAGAGGTTTTTCAAGTTTTTGTTTTCTAATTCCCACGCGGAAAAGAGATTTTCAAAATTGGAAAAAAAAATCGACATTCTATTCTTACCAACGAAATCCCTGTCTCCTACGGCCTGTACACTGTTGTCCGTAACTGCGGAAAAATCGAGCTCGTCAGCAAGTTCGAAGCGATTTATTTCAAATGGATTTCCAGCCAGAGCTCCGCTACCGAGCGGAGAAACGTTGACACGCTCGCGTATTTGCGCGAGCCTCGCGTAATCGTTTTTCAAATTCCAGGCGTGACTTTTGAAAAAAGAAGTGAGAAAAATTTCAAGTTGAAAAAATAAACACAATTTGAAAAAATAATTGTTTCATTCCAGGGTTAATTTAGGATTTTACGTAAGCTTTTTGATAATCTCTCATCGTGTGATTGTCAAAGAGGGTATTTCTTTGGCTGTTGATATTTTTTTTTTCACCTGAGCAACCATTGACTCCAACGAATCGGCTGGGCTCTCTGCAAGTGCGTATATCCCGGCATAATAATCTCTATTTCGGCCTCAGCTCGTAAAACGAGCAATTCCATTGACGAAATCAACGTAGCCGACATTTCATCGATGGCTTTTCGCAGCCACAACTTGGTATCTACGATCGTTTGATCATTTCTACTTCTTCCCGTGTGCAATTTGCCTGCTACGCCAATACCGATTATTTCCTACGAAAATTGACGAATCTCTCAAAATTTGACGACCTTCCGTATAAATTGAAGAGTCGTTCGATTACATCAATAAAATACAGAGTAAATAAATTTCGCGTAATTAGAGAAATTACGAGCGTTGGGTTCCTACCGTCAATCTTCTCTCGATCGCAGTATGAATATCCTCGTCGGTAGGGCACAAGACAAATCGTTTTTCCTCCCATTCCTTTTTGATCTGAACAATTTTTTGTTCTCTCCAGTTATCAATAGTAATAATAATAATAACGTCTCAATAATAACGTTTTAAGAAAGATTTCGATGAATTTGAGTATCTTTTTCGTTTCTTTTTTTCACAACGAATTTCATTGAAATTTTAAATTTATCAAACAATTTTTTTCCTACCTGATTTAATCCATCGATTATCACACGTCCCTCGTCTTTGGACAACAAACTTGCCCTGACTAGCGCTCGTGCATAGGCAATGCTTCCCTGATTGAATTATTTTCAATTTTTATCTCGCCTTTTCTCCCAAAATGATCAAAGTATGATTTCAACTATGGAATAATGAAGAAAGAAGGGAAAGTTCTCGCGTTGTCTCAACTGTACCTGAATATCTTCAGCGTACATCCGTTTGTCGATATCTATCGACGAGTTGAGTTTGTCCATTTCCGCATCAACGTGATCCTTGAAACGTCCGCCCCACAATTTTTCCCCGACGGATGATTTCTTCGAGCGTAACATATGCGAATGGCGACAATTCTTCGTTCTCATTTCAAAATTCGTATTTAAAAAAAAACGCTCTTTTTCTATCGATATTTCTTTTCATTTCATTATTTTAGTTTCTATTATTACGATTTTAATTCATTAACGAATCTTTCGGCAGATTACTTACACTGTTCATTGTTGCAGTCGGATGATCTCGAAAGATGCGAGTTACCGAATGAATGACGCTTATAATTATTGAAAAAAAATATAATATCGCTTTTGGCTGGATTCGACTGACCGAGGGTCATGCGCTATTATCGCGAAATTGATAAGACGAGTTTCGGCCCGTAATGATATAACGCGCGAATAACATTTAGATTTTTTTATTCTCCATCAGAAAAAAAAACAATTTCACTTACGCTCTGGAAACTTTTTTCCCAGAGGTGGGTCATTTTATGATAAATGCGAATGGGTTTGAAAATTCTCGATGGATCGTCGGAAATTGGATGTAATCTTTTGACAAAGTTGCAGCTTGAGAAGAAAATTCTCGTCACTTCCAGTGCCTGCGGAAACACGACAATTTTGCATTTTCTTTTTTTGTAATTACGACTTTTTCTTGTTTATTCGGCACTTTTAATCTAATCCTGCATATGCTGTGCCAATTATGAAAGGCATTCTTTCATTGACACGAAAAAAAGTTACTCACCTCACTGTCGGAGATACACCTTTGCTGTGAGCGGAATGTTGAACCGTACCGGATGCTGAAAACAAAAGAATGTTTATGTCACTTGCTTTGGAGTCGCGAATTTATTTATTATTATTATCAATTTTCGCTCGAAAAAAATTTGGAAAACAATTCCAAACGATTAAAATAGGAGAGAAAATCTGGTGAGCTTTGATAAAATTCACGATCAATCACTGTCACCGTGGTATTGATTGTCATTATTAAAGGATCGGAAAAATGTTAAATACTTAAAAAATGATTAAATACTTAAAAAATGATTAAATACTTAAAAAATGATTAAATACTTAAAAAATGATTAAATACTTAAAAAATGATTAAATACTTAAAAAATGATTAAATACTTAAAAAATGATTAAATACTTAAAAAATGATTAAATACTTAAAAAATGATTAAACACTTAAAAAATGAGAGAAAAAGAATTACATTTGTTTCTGGAAATACTCGGCCTTTTCGCTTTAGCGCCGCAAATCAATTCGTTCAAATATCTCGGTCCCTTCGATTCCTTTCCTTTCTGAGGTTTCGACAATTTTTCGTTCCTCATATTGTAAACAGCCGTCTGATAAACAACCTCGATAGGCTTACGTCGAGCGTCCTTCTGACTTCTCGTCGACGTCGACGAAGTCGTGCTTGTTGGGTTCGTTTTCAACGAATCGTTTTTTTCATCGCGATCGTTATCGGAAATTCTGGAATCTTTCTCGTTTGACAAAACGGAAGTGTGACTCGTAACGTTGGGTCGAATCAATGAATTTTTCGAAATTTTTCTCGTTTTCGTTCTCGAATTTTCGACCGTGGTCTTGAGACCCAACGATGAAACATCGGCCGACGACTTTTTCCTCAAAATCGATGATTTTCCATCTCGCACATTTTTATCGAGAGTCGATAAAGCAGCGGAAGAAGACTGCGATTTTTCCGCCGATTTTTCGTCGGTGTTGGACTTTTGTTTCGTCAAATTTGAACATTCCGATTCCTTCGGGGTTTTAGACGATGGATTTTCGACTTTGTTCGCGACGGGGCGAGCCGATTTTTTCGATTTTTTGATCGGTTCGCAGGGTCGTTGAATCTTTCGTTGATTCGCGCCGGGCGTCAGCTTGTAATTTTCGTAAATCGGTGCGTCGTTCGACCCCGTGAAAACATTAGCGTACATGTGCTCGATTTGTGGCTGTTTCACGATCGGCGTTGAAACTTTCGACGATTTTTTGCAAATCATTGGTTTTTTCAATCTCTTCGCCATGTGATCGTTCTCGACTCGAGCCACGGTCGGCTCGTGAGTCGTCACGACCTTCATCACGACACGATTGTTCTCCGCGTCTGTGCACAGAACGTCGTCGCGTTCTTTCCAAAATTTCTCAACCTCCGACTCCTCGGCGTTCTCGTTGTTTATCCTGGCTGAAAGCAAAAACGACTCAACTTTACATCGCATGCATTTGACATCATAGGTATTTTGTTTAGGTACAATTTTTGAAGATTCAACTCGATTTTCATGAAAACTATAAAATTCAATTATTTAAAATTATGCTGAGGAAATAAATATTCCAATTTCATTCGCGGTGTATATAGAAACAACAATATTTGTAACATAATTCGTCGTTTTCCCGATGGACATATGTTTATTGTTTTCTTCAGTCACTGATGGTTTTGGAATCATGAAACTAACTGCCATCGTCGAATTCGAAAACTTGCAATTTCACTGAGAATGGAACTTTTCAAAAAAAATAAATAAATAGCGAAAAGTTTTATCAATGAAATACTCGATCTACCTATCGTCGTAGTTTCTTTATTATCGTGAATATTTTCAGTCTCTTTTGATGGAGAAATCTCGACGAGCTCGGAAAGGTGTATTTTTCGATTGTCCAATTTCATTTTTTCGTCGTCGCCGTCGCGAGGCACGATGCCGGCCTTTATCTCGTTATCGTTTTTCCAATCGTGATACAGGCGAGACGAATTTTCACCGTCCCTTCTCGTTTGATCAACGACGGCATCGATCGATCCATCATCGTCATCGCGAATACGATAAATTTCATAATCATTCTTGACGCACGTTCTTTCGGGATTTCTCGTTAAATTCAGGACGAGACGAGCCGACTTTAACGCTTGAACATCCGTTCTCATCGATGTATCGATATTGGACATTTTTTCAACGCTCGAATCAACTTTAATATCCGACCTAAAAGACTCGAGGCGATCGTAAATACGATTTTCGAGGCGCAAAAGTATTCCCTGGCTGGACGCTTCCTGGGATCCTGGAAAAGATTTCTTTCTCATTGTCGCTTTGGAGAATCACGCTTTTTTTTCTCGTTTTCGTTCATTTTCAGTGTTTCTTGTTACATACATTTTTTTTTAATCGGAAGATCTCTCAAAGCCCAAGTGAAATATTTGCGTAGCAGGCAGACGAAGTCAAGACGATATTGTGAGAAGGTCATATTAGAGCCAATTATAAAGATGGCTGCCGGACGGTTATTGCCGAGTTTCAGTGCGGAATTATTCATGCAGCTCTACTCATACGCCTACGCTTCGTTATTCGCAACTCGAGTTATTACATTGTTGTTTTTTTTTTCTAAACAGGCAGCATCAAAGATGAAATATATCAACCATAAGCTTTTAGAATCTATGGGCTCGATAATCTTTTTCATTTTGTAGTGCTTTTATCGATATAAAAAAAAACTTGAATAATCGATTGGAAGAGTGTTAAATTTTGAGGAACAGAAACGCATCTTTTTCTACTTGCGCGAAATTAATTTATAACAAAACTCGGATCAGGTAATTTAAATTGTTGCAGAAGCCTTCACGATTCTTTAGGTTTTTTGTCTTTCTTCTGAGCGAATATTTCGTGAACGTGAATTTTTTATTTTCATCCATCTTCAATTTCGAAGGTTCGAGTACTCTGAGAATTTCCAAAATCTGTTCAATATTAGTCCTCAAGCGCGAGAAACTTATTTTTTCTGAATAATTCATCATACAAATATGTCGCTAAATTATCATCATTTTGAATCACTGTTTCGAGTATTTTAACAATGAGTTTTCTCTGTAAATGGATTAATTCTACCAAAATTTGCCGTTTTTCCCACTGCAGCAGGTAAGACCGCCATGCAAAGAAACTTTCTACAAAAATTCCAAGTGCGAAAAAATCGAACGTTCAAAATAAACTTATCGATTTATATACAGAATCTACCATCGTTATCATTATTATTTCAATAAAGTAATTTCCGTCGGTGTTACCTCTCTCGTTCGTTTTGGCAATTTCATTCCCAAGTTTGACGGTCGTGGTGTGATTACAGCGGTGATGATCGTTTTTCGTCGCGACGTCCTCGTTACCCAAACGATTGCCCGTAACATCCGCGACTCCACCGTCGTTCGACCTTTTCGTCTCGCCGATCGGTAAGATTTTGTCGTCATTGACGATCGAGGAACGTCTTCTGCGACGAAATTTATTCGTCGGCGGTGGCTTTCCGTCGGTTTCGACGATATTTATTTTCCCGGAATCAGCGGCAAAGTGTATTTCCGTTTTGCAAAAACCAACGCGTTTCGGAATTTTTGGACACAAACTCACTACCGTCGATGTTTCATCGGTGCTTTCCTTCTTATTCTCATTAACTTCCTTCTCGCTCGGATTACCGTTTGAAATCGGCGAAATCCAATCGCCATCGTGAAATCTCGTCTCCCCTTTCGTTCTTCCGTCTTTCATCAGATTAACGACGGTCCTGTTCGATCTGCTCGACGGCAAAAGTTTTATCGCTAGTCTCTTCGATCTCGATTTATCATCGTTACCGAGGTCCGACGAAATTTCACCGCCCCAACGTATTTCGTTTCGGTCAACGTTCGTTTTTTCTCGCGTGTCTGAATTTCCATCCATCGACGAATCCATCGCCGATGGATTTTCTACTCTCGTTATCGAATTTTTCTCACAATGATGAACCTTTTCTCGCGACATACTGGCCAGGTCTTCGCTGGAGTTTCTTCTTCTCGTATTCGTGAAAATCGGCGCGCGACTCGAGTACTTTGAATCGATCCGCCTCAGTGGAACGGTCGACGATACGCTGTACTTGAACGTACCGATCAAAGCACTCAGACGTTCGCTTATCGCGTCTTGCCGTAATCCGCGATTCTCGCGCGTCTCGAACTTTGGCGGACTTTGGAATTTTTCATCCTCAACTTGTCCTCTGTCGTCCTCTTCTGTCTGGGATTAAGAAAAAACAAAACTAGTAAAGTTTAGTCAATATTTATTTCTTTACTGCGTATTCATCTTGGAAATTTTTTGTGTGAATGTACTTGAAAAATATTTTTCGATCGTTCGAAATACGAAAAAAATTGGATTATTCTTGTTTATTGTCGACATAAATAATAGTAATAATAATAATGATAGTAACGATAAAAACGACGTTAACAACAGTGATCTTCGCCCATTACGGTCATTATTACTGTTTATTGTTATAGTACGATTTTTCTTGATAGAAATTCCATTCACGGATGCGTTTACTAACCTGAGGAAGAACCGGAAGTATTCGTGAATTCGAGGCGCTGCTTTCGGTAACTCGGGAGGATGACCATTGGGACGCGCGCATAACCTGTACCGATCTGCCATGTCCCTGACTCTGGAAAATCTCGACTTGCCGGCGAGCTCGCTGAATAACGCTGCCGTCGGCAGAGTTTCTCTCCCTCGAGTCTACGACCTTGAAAGTGGAAAGCACCTGATTATCTTTTTCATCCGTGACCGTTCTTGTTTTTTTGTTAAAAAAAACAAACAAACGGATGGAATACGGCGTGGAAACATATCGTGATCGTGATTGAGAATATGAAAAGTAAAAAAAGTTTGCGCATTGTAGCGTGATGAAAAAAACGCCTTCGTGAAATTCTAGAAAGAAGAATCGCGTGAGACAGACGATTTTCATTTTCATAACTTTCTAACGCTTTATTTTAAAAAGATACGGTTTCATGGATTATTGTTTTTTTTCACGTGCGCCATATGTATATACCTTGCCGTAAGATTTCGCTGCTCCCTCATTTGTGGTCTGCCATCTACCGGTCTCTACGCGAGCACGCTCGAGCATACCCGTGAGACGGTCGATGTGAGACCATTCTCGTATTTCCTCACGCTGAAACGGCACACCGGGTTTCTCGTCGCCGTATCTACCGGGTGAGAGTACGAGTTCCATCTTTTCAGCGCCAGATGTCGCCTCTGCACGGTTTCACGTCGCAGTCAACGCGCGGATCGCAACTGCGAAGAAATAAGATCGAGAAGAAATAGTTTCATTTGCACTTGTAAATCGTAATAATTTCTTTGATTTTTGTGATGCAGCTTTCGTCGAGAGAAATAATAGAGGAAAATTAACAAAGCAGCCATGTTGGACGGTAAGTTGGAAGAAGGATAGAGTGTAGCCAAAAGCGTTTTTTGTTGATCGAAATTTCATCGCGATCTGTTGTGTTGTTCTCCAAAGCATACAGTTCTGGAGATTAATAAAAAAATTAATCTACCACGAAGTAACTGGGAACGAACGGTTTTGCTTTTTGCGCAAATATATAAATTATATATGTATATGATCGAATTCGTACACACGTTTGTGCAGAGATCACCGCGCGTGACATTCGTAGGTTAGGTGTCATTAATGGCTCGCACATTGTACGTAGACGACATGTATGTTATTTACATACGCCCACGCGTCTTTCGCTCGATGCATAAATATACGACGCAAACGAGTGTGGACTTTCGATCGATTTAGGTTGAACGTAGGCTCATTGTCGGATATGCGAGGACCGTGGCCACGCGTAAAGACGCTGGATGATTACGAAATGGAGAATTATACAGATGGAAAAGCTCGCGTTATGGATAAGAAAAAGAGAGAACAGTCTCTAAGGAGCGTGTCAGCTACCACAGTATTCGTGGCAATGAGAAATACAGATAGGAACGAATAGGAAAAAAAACGCTTCATGCTCAACTCTGTTTCTTCGTGCATTTTTAAAAACTTTGTTACGGTTAAGCGCTCACGACAACGACCCACGTGATGGCTCTATGCAATATAATTATTATGAAATGTACACTTAGTACGGTACATTGCTGTAGATGATCATTTGTCGAATCATCGATATGAAATTTATTTATTTTCGAGGTTATTGTTGTTCTTTTTGTCATCATCGAATACAAGATCGATTGAGAGGGAAATGAGCGATTTTTGCGATCAACCGTCTCCTTTGCCGAAGGGGATTAATTAAACGATTCTTTTTTAACAATAAATTTCAACACGTTAAAATGACTCTGGCCGAGAGTCATTGGAGACTATTGTTCTTTTAAAATTATTTCACATCCTTTTATCCTTTTCCTCTTCGCTCTCAACCACGGTGTGAATTCAAGGACGATTCTCGCCCTCGCGATGTTCATCCCACGATTCCGAGTACATCCTCCTTCGTAATAATAACATGCTCGAGCGGAATCGTGTTTAGTTTTTTCTTTTTTCGTCTTCTCCGGAAAAAAATGCATCGTCGCTTAGTCATATATTAATTGACAGATCCGTTAAATTTTTGAATATTTATTTATCCAAATACATTAATATCGATGCTTTTATTAATTTGTTTGAATGAAAAGAGTGGAATACTGTTTCAAAATGACGCCAAATACACGAAAAAGAAACAAGACGATGTCACGTGACGCAGTTTTCTCTGTAATCGACGATTTTGACGTTTCAGCGAGATTTCGCAACGAAAAACACCGTTGTGTATGACTCGACGGTTGAGAATTTCCTGCATAGAGACAAGAGAGACATGCACCGTTCTTCGATTCATCGATTGTTGGAGAAACACGCGATGACGCTGACGAATTGTGCGCCTCTAGTATACGTATCGTAAACTTGCATGGAGAAGGAGAGACGCGACAGTGATTTCAATCCGTAAAAGGTGATTTCAGTGACCGGACCTATAAGCTAGAACGACATGTACTTTTTACGACGTGATCTCCCCACGTGCGCATTGGGTAATTTCCCGATTATCGTGTTTTCTCCAGTGAATTACGTTTGTTTCCATATTGGCGGCAAAAAATGCATTTTGATATTTTCGAAAAACAACCGAAGGTGACTAACTAACGAATTCTCAAAGTTGGAAGGATTTAATGTCCGATATACACAAACATTTTGAACGGCGACGTGAACGTTAAAGGCTAGGGAATTTTTGATCGTTACTCTCACTTATTCTAGAGCTAAAGAACAGTATGAAGAAAAACATTCGAAAATCATAGCATCGCGTTGCATCTTTTGTCTCGCGGTCTATCGAAGGTCGCGTTTCGTAATGTTTTATCGCTTCGCGAGGTTTGCATTGGCCAAATATTGAATGTTCAAAAGTTTCACGTTAGTTATCGTTTCCGTGGAAAAGCAGGCACTCAAAGTCAATCCTCGTCCTTCTGCCGATAAATTCGCACGGCGACTATACATATAGCGCGTTTATGTGGATATATAACAACGAGGAGAGAAAGAGAGAGACGAAAAAAGAGGTTAAGGGGAGAGGGAGTTGGGTAGAAAGCAAGAAAGAGGATCAAGTCCATGATCCGCTTTGAACAGCTCTCACTATGTATTCGAGCGTAAAGCCGGTTATGTACGCTCGGGGATTTCGAGGGCACACTGCCGCCCTCTACCGAAAAAAAGTGCCACTACAATTAGCCATGAGGGCGGCGCTGAAAAATCATACGAGTCGATCTTTGAAAAACTCTTAGTTCGCATTGCACTCGCGATCATGCTAGGGCGCTTCAAACTAATATATATTCATTTCATACGATCCCCAACAGCGTGAACGAATACAGAGTCCGAAATGAGACTAAAAAATGTTTCGCGGTTTGTAAAAAAATCATATTCTCATCTTACAACTTGGACAGCATCCGGATATTGGTATGAACTTTCGAAACTTCGTGACTCGTTTTTCATCAAGTAAAAATGCTCTTTGCGTTCCAATTTCGTCATTTTTTTTCTCGGCAAAAATTACAACGATTTCGATACCAGAATTCCAGTAGGGTTAATGAATAATACTCTCTGTGCTGTTTATTCAATTAAATTGTTCATTTTTCCAAAATTACACCAACTTTTTATCGTCAATTCGAAAATCATTAAATAATATCACGATTAATCGTAACATCTATGCTACTAAAATTTTTCCCGTTTCCTCCCTCGCCATATCGTTATTTTCCTCTCTCTCTCTCTCTCTCCCTCAATGTCTGACCGAGAGAGTCTGGAGGGTCACTGCACGAATTTTGCGAATACCACGCTTCGGGGGAGATAAAGCGGAAACAAACCGGTCTCGAAACGCTCTCTCGTTATAATACATTTGTGTATGTGGATAAAAGTGTTGTTAATATTATTATTGTTACAAATATGTACACAATTGCACACATAGAATGAATGCATACATGGAACCATAAATAACGTGACTCACTTCGAGGCTGCAGTGCCGATTGTAAGTTTTTTTTTCATAAATTCGTCGAAACAACAATTGTCGAACGGATGTTAGTCACGGAGGTCAAAGGTGCAGGGTCGTAGTCCTCCAGCGCCGTTAATATCATCACAATTTTTCTCAAGAGGTTTTTTCCTGTTCCGTTAATCCAGAAGCGACGAAATACGTCGAGTACACAAAAAAAGGATTGACTTTTTTTTTGGTCTAACACGAGATCAGCGCGCTCTTGTTTTTTTTGGAGACTGCGGAGAGCGCGAAACGTGCACGACGAGCGCGGTTTCACGACTGTGAGAAAAGAGTCGAGTTGACCAAGAAAGAAATAGAGAAAGAGAGAGAGAGAGAGAGAGAGAGAGAGAGAGCAAAGTTCTTGTAAAAGATATTGGGGGCTCGCCACACGCATACACCGAAAGCCAGATCCGTTGTTCGAATGTACCAATCCGGTTCTCCATCGTTTATTTTTTTCTCCTTCCTTCTTTCTTTCAGTAGCTCTTTCGCTTTTTTCTTTCCAATGGCGATAAAGCAATAACGATCACACGGAAGAATCGTACGCAGCGGAGACAAAAATGTTGTACCCATTTCTCGGTTCATCCTCGTGCTTTGTTTCAACATTTCGTGTAGGCTCGTCTTACCTTTTTTCGGCTTCTCTCGAGTCTAAAGAGGGCGAGCTTCGTCCTTTGATCCAACATGGTTGAGAAAGAGAAAGAGAGAGAGAGAGAGATCGGTAAACTCGCGGGTGTTTCAGAACGGAATATTCTACCGAGCAAAACGTGTATCCTTGAAAATATTGTGTTTTTTATGCCAGCCAAAGTTACGTCACGAACTATAAATCGAAGAAAACCGTCTTATTGGAGAATATTGGAAAAAAAACATGAATAACAATTTCATTAGATTATTCGATAGATTTTCTTTTGCATAGAAAAAACACAGGAATAACATTACACTGTTTTATCTATAGAGGTGGCTTTTTCGATGTAAACTTGTTTTTTCATTTTTGCACCGTAGAATTTGGATTTTCGCACGTAATCCAGTTGATAGTATTATAGGGCACATATTTTCCATTTTGTGGTTCTTCAATTAGCGCTTCTGACTTTCGTTCATGAATCAACAAGTATCGAGTTTTCGCGTAATTGGTCGATCGAACCTAAAGGATATATCGAGGAATAAAAATAACATTGAAAAAAGAATCATCGATCGTGAAAACTTTATTTCCAAAAAATCTCCGATGACTCATCAGCACGCGGGTTTTTGAAAAATTACATCTGGATATCTTATCTTGTCAATATTCCACCCCCCCCCCCCCTCTTCATACAGTAATTAAAGGATCAGCGTCTTTTTCGGAAACGCTGACCTTGACGGAATTGTTCAAGGACGAGGACAATATGCGAGAAAAGACTTTGAGATAGCCGCGCTCGGAATCCGAATGATTGGTGAGAATAACGTGTATGTTGTTGTGTACAGCATCGAGGATGTCGTGATGCAGCATCTCACCGGTAACATACAGATCGGCGGGTACGTTTTTAAGCACGGACGAACCGGAACCAGCGCAAACGGCTATTTTATCGATTGGTTTTTCTGTGAAGATTCGTTCGCCATTAAGAAAAGTAGGGAAAAAAGCTTGTCAGCATGAACGATCATCCAATGTTTATCGTCGACCCACCTGGATCAACAGCTCGAGCAATTCTGACGTGCGACAAGCCAGTTCGACGTTTTATCGCGTCTATGGCTTCGGCGGTCGTTATGGCACGTTTTAATCGACAAATTCTTCCCATACCGTTCTCCGGGCTCGCACCTGGTTCTATGGGCTCGCTACTCTCGAGATCTGGTGATATTTTTTGTCACATACATGTAATTTATTCATTGAATTTGCAGAAATGCAATTATAACGCACGGTGATGAAAAATTGTCAACGACAAACGTTCGAACGTTCGTTGATATTCACGTACCGAACGATTCGGCGAGCCAGTCGTTAACGCCACCTTTTATCGAATCGAAACTCGTGTGCGGCGAGTAAAGTGCTATTTTGTTTTCCAGACATTTCGCTGCAATTCTTTCCTAAGCAAAAAAAGAGCAAGGAGGATTTTAGAGAATTTATCGATTATCGAATGGAAAAAGAATATAATCGAGCATAAAATCAAAATTCTTTGATCGTTCGGTAATTACTCAAGATAAGGCCTTTACCGAAACGGGACCCTAGATGTTTTTTTTTGCGACATAACGAAGCAACACGATGCAAAAATAACGAAAAATGCTATCAGACTCAATGTCAAATGCAAAAAATCCATAAAATCATACCTTCCATGTTCCATTCGTGATACGCTTGAGCGGGGCGAATATCGGTGGATGATAAGAGACGATTAATTCAACGTTGAGGTCTATAGCTTCCTGCATGACTTTCTCCGTGAGGTCGTTGGTCAAAAGTACGTGCTTGATGTTTCTCGGTGCAGTGGGTTCGACGAGAAGACCGACGTTATCCCAAGAGGCAGCGAGTGACTTGTCCGCAAAATTATTCATCTCTCGGATGACTTTCTTCAAGGTAACGCCATGATCGTCCATGCTGCAGGCGGACCTCTTGAAGATCCTCAGATCCTTGAAAATCCTTCGATTCCTGGCACTTCCGGTGATAATTGCAAAGTGAGAGGCAAGCATTTACTGCGTCAACGCGATCGTCTCTGAAACAAAAATGACCTTTTGGATGAGTAACAAAGCTACGATGGTGCAACCTCGCTTTGCTTCATTTTTTTTCTTCTCTGCTTAAAAATGAAAAACATAATATCGATCAACAATTCATCGTCGTTTATTCACATTCGTTACTTTACAATGGAAAACGCATCGAGCGATTCGCTCGTTTGACGTCGATAGCGGCGGTTTAATATTCGACAAAGTTCGTTCGATCAACGATTCGTGATTCGTCAGTGACTTCGTGATTTCACATCGAAGACAAAACAAAAAAAAACATCCACCCCCTCGATTCGTTTCAATCGCTGTAAAACCAAATTTTGACGGTTCCATCGTCACTGGCGGACGCCAATTGTCCCGGAATCACTGGATTCCATTGCGTGCAATTGACATCCTGGGAATGAGCCGTTTCGACCGAAGAAATCATCTCGAAGTTCGGCTGATTAACGTCAGAGTCTTCCGTCTCTCGGAAGATTCTTATTACATCATCGCCGCACGCCGTCACTATGAGGCCCGTTATTTTGCACCAATCAACGTCGTATATAGTCCTCGTGTGATAGCCGGAAAGCGTGCAAACGCACTTCCACACCGATTCGCCCTTGGGCGTCGATATTCCCCATTCGTTGCCGGCTTTGTACTCTCGCCAAATTTTCAATGTTTTGTCGTCGCTGCACGTCACCAAGCGATCACCGCTAGCGTCCCACGACAGGCTCCATACCGTCGATGTGTGAGACTCCAACGTTGCGACGCACGACCAGTCGCTGTCGTCGTTATCCTCCTTGTAGATCTTTACCGTGTCGTCGTAACTTGCCGACGCAAGAATATCCTCGTGGGGATGCCATCTTACCTTTTGATTGAACAAACGTTATTATATTTCACGTTACATTTTGTTATATTCAAGAAAACAAAGCGAAATTCCGCAAAGTGAAATTTGGAGAGAATATAAAAGCGCCTGGGACAAAATCGTCTTATCCCATTTGGCAGAGTTAAAGCAATTATACATTGTTACTATCGTTGTTATACATGAAAATGGCTTTTCGGGTGCAAAATGGATTTTTGGAAAAATGTAAAAATAAAGATTTCTGTTTATGCTCCGAGGACTGGAGCTCTCACTTTTTTGACATCCTGAGTGTGGGAGTTTATAAGAGCTGCGCACTCGTACTCGTCGTTATTGGATTCCCATATCCAGACAGATTTGTCCCTGCTGCAGGTGGCTAGCAAATGTCCGCTCTTGGACCAGCTGACGCTTTTAACTTCGTTCTCGTGACCTTCGAGTGTAACGTAACACTCGAATTCATTGTTTTTTCTCTCCCAAATGGCAGTAGTGGCGTCAAAGCTCCCAGACGCCAAATATTTTCCGCAAGGGGACCACGCTATTTCTCGTATAGTTCTAGTGTGTCCTTCGGTCAGGATCATTTTCATCGACCATTTTGTATCCTCGCCGCTCCATATTCTTATGGTTTTATCTTCGCCGCACGACGCCATCCAATTACCCTTTGGATGCCAGCAAACATTCCACACTCTGCCTCTATGACCCGACAGAACTTGCTTCAATTCGAGTTTACCCATTGTCGTCTGAAACATGCGGAATTTTAGTGTCCTTTTTTAGACATACATTTTTTCAATTTACGCACAATGATTTATCTCGCGGACGTAATTGGTAATTTTGCATGGAACGGAGGAGAGTGTGAATTGTTTGCTATTTTCGTTATCGTCTCGTGCAAAAATAACAGATTTTTCGTCAAGATTTTTTATTTTGTGACAATAAACAGAAATTTCGTATTGAACGGAGCAGTGTTCGAATCGTTTGCCATTTTCGTTATCCTCGTACGTGTTAACAGCGAACATCGCAGTGTAATGGTAAACGATTTTGCAGGTTATGGCTAGCGTGAAGTGAGTTTTTTAAATTGGTTATTCTTCAAACTTACTATCAACATGACAACGTACAACGACACGAATCGCAACAGTGATTTTTGAAAAAGGAAATCAACTTTTGTTTTTACGTTTATATTGTTGATCGATATTAGTACGTCAGTTTTTGTACGTACGTGAGGTTAGAAGTTAGAAGTGATTGTTGAATTGGGTTGATTTTATCAATAACTCGTGTGACCGTGTATGTGTATATATATATTTTCATGAGCTTCTGCTTAGTCCTCTGTCGGTACGGCCGCAAACTATAAAAACGCCAAGGTAAATTAAATATTATTCGTCCTCAGTAACCCATTGTTTCACCGTCTCTGTCGAATAATCACGAAAATGACTCATAGTGTGTATTCCTTCGTAAGCTTTCGACAGAAAAACAAGTGGTTCGTCATAGGTGTTCGACGTACACACCTTGCTCTCATTAGCCTAGAGCGATATGATAAGGAAGAAAAACCGCTTTTCAAATATATATCTGCAAATAAACGTGTGATATGTGCGGTCTTTTTGTCAAATGCGGCAGGTAACCCATATTCCCTTTAGCGATTGAAAAAGGCGATAAGCGGTATACCACACTCGTTGATTTGCCAACTCATTACATACATTAAAAATAATATGGGCGATGGTACGCAGAGGCGGGAGTGGTCGTACGCACTCAAGGGCCGGGGGAGTGAGAACAACGTGGTCGCGAAGTCGTTTCAGTCGAGTCGATTGAACGCTAGCCGGCAAACGCTTTGTAATATAGTCTCGTAGAGTGAGTGCTAGAAATTTTTTTTTTCATCGTGTAGAACCTTTGAATATTTCTCATTGATATTATTTTATAAAACTCTTTTATAACAGTGTTACTCAATTATCATTCCATTACTCCGACAGCAAATATACCGTTCTACCCCCCGGGCCCCTCGCGCTCGGTCCAATTGTCATTTCGTTGCACCTGTACAGTATGATACAGGCAATGATACAAAGTATTTGCAAGCACGTGAATTCTCAACATCATTATGAATAGTTTCTATTAATTTCCCTCCATGTCTCGAATGAACTTGTCAACTAATTTCTAAAATGATTTCCTCAATGAGGAGCGCGCGTGTGTTTCCTATCTTTTCTATGAAGCTCGTGTCAGTTTGGCATCCATGAACGTGTGTTGAATCTGTGTTTATTTGATAATTCGGTCGCGAGAGGCGCGAGTAGCGTTAATAAAACCGCGGTTTTTTTCGACGATATTAGTCAAATGAGTTTCGAATTTTTTCGACAAGCTGGAAAACATATGTTCGTAGAACTTGGAAATCATCGTCATTTGAATTTTTAATAAATCATTATTCGCTTTACGATGCTCAATTTTAGGTTAGTTTTTTCTGCGAAGGGAAAAGACATTCGGTGAATTTTGATAATCTCATGACACTCACGTTTACTAGAGGATAATTTCCCTTATCGCTCGAGTACACCAAACGCGCACCTTTCGGCGCTTCTGCTTCCACTCTGTATCTACCGCGTACTTTTTTTTCTTTGATCTCGAGTACAGAGCACATGTGTCAGCCGAAGATAACATTGTGAGATTACAAACAATAAAGACGTTCTATGATAGATGGGATGTAATGAAAATCCTGCGATTCTAAATTGAATCGCAATGATCTATAATACGAATTAAGGGTCATACCGCTGTTATTGAAACATGGATGCGTGTTTACGATCCGTGTGCGATTGCTGTTTTTGAATATGAACGTTTTACATAGCGAGTAGATTTGATATATATATATTTTTTTAATTACGTAGAGTAGCGAAAATTGATTTAGAACCTGGCACCAAAATGGCGGCGTTTAGGAATAAAATCGAAACTCGTTAGATTCCCAAGAAAACTCGGTACTCGAGGTACGTTGCAATTGGTCATTGACTCATATATGTAGTATATTGACTCATATATATAGTTAGAAATTTTTAAATGACCGCAGGAAAACGCCAAACCCAATTTTTCAAGAACTAAAAAGACAAACATTCAACGTATGTTGAATGAACATTCAACGTATGTATTGCTCGTGATGTCGGATGCGAATGTTGCGCAAAAACTACAGTTAGATAACAAATTGTGTGGTCGGAGCGAGGAAAAAGAAGTTATTACGAAACGCGATAACTCGTGGTAATTCCCCATGGTTTTACGATGGATAATTACAGGAAATTGTTGTCGATCGTATCGTTGAGTTATGGCTGCGGTGAACTGCGAGGACGGAGCTAAAACTCCGGAGAGCGATTTAACGTGGCTGGATGACTTGCCAACCGGTGGAAAACTCGACAGATACAGGAATCTCGCGTCTTTCTCGTGGAAGGAAATGCGAACGATATTGGAAGATCCCGACAAATTGCGATTTAAGGTGACGAATGATTGGTCATCTTTTATTTCTTACGTAATCTTTGATTGTCTCCGAACGATGTCTCATTCCAACAAAAAGAAATGATATGTGAAAATTCAAAAAAAAAATCATATACTCCCGACGAATAATTGAAAAAAAAACCTAAACTACGTAGAACGAGATATGGAAAGCGATGGAAGCTGATCCGGAGTATCATCCTTATCATAATTTCACACCCAGCATGGACGAGCAAAAACGACGCGCTGCTAGGCAACTAGCGAGGCTGGATCACTCGCAACTCTTGCCCGCCAATGTTACTCAACTCAGTTATAAGCGCAAAGTAAGCTACACGTCCGTTTGGGTAATGTCGTAAGAGCAATATAATTTTATTGTTATTACGAATTGATATCCTTTTTTCATTATAAAAATCATAACCAAGAAGCGTTTTTGTCACTACCACCACTCCTACAAAGATGGAGACAAAGATTCGAACGATGTCGTCGTTTGTTCGCAGACGGGTCTTTTGATGACTCTCAACGAAGCAACGGCGATTCTCAATCCATCATTATCAGTGAAAATAGCCATAGGAGTTTATCTCTTTGGGAATACAATTTTGAGTCTGGGAACGGAGAGGCACTTGCCGATATTTCACGCCGTTTGGAACAAACAGATGCTCGGTTGTTTCGCCCTCACGGAGGTCGGCCACGGCAGCAATACGAAAATGATGAGAACCACGGCGACGTACGATCCTACCACGGAGGAATTCGTCCTGCACACACCGGACTTTGAAGCTGCAAAATGCTGGGTCGGCAATTTAGGCTAGTACAAGAGGGAACATTTTTTTCGTTTTCGTTTTTGACAATTTTCCGAAATTTTCGCGGACAATCTGCCTTTCATTCTGTCCTTCAGGAAAAACTTGCACGGTCGCGATAGTATTCGCGCAGCTGATAACACTCGGCGAGTGTCACGGTCTCCATGCATTTATCGTACCAGTCAGAGACACGAAAACGTACTTTCCATTTCCGGGAGTAGTGGTTGGCGATATTGGCGACAAGATGGGTCTTAACGGTATCGATAACGGGTAAGTTTCGGCCGTTTTGCAAAGTTTTTATTCAACTTTCGATGTATCAAACATGGAAATAAAATGGCAGTGTTCAACTGCGCAATTACATGGAGAAGAACGAGCGCCATCCAACGATCATTGGTCGAATAAAATTCGATAAACGAAATCCAATTTAACGTAAATTAATTATTTCGCGCGATCCATTTCATTGTTTCGGTTATCTCTTTTTTGTAGAATTATTACCGTTCGATTATTACAGAATATATCTGTAATAAAAACAAAAATGTATAATCCCCGTATGTGGACAATCAAATGAAATTCGATGAAAAACGTTTATTTCTATGCGAATTAATCAGTTTGTGTGATCTATTTGATTCGTTTTTTTATTTTTTTCCAGATTCATCATGTTCAATAATTACAGAATACCAAAGGTTAATTTATTAAACAGAACCGGCGATGTTACATCCGAGGGTGAATACGAAAGTTCCTTTTCCGACCCACAAAGGATTCTCGGTAATGAGACGTTTTTTTCTTGTCGAATGATCACACAAACTTTGAGCATGAAACGAAAATGTCCGTTAATCGACAGGCGCGGTTTTGGAAAATTTGTCCGCTGGCCGGATGGGGATAAGCCAGGAATCGACGAATACACTGGGCGCCGCGGTCGTAATAGCGACGAGATACGCGGCCGTCAGGACTCAATTCGCGTCCTGTCTGTCGAGCGACGAAGTTGTCGAAACGCCGATCATAGAATACGAGCTACACGTGAGTTTTCATCGGGCAATTCGCGACTCGAACGCAATTTCGTCAGTGTTTTGAAAGCAACGAATGTTGATATTTGCGGTAAATTTGATATTGCGACAAAAGCTGAAAAAATACACAAACAGGTTGGAACTTGCAACAAACAACATTAAATTCCACCTCAAACATTGGATATACAATATTATTTACAAAGACGAAGAAAAACAAACGTCGATTCATATAAATCACGAATTTCATTACAATCGATGGTAAAATCGAGAATATTTATTCCAAACCGGATTTTACCTTGGATTACGCAGTTTGAGATTATTTAAGAAACTATCGTTGCTAAATTATTACAGCAATGGAGATTATTTCCTCACTTAGCTGCTGCCTGCGTCATAAGAATCTTCATGTCGGAGTTTACCCAAGTATACTTGGAGAACGTGGAAAAATCGATGGGCGGAGGGAACATTCCGGATCTCGTGAGTATCTTTTTTTTTTCGTTCGTGTTTCTTCAAAATTTGGTTCATCGGTGTCTGAACGGAATCGCCATTTTCTCCAGAGTCAAATCGTGTCCGAGATTCACTCGATAGTGTCGGCCATTAAGCCTCTGATAACGTGGACGTGCAGAGACGCAGTGCGGGAGTGCAGGGAGGCTTGCGGTGGTCACGGTTATCACAAGGGTAAAAAATTTGAACTCTGCAAAATTAAAATTGCATCTTTTCTCGTACACGCGCGAGAATCCAATGGTTTTTTTTTATTTTACCGAGAATATAACAATAACGACGCTGCAGAATATCGTTGCAACGATACTGCAATTATCCTTCTCCACCCTCGCATTTTCGTGATTATTCAGAGATATTGTATTAAGACAACGCGTAATATATGGGAATTTTGTTTTTGGAGGAAATTCTAGGAGGAAAACAGGAGAAAATTCGATTTTTTCTCTCTTTACCTATTTCACTTGATTAACATTTTTTTCTTTCTTAGCCGCGAATCTCGGTGATTTGGGAGTAAATCACGAGCCGACGGTCACTTACGAGGGTGACAACAACGTTCTCGTGCAACAAACGAGCAATTGGATTCTCAGACAGTGGAACGACGTTCAAGCCGGCTCGACGATCGGCAGTCCGTTATCTTCCGTTACGTTCCTCCTCAGAGGGCCGACGATCCTCAAAAACAAGTTCAGTGCGACGAGCATCGATGACGTTTTGTCTCTCGACTGTGAGTATGATTATTTGTTTTCGATGAAAAAAAAAAAAAAAAAAAAATTCGTTGCTCGACATATACGATTTTTTCAGTCGTTCGAAAGACTTACGAATGGCTGATAACGTGGCTCGTAGTGGAGACCCAGAAGAAATTTGACGAGGGCGCGTCCCGAGGGCTCGATAATTTCGCGGCTCGCAGCAAGGCTCAAGTTTATCGGGCTGGTCATCTCTCGCGAGCTTACGGAGAGGTGAAACATCGAAAATACGCGATATTCGGCTTTTTTTCACTTCGGAAAATGTCTTTTTCTTCTCTCATTTCCTATTTATGTTTTTCTCGTGCGAACAAATATTATCATGGCGTTGTTGGCACAATTTTTCTCGCACAAATTAAATATAACTTTCATTACTTTTCGTGCGTTAAACATACACATTGCAGTAAGTATATAACGATAATTGGCATATTTATCTTCTCACAGATGATCGTAATTAAGTATTGTACGATAAGACTGGAAAATTCAAGCTGGAACGAGCCGAGAAAACAAAGTCTCAAGCTCGTTCTGGAGAGGCTGGTACTTTTGTACTCTTTGTCGTGCCTCGAGAAGCATTTAGCGACGCTATATCAGGGTAAAGAATATTTGTTTTTCCTCTTGGTAAATTATCGCAAGAATAAATATAGGAATGTAAAAAATCGTCATTTTTCCCGCGCGAATCGATCAAGGTGGCTACTGCACGGGGCCGCAACTCGCCGAATTCATAAGAGAGAGTATTCTCAATCTTTGCGCTCAAATAAAACCGGAAGCCGTTGCCATTGCCGATTCCTTGGCACCTCCGGATTTCGTTCTCAATTCTGTACTGGGAATGTCCGACGGCAAAGTATGTTTACTATATACTCAATACGTTTAAATGAGATACGTTGAAATGAGAAAGATTTTTCATTTTCGTATTGGAACTTGTTTTCCTTCGCGATCAAAATTTGTTTTCTTTTCGTACCATTGACATCTTGCAAATGTTGTATCGAACTTTGGAGTCTTCGTTCCGGAAAACGCTCTGAATGAACATTTTTTTTTTCGGTTACTCAGATTGTTTCTTATTTCCGTCTCTTCGGCCGTTTTCAGTTTTTTCCTGTCAGCCTAATGAGCGATCAACGTCGCGGGAATCTTAAAACGTTTTTTTTTCTTTCAGGTTTACGAACGTCTTGAGGAAGTATTTCGATGCAACAGTGGAGGAATGGAGCGAGCAACCTGGTGGCACGAATTATTGCCGGCGTCTCGGAATCCACTGAAAATTCCACGATCAAAGCTATGACCTTGACACACATAGTGAGGAGCAAAAAAAATAGGAAAAAACGGAACGCAACACGAAGCAGCGAATTTAACGTCGATCCGTCAAATTGTTCCGATTCGATTAATCGAATTACGCGGAAATCATTGTTTATTCTTTTTTTTCTGCGAAACTTTTTGACATATTTTTCATTCTCTTTTTTCTTCGTAATGCCGCGGTTCTGCAAGTTTACAAAATAATGTACAAAAATATTGTACAGAGTATAATCGATCGAAATCCCCCGGGGATTTCCATCATTTCGAAATGTTTTACACGTTCAATAAACAACCATAACAACTCGAAAGAATTTTCGTTGATTTCGCTGTAAATCAAAAAGATTAACGTCACAGAAATGGAGAATCGTTAATGGTTTCATTTCCGCGGACCATCAACGTTTCCCAACGTCGAGGAACACGAGTATTTCCAGTATTTTTATTTACCTCGTTCGAATTTCGCGCTTTTTTTCGAACCAAAAATTCAAACTGCCCGAACGAACCGACAATTTCAGTCTCGATCTTCGATCTTAGATCGAAGAAGCATACTGTGCGTAGTTCGTTGCTATGCCGTGGTACGCGAAATGGCGCCTCGCGAGAAAACGAAAAAAATGATAATATGGAAGGGGGGGAGGGGCGAAATCGCTGTCGTTTCAGTAGGTGACGGTGCAAGTGTTTCGTTCGATTGGAAAACGAAGAATTGGATAAAGCAAGGTTATGTCCGTCAATCTGATAATTCGCTCGGTTTCTCGTCCTCTCGAGGTTCGAATGTCGCGACGATCATTGGCACTGCCGTTGGTGGGCCGAACCCGAGCACGCGAAATCCTCGGCAGACAATGGGAGGCCTCTGTTATGAGCTCGCTGAAACGCGACGCCGCTTGTCGCCACTTGAGCAAATCGTTAGGCTGTTTGCAAGAGTGTGGAATTAGGAAGGATTTATGAAATTTGGTGGTCCAGACCCGATTGGAATATCGATTAGTCCCGCGAATATAGCCGACGAAGAAAATGTCCATCAGTTCGATACGTTTTCGATACACGCCAGGGTTTAGTTGAAAAAACAAAGTCGAATTCTCTCCATCCCCGAAAATGTTGGATCTTCTCCTCGCAAAGATCCTCCCGAAGGGATTTTGCTGTACACCTTCATCCTCGAGCTGCTGCAATGGTGGTGAATTTTCCTCGAATGGAACGAAAATTAGACTGCGAAAAGTACGCACGTCAGACGACAATTTTCGCATTCAATTTATGGGAAAATTGCCTTTCGTAATATTTCCATTTCTTTCGTATGGTAGAATTCTCTTACAAATACAGAAATAACAAATACTCTTTTCAAATACAGAAAACATATTTCACAAGTGGTTTTGCCAATGTCGATCAAATGAAAAAATCGATCACCAATGTACCAGCCCTAGGACGAATGTACAGCAAAATCCTTTCAAAGAACTTTTTTGCGCTCGAAAACCTACCATTTTTCAAAATTCGACCAGTTTGTTCAATCACCGCGATACACATACTTGTATGAAAGTCGGAAAAAAAATCGTGATTGAAAATTGCAATCAGGCCTGGCGCAGCCCCATAATGTAAGAAAAATCTTCGTGTTTTCCCCGTTTTAAGGTTATTAATGTTCGTACCGTAACAATAACGCGGAAGCATCGAATGACTTTTGACGAATTTTTTTTTTCCTTTTTTTTTGTTGAAGACAAAGAAGAAAAACACGAAGTAGCAACAAGCGAAAAAAATTCATAATATTTCGTCGTTGTTCGTTGTTTGTACCGTCATACAGAAGAAAACCGGAAGTAAGGCAACGGGCAGCGGTGAACCTTGGAGCTCGGAACATTCGGGGGCCGAGTGAGCGAGATGTCTCAAAAGGTCGAGAATTTCGTTCAACAATTCGCCGTGACGTCCATGCACGTCCTGCCTTATCAGACCGAGCGCGTCACGTGCTACATCGTGCGCAGCTATTCCCGGGTTGTCGGCTTGTTATTGTTTTTTTTGTTTTTTTTTCCGTTTCGTTCGCAACGACCATGTAAAAGCATCATTTGAATCGTTAGGTCGCGACGGAGCTAGTCAAACGCAAACGCTGCATCGTAAAAATGTTTGTACACACATGTACTTTTATTGCACGACGAATAAAAATAGGCGCATCACGATTCAGTTCTCTGAGTGACGTTGAAATCCTTAAGTGGCGTTTAATTGCGATGTTTCCGAAGAGAGATATTTTTCGAAATATAAATGTGCAGTACGATTCATTCGGCTGTAAAATGTATGATATCGAGGATCGCAAACATTTGAAAATAAATTCGGGTATGCTAGTCGGTAGGGTAAATATATATCTGAGAGTAGTCGTGTTTCACAAGAGATGTCGCTGATTAAATTTCTTTCGGATGAAGATATTTCAGAGAGGTGTACGCGAGTAGAGAAATTAAAAACAGACTTGTTATCCTCTAGCATACAAAAATGACAATGGCATAAAGTAAAATATGAAGTTCCAGTAGGTTTCGAGAAATAAGAGTCGCGCATTTGTAAGTTTCACTCGAAACGGAGGTTTTCATTCGCAAGAGTACTTGACTTTGAGGTTAAAAACGTGCCAGTTTCTGCAACGTTCAACAAGCTTACGCTTTATCTCGTTCAATCTGATCTCTTTTTCAAAACATTTCCCGAATCTGCCTCACGTTTCCGTCGATCGTGAGATTAGAGGCAATCTCCGAATGGAATTTGGCGCAAGACGATGCAGAATCGCAGCGAAAACGTGATTGTCGTGAATCTCCAAATGTACTCTTCCTTAAATGTCCATTATTTTGACGAGAACGAGAATGGCGTTTGTCGAAACAATGAAAATTTGTGATAAAATAAATCATCAATTGAAAACAGTTTCTCAACTCTATAATAATCAAAGTATCGTTATGCACATATGTACATTTCCTTCCTGTGTTTCCTAGAACGTTGACGAAACTCTGGGAGCGTCGAGCTTTCGTAATAATCGCCGCTTTCTGTTTTCGCCGCCAATACGATCAATAATAAAAATGACAAAAAAAAATTGCTGACTCTGTTTCACCTCGAGGTTTATGTAATGTCGTACCGATGAATTTATATACACGCACATAAGTAACCGTATATAAAGTGTCTCGTGAGAAAATAAAATGAAATTTACATTTTCGCAACTACGAGGACGTTTTGCGTTTCTCAATATTTCTGTTTCGCGTTCCTCCGAGTTAATCCCCGGGATGAATGGAATGCGACGTGCATAACACCGTTAATATCGGTACAGTTATTTTCACATTCAATTTAGAGCACAATTGTTTTTTTCACTCCAAATTTGACCTGATTTTGAAGCGAAAAAAACAGAAAATGGGTTGAAAAACTCACCGAGCATGAGACGTTGCACGTTGAAGGGCATAACTGGCTTTTTCAGATCGACGAGGAAGAGCTGAAGCGCAGCGGCACATTCGAGAGCGCCGTTTCGATTTTCGTGCTGAAAATCGCGTGTTTCGCCCTTCTTCAGGGCGTTCAACATTTGTCGCGTCAAATCTCGTCTCCCGGTGCGTCGAAAGAGACCCTCGGCTCTGGCATCTCGAGAATTGACGATGATCATTCGAGGGATCAAAAAGATCGATGATGAATCACGAATGCGATGATAATAGAAAATAAAAAAGGGAGGCTCAAACGGTAAAGAAGAGCCGAAGAGAGTACATTTTTCCGCCGCAAAATTCGCTCCGAAAAATCGATCAACTTTAATGAAAAATCATTATTATTCGCTCCGCTCTTTCGAAGATTTCTTGATTATACTTTTCGTTTTTCAGCCGTGAGTGTTTCGTCAATGAGTGTTGCAAAAAAATCACACGATTCGATCTTGTTTTCGTTTTTCTTTGTTTGAGCCAGGCTCGCGCTTTTGTTATTCGTATCAACGAGAAGAGAAGAGATTGTTTTCGATTTAAAAGAAAAAATTCTCAATATCAATTTTGTTTTTATGGGAAATAATAAATGATGGCGCACGCTGATAATAAATTGTTGCTTACTTTGTTTTAAAAATTTGACACTCTCTTTGACAGCGAGCAAAGATTCGTTCGAGATGATATCATCCCCCGTTGCATGTCTAAAAACACAAGGAGACGAAGAGAGAGAGAGAGAGAGAGAGCGAGAAGGAGAAGAAGAAAAATCAAACAAAACATAAATAAATAAACAAGGATTTCAAACAATTGACAAACTTTCCTCATGTTCGTGATTTCCGGTTTTTCGGATGTCGTTACACGAGTGTAAATATTTATTTATCACGGGAAACAATAAACTTGAATTCGTGCGGTCTTGGCACAATATTACAGCGTATGGGGAAGTCAACCGAGATCATTTAACGAGCGGTCGAGCAGGAGAAGCCTTCAGATTTGTTCTTTCGACAATGGCGAGCAATGCTTTGGTCATTTTTGTGCTCTTCTTGCACGTATCGACGATTATTCCTCTCTACGTACATGGCGTAGAACTATTAACGAAAAATTATCTCTCTAAAAATCGTCCGGACTCATTTCACGATACATCATCTTGGTAAGTTTTTCAATCATTTGAAGTAATAATTGATTCTACATATCTTTTTTTCATCGTTTTATTCTCTCACTGTTTTATCGATCCACGATTATGTCGTTTATTGTAGATTATTTTTTCGTTCAACTTTGCAATGCTCCTACGATAATATACCGATAAAATATTCGTACATGCATTAGTTTCATTTTGATCACGGCGGAATGTTTGCTCATTTTGAATACCATTCGAATGTCATTCGATTAAGCGAGTATGCAATCAACAGAGCATGGAGGAGAGTCAATGAATTTTTTTTCAAAACATCATTCATTCAACTTTTGAAAACAACGAGTGCAAAGTTTTTACCATTGTTGGATAATGTGAAAAAATCTTACGTGAAATTACGTGTGTCTTGCGTGAATATTTATGTGAAAAAATCTCTCTATTAGGGTAATAAACATTTTACGAGACGTTCGAGTAGTTTATCAATTATTACGAATTCGTTTTGTCTCAAGGTATGGATCGTCTATGAAATCGAGTAGCGTTGAAAAACCATCAAAATATGAGGAGAATCAGAAAAGTTCCAAAAGTGGAAAATTCGATTTGTTCGGCGGCGGTAACGACCATAAGAAATTTTTATCGGAAATCCAGCGTTACAAAGACTACATCACCGAGAGTTTTTCACCAGGAAAAGGCGTAAAAGACCGTGGACTCGTTTACGACCAGGAAAATTCGCCGTTCGTCAAATTTTTCGGCCAATCAAAATACAGTAAAAGCAAATACAAACAGTCAGATTACAAATTGGAATCAAAAGTCTCCCTCATCGACTGCATCTATCGTCTTTTGACCCTGTACAGTGATATTCAAAGACTCATCAGAGCATACCCGGACAAGTCGATTTACGAAAATCTTCGAATTTCGGTTTACGAAGTCATCGATGAGCTTATTCACGACAGATTTCCCAGGATGATACATGAAATGATCATGGAAATGAGACACGACAGGATGAAAAAAGGAGGCCCGACAAGATCGAAGAAGGCTGTGGACGGAAATACGTCGAGGGAGTGCGAGGGAAAAGGGTGCATGGCAACCGGAAGTTCGGAAGATAATGACGATCTCGCGATAACGGGCTATGTGAAGGATCTTTTTCAACGACCGCAGTTCACGTGGTCACGTGCAGATTCCATGGAGGTGTCCAGCTATAAAGTACCGGATTCAAGGTCGAATCATGGATTTGAGGAAAGTTACGAATCCTTGGCGACGGCACCGGATTGGAATCCACGCGGAGTTACGCCGATATACAACCAAAACGTGAGATCGTACGATGAGAGACAAAAGACGAGAAAACCGATAGCAGCGCCGATACAGGAAGTTGGAAATACCGATTGGAACAAAAACCATTTCGGCGGCAGGTTTGTGGACCAAGAAGACTGGCAGAATCCAGCGAAACGTGATACTTCGTTGGTGGCTCATGGGATTAACCACGAGATCCAAAATGGCGGCGATGTCAGTGGGAATCATAGACATGCTCGTTACGCCTCGGTCGGTAAAACTTCCTCAAATTCCGCGTCGGTATTTTCGGAGAACGCGAATCGGCCTGTTTCTTCCGAGGGACCGGCGGGAATTGCCAAGTCCGAAGGTATCCAAAGTTCTCAGCAGACCGCGAGATCGGCGAGATCCGTCGAGCCGGAACGGTCGAACGGGTCTGTGAAATTTGCGATCTCGGACGAACGGGGAAAGTCCGAAAAACCTGATGAGTCTGCAAGATTGGCGAACGTTCCGAGAAACTTTGACGAGCCTGCGACCTTGAATGCATTTGCGGAGTTTGGAAAATCTGATGAATCTGAGCGGGTGGAAGACAGCGGAAGGTTTCAGAGGTCTGAAGAATTTCGGACGTTTGGTAAATTGGGGATTTTGGAAAATGAAAATTCCGAACAGTCCGAGAGTACAGGAAAATCGGAGAATTTGAAGAAAATTAAGGTGGTCGCTGTAACGTCGGAGAAATCCAAAGGTACTGGCAAACCCGCGGGATTCGAAGATGCCCAGATGATTGACCATTCTGAAAGATCGGCGAGGTCCCTCAAGATCGAACGGTTACATGTGTCCGAGGAGGCTCCGAAGTTGGCGAAATTGGCGGGATCGGAGGATTCTGATGGGTCCGAAAAATCTCCCAGGCCGAAAAACGCGAAAAAAATGGTCGAACCCCTGGCTTCAGGTGGCTCTGAGACATTTGACGAATCCAACGAGTTCAATGATAGATTTGGAAACATTCAAAAGTTTCATCCGACGGAAGGATCAGCTGTGTCAGCGAAGATTTCAAAATTGAAAAGACAAATAACGAATTTCGAAAAATTGGGCAGCTCGGAAAGTTTCGAACGGTCTGAAAAGTCCGGGGAGCGTGAGGACTCTACGAGGCTTGGGAAGCCTGAAAAGTCTTCGTCCGAAAGGTTCAAGAAGCTCGGGGAGTCGGAAAAGTTTGATGGATTCGATGATTCGAGTGACAGTACCGCGGAAATTGTGACGTTTTTTCTGAATAGGCTGGAAGAAATTCGAAAGGAAGCCAACAGACTGCCACGTATCGATCCGCGTAACGGTAAAGTTATCGAGAGACCTCCCACCTCTGACGACACTAAGCCACTCTGATGGAGTTTCGACAAAAATCTCCGTCATTCTAAGATTTATAACAATATTATTAAATAATAACGATTTTTTAATTTATATTTTGGTGCGATCCAAATAATAACGGTTTTTTAATTTATATTTTGGTGCGATCCAAATAATAACGATTTTTTAATTTATATTTTGGTGCGATCCAAATAATAACGATTTTTTAATTTATATTTTGGTGCGATCCAAATAATAACGATTTTATAATTTATATTTTGGCGCAATGAGTCGTCGAGGTAAATTATTTGTCCTGTACGAGTTTTAGAAGTAAAGTTATCGAGTTTCGACAAAGCTCTCCGTCATTCCAAGATTCACAACAATATTATTAAGCAATAACGATTTTTTAATTTATATTTTGGCGCAATGAGTCGTCGAGGTAAATTATTTCTCGTGCACGAGTTTTAGAAGTAAGCATGACTTGATAATCATTTCTGCAAGAAAACGTATCGCGAAAAATAAAATAAAAAACAAAAAAGTCAACATAGAGAGATGATGAATCGAGAGACCGAAAAACTAACTTTCGAGCATTTTCCTCGATAAATGGATGGAAAAATAAAAAAGCACCTGCAGTGCCCAACACATATTGTTTGTCACACTAAAATGTTTGCGACAATCGCTGGATGCGCAAATATTCCCTCATCTCGTAATTAACATCGCCTTCGCTGTGGCGACACACATTATTATTCGCGAAATATTTGGATCAAATGCATTTTTCGCGTACACAAGTATATCGACGAGCGAGACGCGACATTCCATCGCGTATGTAAAACGGTGTCGAGAAATTGCGAAATAACGGACTGCGTGCTTGCCTATGCATTTCTGATGCGTGTCGATTTTTTGAAAACGAAAAAAAAAAACGTACCATTGCCCAACGGCGTATAACACTTTTTTTTTTCGAGAAACGAACCCCCTCCGACCAAAGTGTAAATTCAACGAGGCCAAAGCCTCGAGAGCTGCTGACTTTTTAAGCGAGCTCCTTACCAACGGAGTATCATTGATCGTCGAGTGTTTCGAGGATCGTTATCGACTCAAATTGTATCATTTTTGTGCTATCGAATATTCATCAATAATGTCGTATTTTCGTATAACCCTCGTGGTCCTATTGGGAGTGTCGTTGGTCCAGGCACTGCCGGCCTCGAAGCCAATTTCGGCGAGGACGAAGCTGTCGTCGAAATCGGCAGGTCTGAGAGGGAAGACTCTCGCGACGGAGGAAAAGAACATCGACGCTGGAAAGGAGCCGGAAATGGCGATAGAAACAGCTGAGAAACCGACAACTGGTGACAGAAAGAAGAAATCTGCAGCGGTGACATTGTGCGTAGACATACGTCAACCACCGAATGGAGAGATGAAAAATTGCGATCCACCGGCACCGGCGCCAACCCCGATGTGCGACGAGCACGCGAAACACGAGCGCCACCATATTCCTTCGACCTTACCACCGCAACCGGAAGAGCCGATCCATCAAGAGATGCCAATATTCATCGAACAGCAGCCGTTTACCATCATGCCCCAGCAACCAGCCGTGACTTGCCTTCAACCGCAGCAACCCAGCATCCCTTATCTATCACCACCCGCGACGCCTTGTGCGTGTCCCTGCTCGCCGCTTCAAGTGGTAACGACGGGTTTTCACTCCCACGCGGGTAGAAACTACTACAGAGGATACGACAACGTGGCTCAGATGAGCGATTATTCGTCATCTTCGGGCATCGAGTCGCAGCCTCCCTCGTACATCGAGGCTCAACAAGGTCCTTCATTGTCCGCTGTGGCTTCGGATTCTCTTTACGCCAAGGAGACAGAACACAATGCCGAGCAACCGTCGACGACCGACGGCTACCAGACTCCCGCAATTACCGATCAGGCCTATCGTTACGTGCAAACGCCAGTTTCCTACGCCTCCGCTGTTACCGCGTCAGGCGGCGCCCCGTCTGGCGCGAGTTTCAGGCTCGAAGGACCAACTTTCTCCGGAGCAGTGGTAAGTCCTTCCTTCGTACCTCATCCTCCAGCGGTCTTCTCCATATTCCAGCGAAAGATGGATTCTGAATCCAGTCAGTTCTGTTTTACCGACGTTTACTTCCCTAGCTCGTCGGGTATCCTTATTTAACCACCTGTTCATTGAACCGATCATTTTACTGAGATTCCACCAACGAAATTTCACGAGCTTGACGAAAGAACGCTGTTTTTGTTGTCTACCAACAGTCCGCGCCGAAGATGAACATCGAGTTGCCTCACGGAAACCCCACATACTACCAGAGTTCGCTCGCCATGCAATCCATGTACCCCGGAGTGTCGAGCAGCGGCTACACGATTTATCCCTCGGTCTATGCATCCCCAATGGGCTACCGAAGCTTGTACCGAACTTACGAACCGAAGCAAGCCTTCCCCGCGACTTCCAGAGGAAGTCCCTGCAACCAGCAGATTCGATCGCAGCGCCAGCAGAACGAGGGGCCGAGGAACTTCAACGCCGAGGAGCAAACGTTCGACAAATCGGAAATAATGATGTCACCTAGAGAAATGGCGACCCTGGAGGAACTCGCGAGCCGGAGAACGACGACGCCGGGTCAACAAGCCTCGCGGGATGACGACAAACGAAGCGACGAAGGAACGAAGGAAAATGCAGCGACGAATTCAGAAAAGAACAGAACAAACGAGGATCAATATTTCGCGTCCAGATCAGCTGACGTAGGAAAGCGAGAGACGCAAACTTCCATCAATCTCAACAAGGACTTGGTCAAATCATCGACGTAAACATCCCTTTTCTTCCTCCCTTCGATCAACCCTCGCACGAAAAGTCTTCGATCCCATTAATGTCTTTTTTCCTTCACCCGATTTTGTACTCGAAAATTGTACCATTTTTCCTTCACAATCGTGTATCAAGCGCGGAATAAAAACGCATAAATATTCGTACCGTTGAATAACGTATCATATACCTCTTTGACGTCTGTGTACCCATATCTAATCTTCCCTAAACGCCCGAAAGACTCCGATGAATTTCGCAATGGTGACCGAAAAGATATACGAAACGGCACTTGACGTTGGCGGAAAGAAGTTTTCTGACAGTTTCTCCTTGGCGGACTTTCTTTTTTTTTTCCTCCTCGCCGTATCGTGCGACTTTTTATATATTTTTTCGTTGCCGGGTATATCGCAGATATTTTTTCAACCAACGACCGATAATGACGCCGAAGGTTTGGTAACGCGGAGGCGAAATTTTGCGAAATGAAATTTGAAAAATACGCTTTTGTGTACACAACGGCGAGGCCGAGAAACGAATACCCGGATATTTTGTATATTTTCATTGCGGAGGAGATGTACAGAAAAAAAATAATGATTCGAAAGAAATTAAGTGAATTGCCATTACGATGGAAGAAAATTGAAAATAAGCTTCTGTACATCGCATCATCACTTGGTTTATATCTTATCGCGAAGTTATCGAAATTATCTCTTACGCGCGTGATCACCCTTTTTAAACGCGGAATTAACGTCACGGGTCTTTGAGTATCGTCAAGAAATCGAGTTTGAGAAAATCGTTAAATAATAATAAACAACAGAGGCGAACCCACCGAGTGTTGCAGCGAAGGGACTCTCGGAAGCAAACTGCTGGCGGATGCGGCTTTCCGTATCTCCGATGAATCATTTCTGTTCCAGTATCGTTTGGTACTTGAAGAAAGAAAAAAACACACAAACATAGTATATCGCCTTTGCAGAGAATGACCAGAATATTTTCTATCATCGTGCCGCGATCATGAAAATTTTACAAGTTCTTCGCGCTCTAGCGCCGTTGCTGTTTTTCGTCTTTTTAAGAAATATCAAGGCCGACGAGGCAAACGTCGAGAAAAGTTATCGTCGATTGGAGGGAGCGTGGAAAGACCAGAATTATGGTGAATTTCATCGTTTTATTCGTCATTTCGATGAAGACAAGTTACGAATGCTGCTGAGTTATCGGAGACTCGACGATGGTGAAAAGTTTCGCCAACCGGAAGTGGACAATGGCGCGGTAATTAGGCAGCCGAACGTCCTTTTTCGGAAAGTCATCTCGTCGATCGATCAGGATAGAAAAATATTATCCGATCGATTTTCACGCGTGGTTCAACAGTATTATCGTCGTTACCGGAAGCAACATGTCGGAGATTCGATGGAAAAATCTATTCTGCCCAGCGATGAGAATTCCGTCACGCTTTTCAATGGAGATTCGCCGGCCATCGGTGATGACGATGATGCATCATTCGATCTTACACCCACCGAGTTGCCGAGCACAGAAACGGTCAAAATCGATTCAAGAAACGTCATCAAAGGACCAATATTCGACTGTGAAAAAGGATACAGGAAAGACGGAAATGGTCGCTGTAGAAAAGTTTTGTAAGGATTATTTTAATTTCACGTCTGTTTGTTGGTATTTCATTTTATTGTGGGTGCCATGGGAAGGTTTATTGGATGAATAATAATGGAATTATTAATGAAGAGGAATAAAAATTTGATGTTGTCATTCTTGGTGTTATTTATATACATTTAAACACCTCAACTTTTATATTTCCAAAATGATCCCAAGGTCGAATATTTTTCATATTTTGTAGATGGTGAGGTGACGCCCTTTTTTCTGATCAAAAATTGAACGGAGAGAGACAGAGTGGGACATTTATATGAGCAAGACAATTTCGCCCTCCGCAGTAGCTGACACGATTAATTATAAAATGACAATTTAAAAATTGCGTTAATTCTGCAGGGATGTTAAGATCGCGTATTTCTGTTTTCAATAAAATCAGAAAGTATGACATTCGAGATTGATTTCTAATTTTTCGTACCTCCTCGAAAACCACGTTTCGTGACAAAAACTATATCGTCGGTTTTGAGAAATTTGCCAATCCTCCAATTACAGGATGTTCTTATATTTTATCTTCCAACGACGATAGTTGCCATACGAGCGCCTCCATCGTCAGTTCTTTTGGACGTTTCAACGTAAACTGAAAATAGTACAACGAAGAGATCTTTGCCCGCATTTTTTCGGTATCATACGATGATACCCACAGAGATTGCAAAACGAATTTTGGTACTCTGATAACAAAAAAGCACGCTCGCCGAATCTTGCCAGTGTATACGAAACCCTCCAGAGGACATCACACGCGATCAATTAAATTCGCCGATTAGAACTCCCGAAAAAAATTCATTGAAAAGCGCGTATGAGAAATTTTCTTCGCGCACAATTTTTTAATTAAAAAAAAATCGACGATAAGATTGGATGGAGAAATAGTACGACATAACGAATTTTTTGGTATACCGTGAAACTCGAGTATGATACGGAAATTGTAATCCGCGGCGTTGCGCGGACGAGCTAAACGAGCGTCAGCTTTCGAGATAAGATAAACAAAAAAGTATATTTTCCTATAGATTATCAGCAATAATCGCGGGGAAAACGCGAGAGAGCAAGTCGATCCGGCGTTACTTTGATTAAGAGTAAATATCTCAATGTTTATCGATATTCAAAAATAAAAAAATGTAACTTTTGCAATTTCGGTTTTTTAATCAATTAATGGAGAATGGAGGTCGAATCGATCGAAGAAAACTCGAAGGGAGCCGGTAATATCGGGGAAAACGACGTCAAATCCAACGAAGATCGTCAACCTGAGCGACGGAGGAACGTTGCAGAGTCCCTGGACCATTTGGGGATTATTGACGAGAGCATCGAACGCGATAATGATGAATCGAACGTGCCGAGGAGAAGAAAAAAGCGCAATATAATTTCCGCGCCGAGGAGTTTGGAGAAATATCGCAGAGACGTCAATGGACGATGGCGTCGAGTCTTTTGATCAATATCACACATATGATCCATCGAGCGTCAATTAAAAAAAATTAAAAACCACTGTATTGCCTCTTATTGCACGAAAAATAAAATACATGTATTTCTTTTGTTAAATAAATGTACGTCCAATCGACGCATAAAAATTCGTCATCCTCGTCTTATCTTTTCTGTAGATAACAAATGTTTTTTTTTGCAACGAAATGTCGAACGAAAAGAAAAATTGATACATAAAGCAAGACATTTTATAATTAATCAATTGATATTTGATGTATGTCGATCGAGTATCGCTATTTTCAATAAAAACGAAAAATATGACTTCTCATATTGACTCTGATTTTTTTACACTTGCTCAAAGTGCGTGACAAAAATTGTATCGACGATTTGAAAATTCGTAAAATTTGTAGACTTGGGGATTCCTGCGAATTACAGGGTTTCCTCGTTTTTTACCTCTGCCATGGCCACTTTTGTGGACTCACTCATGCAGCACTACGCGGAATCAAAATATGAGGAATATTTGATTTTTTCATATTTTCTCAAGCCACTCGAGACAAAAATTGTAGTGACATTTCCTTAGAGATTCCTTTTATTTGCAGAGTTTTCTCATTTTTTACCTTCGAGATGACCACACAGACTCGTCTGTGTTGATTCATGCAGTGGACGAAATTCCACTTTTCGTTTCACGAACCTCTGTGTTGCTTGCGTCACGGTGATTCCATTGCAGCGTTGACGCGTAAGGCGCTTTCGCTCGTTCGCTGTGACACAAGATTAAAAAAAAGAGAATAACGGTATGACTCGATAATTACAATTTAAGCCCGATTGGATAGCTCGAGAGAGAGCAGATTCCCGACGACGAAGAGTGACGCTTTTATGCCTCCACCAACCGCCGAAAATCGCTAGTATAAAACTCCCTCTGGCCCGGAGTACATCGAACATACTCGCGATCGACATATCCGGCGATCAGAGTTCCCGAGGAAAATTGTCGAAAAGCGAGTGAGTGGTTTTCGTTCGGGCGACGTTTTTTTTTGTACTTAAGGTAGTTCTATCGTTTTATCGTTTTCTTAAGATTTTGTTGAAAATTTGAATACGTATTCTTTGATGTCATATATACGTGTGTAATAAATTTTGGAAGGTTTTACCACGTGGAAGTTGAGATATTTATTGGTAAAAATCACAATTTTCGGTAGTCTCTCGTAAGAGCGCGTGTTAAAAGTTGCATTTTCATCAATGAATATCTTGGCTTCTACGTGGTGAGGCCTTCTAAAACTTTGCATACATTTTTATGCAACATCAAAGAAGATTTCTTGAGTTTTCCAAAAAAATCTTAAGAAAATTTTTTTCGCAATTTTTGTAATTATAGAGCAAGCACATATCACCTGGGATGACCGTGAATTTGGAGTATGCTGTTCTTTAGTCGATTTGCAACAACTTTTCTTATTTAACTGAAGCCCGCGAACCATTTTGTATGTGAGAAAAACTGCAAAACAATTTCTCGATTTGAATCTAACGATAGAACTACCTTAAACAACTCGACGACAATTTTTGGAGAAAAAAATAAAACCGGATCAATTTGTAACTCAAAATTTGCAGGTGATTCGGTAATCGTGATCCGCGGAATTTTTTTACGGTTGAGACGAGCGTCAACTTTCGAGAGACAAGAAAGAGAGAATACGCACGAGAAAAATTTGACCCGGAATTATCGCGAATCGAAGTAAATATCTCCATGTTTATCGATACTCAAAAATGAAAGATACGATTTTTTATATTTGTTATTTAAATTGATTAATCGAGGATGGAGACCATGCCGCTTGAAGGAAACTCGAGGGAATCTGGTGACGTTGAGGAAAATAATGGCCAAGCGAAATCCAACGGAGATGGGCAACCCGAGCTGGAGATGGACGTTGAGAATTCTTTGTACGATTTGGAAATGATCGATGGGAGCAACGGTCAAGAAAATAGTGGATCGAACGAGCCAAAGATCAGAAAGCCTCGTCATATTGCAGACGTGCCATCACGACCGGGTTTTCGCAAAGACCAAAATGGACGTTTGCGCAAAGTCTTCTCACCAGGGAAAGACACGACGAACGAGAGTGTTGATTAGAAAAAAAAAATAATCAAGTTTTATTCATTTTTCAAAAATACATGTATTTCTTTTGTCACACACAGTGTATGTCTAATTAAGAAAGTCTGGGCATCTCGCCTCATCGAACGAAAGCCATACGTCGTACTTTTAGGTTTAAAAAATGATCATTGCACGAAAAAAAGGCTATATTACGATTCCCGTTCAAAATACGCTTTTGTAATTCGAAAAGCGTCGAAACACTGCCGGATTTGTATTGGGTCATCCACTGGGAGCAGAAGAAGCCCAGACTGCGAGAAAAATCCTCGATTCGAGAGTTCATTTCCCGGATTGTTTACTCAATCTCGACCATTTTCTAGAAAACACTCTGGACGTTTTTCACCGCGGCGATCCAATTGTAAAATTTACTTGTTCTCGACTAAGAAGCTTTGTTTTCACGGAGATCTGATGGGTTTTTCGGTTGAATATCTTGCTTTCGAAATAAATTATTCGCGATACGTATCCGATGGAATTTTTCAAAATGTTGCACTCGTTATCATCGTCACCTTGGCTGTATCATAATAAAAAACGAAATTTTTATCTAAATTCGCGGCAGTACCGCCTTGACTGATAAAAATCGTCGAAACACATTTGCTCGTTACGTGTCGAAAAAAAAGAAAGTCCGCGTTCTCGTTACACTCCAATTGGCAATTGCGCGGAGAAATATAAATTTAGAAAAAACGATATTGGAAACAAAAATCATTTTTCTATCATTTTGGCTGATCAATCTGGCGTCCTCAGCAATAATTTTTTGTTATACATCGATTTTACTTTTGTCGATGAATGTCAAGGTAGAATATTTCTGCCTTCAATAAAATAGAAAAACATGACTCCTGACATTGATTTCTGAGCTTTCGTGTTTCCCCAAACCACAAAAAAACGACAAAGATTGCACCGTCGGTTTAGATATTTGAAAATTTACGCATTTGTGATTTCCCTCGATGTATTTTATATGAAAGACGATAATTGCAATCGCGGTATCTTTAGCGTTAATTATTTTCGACAATAAAGACGAAGAAGCAGAAGGAAGGATATGATTGTCCGCATTTTCTCGATGTGTAATAAGTAATTATTATTCGAAAAATCGATTGGAATCGAATGATATCAATACACTCGTTGTAAAGAGATTTAAAAAGATGCGCGAAGATTTTACACTGCTCTTTGAGAATAAAATCTCCAAAATAATTTCAACATCCGAGCAGTGAGATTGCGAAACGACTTCTTGACTTTGGATAAAAATCGTGTACGAAATCCTCCTCTGGCCAGAGTACGACATACGCGGTCCGAGTTTCCGAGTATAATAATTAAAAAACTTGCGAGAAACTTTCACGAAGCATCGTTTCATCAATTTAATAACCTCGACGATAAATTTCGAAAATTCCCGTACCGAATTTTTTCGTGACGAGACATTTGTAGGTGATTCGCGAATAGTGGTCCTCGGTACTGCACTTAGTTTTTAGTTTAGTTAAGCGAGTGCCACCTTCGGAGATTAGATAAACAAAAAAAAATCTTTTTTCGCAGATTATTATCAAAAATTGTGGCGGAGAAAGCGGACGAGAACCATTCGGTCCAGCATTGTTTTCAATTGAAGTAAGTGTCGTGATGTTTATCGATTCTCGAGAATGTAAGATGAAATTTTTTGTGATTTTAATTATAATTAATTAATCGAGAATGGACGGGGCCGTAACGATCGAAGAAAATTTGACGGAAACCAATCCGGTTGAGGAAAATACTGCCGAGGAGGCATCCAACGAAAACTTCCTGGCCGAGCCACAGATGAACGTTGGGAATTCCCTGGACGATTTGGGAATTGCCCAGGAGGGCAATGACCCGGGTAATGACGAATCAAACGTGCCGAGGAGCAGAAAGAAGCGTTATATAATGGACGTGCCAAGACGTTTGGGAAATTATCGCAAAGACCGTAATGGACTTTGGCGTCCGATCTTCCGGCCGCAAAATGTTTCGAAGAGCGTTGATTCAGAAAATTAAAAATATACTTTTTTTCATCAGATAAATGTACGTCCAAATAAAAATCGTCACAATGCATCGACAAATGAAAAGCCAACATTGTTGTTTCTTTAACCAGCAATTATCCACGAAAATACGAATTATTATTGTGTAAACACCGTCGTATTGCCCACGAGTGGAAAATCACTTTGTCCCAGTAGCAATTCATTTTTCGATATAGTTGCTCGACCACAAAACGGCAATGTAAATCAATTCATCGTCGACTAAAAGAGCCAGTTTCGTCGTCAGTCTATGAGTTTAATAGCGTTGGTATAAATAAGGAGAACCACCAACGGAATTCACTCAGTCGGTCGAACGCAACTTTTGTGGCGTCTGGACGGAAAAAAAGAATTTCACGTACTCTGAGAATATAAAAGATATTTGTCCATCTTTTTTTTGTTGACACTCGAACATAAAAATATACTATATCGCGGCAGACATGGGAATGCAGGGTGGTGTTTACTTTCTTTTAAACGTAATGCTAATCATGTTAATGATGCTCGGTGTAACGAGCTCGTTTACGCTTCATCCGCGAACGTCTCGCATCGATGATATAATCAAAGGACCGTGCGTTGAAGGCAATCGAAGGGACTCTAGCGGACGATGTCGGCCAATGCTGTAAGAATTACTGTAAACTTGAAACCACTCAGCTCCAAATCATTCAATCAACACATCTTTATTTCTGGTGCAAATGGCCTTTCGTTTGGAATAGAAAATCACGATAATTTTGAATATTTTGCGAGAAATTTTGATGAAGCATCGTTTTTTCAATTTATAGAAATCGACGATAAATTTCAAAATTCTCATACCGAATTTTTTCGTGACGTGACATTTGTAGGTGATTCGCGAATCGTAATCCTCGGTATCCTCGATACTCGAGAATGTGAGATGGCATTTTTTGTGATTTTAATTATAATTAATTAATCAAGAATGGAGGAGGCCGTAACGATCGAGAAAAACTTGAAGAAAGCCAATCCGGTTGAGGAAAATGATTCCATGAAGGCATCCGACGAAGACAACCTGAGCGTGCCACGGATGAACGTCGGGAATTCCCCGGACAATTTCGGAATTAATCAGGAGGACAATAATCCAGGGCAACACCCCAGAAGGCCGATTTTCGGAAGACATGATTTCCTAGACACGTTCAATAGAAGGGGCTTTATATTCGGGCCAATAAGATAATCCAGCTACGATTGACGTTAGTATTCGATCTTCCGGCCGAAAAATGTTTCGAAGAGCGTTGATTAAAAAAATTAAAAATATACTTTTTTGAAAATGGTTGGCTTCTGGATGGGTGTCGCGTTTAGTATCAGCTTTTTGCCGACGTTTCGCAAACGTTGCAGTCTGCATCCTCAGGGCTGGAGAGCTCCGATTCTGAAGCTTTCCGGGTTCAGATGGTCCTTTTATACGGGTAGTTCTCCGTTTTCGATCTGTGATCTTGATACCCGCTGTCTCTGTTGAGATTGTTGCGGTTTTTCAAGACTTCCAAACCTTTTCAATGTTTTCGTGACCACAAAACGACACTGTAACTTAATCTATCGTCGACTAAGAGAGCATTCGTCAGTTTATGAGTTCATCACTGTTGGTATAAATGGGGAGAACCGCCAACGGAACTCACTCAGTCGGTCGAACGCAACTTGTGTGACGTCTGGACGGAAAAAAAGAATTTCACGTACTCTGAGAATATAAAAGATATTTGTCCATCATTTTTTTGTTGACACTCGAACATAAAAATATACTATATCGCGGCAGACATGGGAATGCAGGGTGGTGTTTACTTTCTTTTAAACGTAATGCTAATCATGTTAATGATGCTCGGTGTAACGAGCTCGTTTACGCTTCATCCGCGAACGTCTCGCATCGATGATATAATCAAAGGACCGTGCCGTGAAGGCAATCGAAGGGACTCTAGCGGACGATGTCGGCCAATGCTGTAAGAATTACTGTAAACTTGAAACCACTCAGCTCCAAATCATTCGATCCACACATCTTTATTTCCGGTGCAAAATGGCCTTTTGTTTGAAAAATAAAATCACGATAATTTTGAAAATTTCAAAAAACCGCGAGTTTCTTTTCTTTATTGTTCCTTGTCCCATGGTTCTTTCAAAAGGAAATAGGCATCGAATCACGGGAGTTATATCTGTTTGATTACATTTAAAATCCACATTTAATATGAATTAACATATTCCATTGTTAAAACCGATGAGGCCTTTATCTGTTTTTCCCTGTTAAGGTGCTCATATATTTCATATGGAAACCTGACAAAAGCCCTGTTATCAATCCTGTTTCCCTCCCATCTTTCTACACGGTATATCATTAATGAATTCCATGATTAAATATTTTACTACTTTAAAAGATAAAATTCAATCTTTCTATTGATGAAGCATCGTTTTTTTCAATTCATAGAAATCGATAGAAATCGATAAATTTGAAAAGTCCCATACCGAATTTTTCCACGACGTGACATTTGTAGGTGATTCGCGAATCGTAATCCTCAGTGTCTTCGATACTCGAGAGTGTTAGATGACATTTTTTGTGATTTTAATTATAATTAATTAATCGAGAATGGACGAGGCCGTAATGATCGAAGAAAACTTGAGGGAAGCCAATCCGGTTGAGGAAAATGATGCCGAGGAGGCATCCAACGAAGACTACCTGAGCGAGGTACTGATGAACGGCGAGGATTCCTTGGACAATTTGGAAATTACCCAGGAGGACAATGATCCGGATAATAATGAAGCAAACGCGCCGATGGAGCTGAGGTATTATGACGTTCCGTTCAGACCAAGACGTTTCGGAAATTATCGCATGGACCGTAATGGACGTTGGCGTAAGATCTTCCGGCCACAAAATGTTTCGAAGATCGTTAATTCATAAAATGGAAAATATATTTACTTTTACCAGCAATTATCCACGAAAATATAAATTATTATTGTATAAACAACATTATTTTCATGAATTTATAATAAAATCTGTTATTTTGGCCTTCACTGGAAAATCATTTTTTTCCCCGTGTCAATTTCCTGAAATGACACGCGTGTTGGTATAAATAAGGAAAGCCATCAAACCACTGAGTCAGTCGAACGATACTTGTGTGGCGTCTGGACGGAAAAAAGAATTTCCCGTACTCTGGGAGTATAAAAGAAATTTGTCCATCCTTTTTTTTGTTGAAACTCGAATATAAAAATATACTACATCGCGGCAGCCATGGGAATGCGGGGTGGTGTTTACTTTCTTTTAAACGTAATGCTAATCCTGTTAATAATGTTCGGTGTAACAAGCTCGCTTCCGCCTCATGTGCGAATGTCTTACAACGATAATATAATCAAAGGACCGTGCACTGAAGGCAATCGAAGGGATTCTAACGGAATATGTCGGCGAGTGCTGTAAGAATTGCTGTAAACTTGAAACCACTCAGCTCCGAATCATTCAATCCGTTTTCTGGCCAATTTGGGAGTTACCCAGGAGGGCAATGATCCAGATAATAATTAACCAAACGTGGCGATGGACTTCGCGGCTCGTCCAGATATATTTGGGTCATTACATTTCGATAATTATCGATAAATATACGTCCAATCAACATATAAAAATCGTCACGATGCACGTTCTCATTTTGCATCGACAAACGGGAAGCCTACATCGTCGTTTCTTTTCCCAGCAATTATCCACGAAAGTATGAATTATTATTGTATAAACAACATTATTTTCATGAATTCATAATAAAATGTATTATTTTGCCATCCGGTGGAAAATCATTTTTTACCAGTGATAATTTCCGCAAATTACACACGACATACCCAAATTATTAAGTTTTCGTACAGCATCATTACACAGTACAATTGTACGTACAGTACAATTGGAAATAAATACGCTTCTTATTAATTATCAATAAATTTCGTACGAAAATCTTGGACTTTTTATGAAAAATGTGCTTATTAAGGAAAAGGAGTGTATGGTTTGGATACGTAAATAATAATAGAAGATCAAGCTACTTTGATGAAATGCAATCTGCTGTAAAATTAAAAAAAAAATTTCTACATTAATCTACGAAAACCAGTGTCTGACAAAGATGATGAACAAAAAGTGTTGTCTTTCACACTCTCGACACTGTAAATAGACATCCTGATGAATAGTCAATTAAAGTTTGTACCGTTGGGATAATTTGCGTTTGTGCCTCATTCGCTGCGCGAAAGACGCAGTTTCTTGAAGCGGAACTCCATTATGTAATTCTACTTGCATAATTTATTAGCGTTACATCGACAGATTGTTTTTACACTACAATCGCTGCCATATAAATGAGAAACACAAGCAGAAATCAAACAGACGGGAAAGTTCAAACGAAGCCGATCGTCTTTGGATGATTTTCGAAAGACAGCTGTATTTGTTTTCGGATTTTGTTTTTTTCCACGAAAGCGTTGATCAACGATCATGAAAATACCGGGCTGGAATTACGCGTTATTTTTATTGGTGACATTAATCGTCGTTGCATTCAGTGCAACATCTGTCAATTGCGCAACAAAAAAACCAGCTGACGATATGGAAGATTGGAACTTGATTAAGGGACCATGCCCGAACGGGTCGAAGAGAGATCCTAATGGACGTTGTCGTCAACATATGTGAGCGCAAACACGTATTTATTTATCAAACGATTTTTTTCATTACATAATTCGTATATGAATTTCGTGAGAACTTTTTTGAATTTTTGTTGAAAATAAACGAATGATTCTCAAATGATGACGCGTCAATTCATCGGAGTTGAAAACCGATTATATAATGGCAATCCTTGGCATAAATTAAATTCTCAATTCCTCAAAACTGCGCAGGGGAAAAAATTGAAGATAAAAAAAATTCTATACTTTACTCTCTCGGTGGAATCAATCATTTTTCATTTGATAATCAGCAAGAATTCGTAATATCATTGTGAAAAAAAAATCGTCGTATTCGTTGGAGCGAAACAATTTTTATTGTGTTGCAGAAACTGAAAATCTGTCGGAACGAGAGGAAACACCAGGAAACGGACGAGCTACGAAAAAATAACGAAGATTGTATATGATTTTATTCTTACAATATCGTTAATAATAAAATTAAATATATGGAGCATAAATCCTCTGTTGGTGTACAGATTCTTTTTTCTGCATCATACCCTGAAATATAATCAATAATCAATAATATACGTATCAGTATAGATTATGGATTACAATTGTTCGACGGTGACGTCAAGTTTTTTTTCGGAACTCGAGGATGAATCAGCCTATCAAGATCAGAGACGAAAAGTCTCGTCAAATATTGAAAATATCAATGATGATAAGCGCAAGGCGGCTGATTAAAGTTAATAAGTGAATGTATTTCGCGCGCAATGTCTAGTATCGGTTTCTGTCGGTAACGTAGGTAGTGGTGCCATCTAGCGTTCCGCAATGCGACTCCGAGCTCCGAAATGTGCGAGAAGATTAATAATTCGATTGATCTAAAATCACGCGGGGATTCAAGGTTTTCCACAGGCTATCGTCAACAACGCGCGATTGAAGTTCCAATTGGATTTAATATTAGAAACGTGTTGCATCATGTGCCATTGGTGCCATTGGAAATAATTTTTATAATTATAGGTTAAGAGGAATCATCATTCCTTCAACAGTCACAGTGACTACTTTGATTACGAAATAATCGAGCAGCCAAATTTCATCGAGTTGTTTTCCGAAATAACGCAACCGGAACAATGAAATTCCTCGTTAGTCATCGTAGAATAGGGTCACGAAGAAGCAACCGAGTTTTGTTTGTCGTCGAAATTTCACCATTTTGAAGAAATGGCAAATTTTGTTTCGCAGCTATTTGCGTCGTTCATCGGTATATCGGTCTCGAATAAAGAGCAAACAACACAAAAATGCTGACAATTCGTAATTGTTTTTTTTTTCGCGTCGGTTACAACGTTAACGTAGAATTACTTGAATTTCAACAGGGTGAAGCATCAGCGGTGACTCAGAAATTTTCGGGCGAACAGCGTGGCTTCTTTAATTCGGTGAATCTCTGTGTGAAGTTATTGATTAATAAAGATGGGCATTAGTACTGCGAGTACTCGTACGCTATTGTCCGATCATATTGTCCCAATTTCTTACTCAATAAATCATCAAGGCCTCGTCGGTTTGAAAATCCTTCTCGTACTTTCGAAATTTCCTTTTGCTTCTGTTTTCAAACTAATTGACCCGATGTTTTGGGACACCCGGTAGACTCACATATGGGGCATTCCATGAAAACTCGCAACTAATTTATCTACTTATTTTCTCGATTAATTACAGTACATCGATGTTTATTCACCTTTTTTCGTCAATAACAACGCCTGATGGATTATTTCTAATTTCTTGTAGCGAAATTAACCAATGCTGTCATTTATTTTGTTGATCAACAAACTGCACAGTACTAGCAGTATTACTGAATTGAGTCAATTAAAAAAGTAATTAATTCGTGTTTGTTACGCCGTAATCTATAAAACTGTACAATCAAGAGTGAAAATTGTCCATTCGTTGAAAGTTGTCGTTGCACGTTTCGGTAAGGAATGTCACATGTGCATAGTTGATGAGGACGCGGAAAGCAGTCGGTCAAGGCTTTCATAAGGCTTCTTCGGGTAAATGCCGAGTTTATGCACGAAGGAGAGATGAAGAAAGAAGTTTGATCAGAAAAAAAAGGTTGCAAGACCGAGCGATAGGTATACGATGGCGCGTACAGTTGCATAAGCAATAGGCGTCGCCTTTTGTCACCGTACTTTTCTCATACTTGTATACGTGCATTCATTGACCAGCTAGTTTTGTTTTTCTCGTCGGATCAGTTTGTGATGTGTGTTTTTCTTTTTCGGGTAGCCTTCGCAGTTGTTTGGAGCCAAAGTACTGACCGATAGATAAGACTAATACAATCTACGCTTATCGTACTATAGGCATATACGTAGTTTTTCCTTACATCTCGTCTCACAAGAGGCGCGTACGGACGCATCTCGCCTCTCGGACAACTTTTTTCCAGATCAAAATACCTCTGCAATAACCATTGTATTCCGATCAATCGAAACAACAAAATAACAGTAAACATGGCCGATCCAACGATACAAACTTTTTGCTGTCATCATAATAATAATACCGACATGGCAATTATTATAATGCAAGAATTCAACACCGATACGTATAACACTGTCTGCATGCTGTCGTCAGCGGTGGGAATACTCGGAGCTATTTATCAGGTAAATTTGTTTTTTTTTTCATTTGCAAGAAATATATTTTTTTTTCATGTTTTATTTCGAGAATTTTACAAGTGTTTATTCAGAAAATTCCATATCTTTGGGCTCATATCATTGGCTCTTTTTAAATTCGAAATGGTGACATTTGTTGAGCAAATATTTTTTCAATTTTGATAAAATAAGGTAGAATGTAGTACGAATGTTTTTTTTTATTTACTTTTTCATCCCAACATTGGATGTCATTCGGAGGAATAACGTTATATTTGTTTATTTGAAGCAATAGTTACATTGTCATGTAATTCATTTTCCATTTTATTGTTAATACAATTTAGTGATTATTAAGTTATTTTGATATTAATGTAGGCGAGAATTTTGTAATGACGGATGTTGTTTCTCTTCGATCGCAGGTGCTTCCCCGTCAGGCATCGTCATGGACTCATCGCTGTCAAAATTTCTCAGCCTCCAGAGGCAGAGATATAATAATATGCTTAGCCATAGCGGATCTCTTTGCCTCCTTAGGTACATCGAATATACAATTATTCATTGACATTTTGAGTAAACATTTTTAAAAAAGTCTCAAGCTGACTGTTCTGATATGAAAATTGTATTTGAAATGGTGATAATTGACTGACATTGGAAATTTTATCTATCGGCAGGAGTCTTTGTCAGATCGGCACTGTGGATGAATTTCAAGACGATAATGCCAATGGAAGATGACACTTCCAGCGTTGTATTTTGTGCTCTTTCGTCGGTAACAATAACATTCGAATAATACTAATTTAGAATTGTGCCAAAACTTGCTAAACAGCGAGGTTCTAGAAAAGAAAAACCGAACATTTGAAAAAAGTGAGGTTAGAAGAAAGGTTAAAAGACCTAGTAGGTGATGAGAGTTGAAAGTGAGGTTAAGAGAGAAAAAGTTCGATGTTCGAGTTCAGAGAGAATTGAGAAAAAGAATAAAAGATTTGGGGGAGGAATTTTTCGAACACCGGGGTCGGGAGAGGAAAAAGATTGCAGCATTTCGTGTATTACAGGCTTGGACGCAATACTTTTACATGGCAACGTGGATTTGGACGCTCTGTTACGCTTACGACATGAAGCTTCTGTTGGGTGAACGACCCGGACATCCGTTTTATTATCACGCTCTAGCTTGGATTTGTCCTGCCGTACTCACCACTTTCGGATTGACCATTTTATACGTTCCCGACGCTAAGTGAGTACATCTTTAATTTTTCACATAATTATCACATCAGGGTTTAAACTTCTTTTCGCGAAAGACGAACGCATACATTTTGTCGCAAGAAATGAACGCGAGAGAAGACTTTTAGCGATTGAAACTTTGTGAAATTTTTATTTGTGGGAAGCCTCAAAGGAAAATGACGCAAATTTTCACGGAACAGTGAGTTCTCGAAACATCATTCCGGAGGAGAATTGATTAACGTAAGATAAATCGACATTAAATTTCTTGATGTTTGTCGGCTGACGAACGTCAAAGAAGAACGGCCATTTTGTTTAATTCATAGTCCGGCCACCAGAGGCCCGCACTTTCCAGTTCGCTCTCGCCGCAGATATGGTTTAAAGTTCTCGACTATTACAGATAAATTTTCAGATATTACTCTCTCTTTAAACGATCAATCTGCAATGTATTCTTTCTCCCTCTTTTTGTCGAAATTTTCCAACAGCTGTCACAACTTGACGTCTCTCTCAATGGCAATTTTGCGGATATTGCCGAATTATTGCGCCACCTATGTTTTACTTGCCGCGGTGATGATCGTGAATCCAGCGTTATACTTCGCATCGACGAAAGATTTACAGAACGCGGTCAGTTGCAGCCTTTCGCAAATAACCGGTCGGGAGAGAAGACTCTTACATACAATCAAGCTCAAATTTGCCTTGACCAACGTCGTTTATTACATCTGCTGGATACCAAATTTGATTAATGGAATTCTATTATGGACCCTGTGGTTTCAATTACCCGTCAAAGTCATCATTTCTTTGTGGTATATTATGGTATGTAATTTCATGCGTTATTATACAATTATATAGATAAATAACTTCGCAATAAAAATTTGAAAATTATTCTTTCACTCTGAATGTAAAATCATGATTTTCAATATGCTTTCAAGATAATTCTCGCGCAATAAAACTCAGTCGGTACAAAAAACGTCACCAATGGCAATGAAAAGCTTCAGTAATAACACGAAATTTGATAATGACACCAAAATCGCAACACTTTTTCTTTTTCTCCGCCCTCAGGCTGTCACGAATCCACTGCAGGCATTCTTCAACGCTCTCGTTTACAAACGTTGGGGTAAAAGGGAAAAGCTTCGATCTGTATGGTGCCTCGAAAAATTAGGATTCCATAAAATAACGGAGGAGCAAGTGAATACCGAATTTTCCGAATCCTCGCCGCTCTTGACCCCCAAGTATGGTTGCACCCCTCATACGAGTATAAATGGATCATCCTCGCTCTGAAATATCAATCATAACAATGAAGAAATAATCAACTGTGATATTAGAAAATACGCAATGTGTTCAAGTACGCTAAGATTAAAGTCTCGATTTTTTGTATAAAAAGTGAGCGACTTTTTTTTCTTCCCTTTTTTTACTACAGGGAGAAATTCTTTTTTACATTCGACATTGTCGCAAAAATAACAAATGAAATATTTAATACTCTTTTTACATTTTATTTTCGACAAATTTTCACGATTCCACAAACATTAGTACAGGACTCATTCGCTATGTATGTACAAAATAGTTTCGAATAAAAAAAAGATAATGTTCTTTTTCTCTGCTTTTTAGAAGAGATTTTTCCCCCCTCCTCATAGTTACATCCGCTTAACCCGCTGGTGGGGAAACAAGCACCTTCGGCGATATTTCCGAAAAAGCCATTCGTCGAAAAATATATATCTATCTATTTATATATATATATATCATGTATTTATAATTATTTGTATATATAATATATTTATATTCAAGGTGTTTTAGAATTCGAATGTTAGTCATTTAGAATTAGATTCAGAACGATCTTCCCAGTCAAAAACTTTGCGGTCACTTTTTGATCAAATAAACTCCTGGCGAGTTATTTATTCATTAAAGTTGAACCAATCCGAAAAGCGCTCCAACCTGCTCGACTTGGCTCCACTTGATTCGACTTCATTTATCAATGACCAGTCTTTGGTTCGTCGAATTAAAAAGTGCTTTCGTGCTTTTTGACTCGGAACTTCATCAGAAATCTGCCTTGACATGATTGACATTAAATTCTTGGACACCTTGTATACATCAATTATTATTTGTCTCTTCTATTTTCGTAAGCCGACGTCTTACATCGCTATGTAGTATACTTTTTGCTTCATAGTTACGAAATTCCCAAATTTTCATTTCGATACTGGAACATTTTACGCGAGGCTGAGCTAAAAAGCCATCAAGTGTATGTGTGTGTGTGATTTTCCACGTGTTATCGATTTTTTAAAGCGAAATATTTGCCATTATGATTTTTCAAATTGTTTCAAACGATCGTAGCTGAGTTGAGAATTCCAAATTGAATTTTAAACTCGATTAGCAAAGTTTCTACTGATGTCGCTTCATACTGTTACAAAAATAAATATCTTTTCTTCGAATGGTAAACTGGAATTGTAATTAGGTTTTTTTTTCTTATCAGGATATTACAGAATTATTTGAAAACATGCAACGGTTCGTAAATTGCAACATTAATACGATAATAATTATTACCATTCATGAGTGATTATTATTAAAGTGTCAAAAACAATGCGGTAGGGGTTTTTAAAAACGTAAACTTTTCCCTCTCGCACTCGACGAGTTCTCAGTTGCGTAGCTTCATTGGGAATTTTTACAGATCGTTTGTTTCAGCACCGGAGACGACGATAAACGTGCATTTTCACACATGACATTTGCCGCAGCAGCAAAATAACTACGTGTTCGAAATTTGACAGAGCGCACTTATGACTCCGCGCTACAATTGGCGTGTTTTATTCATTTTTTCGCACTGTCACTCGCGTGTTTTGCTTGGTTCGTTGATTTTGTAGCGCGAAAAGTACATTCACTAGTTTCCAGCCAGTAGCAACGAATTGCTGCTGTGACAGCACCTTATGCAGGAAAATGGTATCCTTAAAACTACGACTATCCCATTACGTTTCGTTTTGATCGTTTTTTCAATAATAAAATTTTAAAAATAACGGAGTTGTCGTCAATTTGGAGAAGTTTTCCACAGGCTTGACTCGTCAAGTTGAGAGAACACGTTGCGCGTACGTTCTTCGACGTTTTTCCGACTCACGTTCGAATGCAAATAAACAGCATGATCTTAAGATAACAATAATGTCTATACGGTATTGAAAAAACGATTTTATAGGTATTCGAAAATATATATGTGTATATGTCTGAACACGGACGTAAAAAAAACGAATGAAACATTATTGTATAATCTCACTCATGAAAAAGTACACAAATCGAAGTGAATTACTGATGTATCGGAGGCAAAAATATTGTATAATGTAATTTTGGCAGTAAAACACCGAAAATCATCGTCGAATTTTCTCACGTCATCGGAAATTTGAAAATTTTGAAAATAAAATTTCCATCATTCGCACGATAAACCGAAAGTTTCGTGCGAAAAATTTCGAAAGATTGACAAATTGGTTTCCTACCGGAAAAAAAAAGTTTTGCAGCACTTTTCTTTTTCACAACTATTCGTCAACTGCTTCTCGATATTATTGGTATGATTTTTTCAATGATAATCATTTTAAATCGGTGTTATTTCACATTGTTGACTCGTGTTTTTTCGATTTTCATAGATGCTCATCGCACCCGAAGTTCTTTTCGTACCTTACTTTTGTCAACGACCTTATCGCGTGTTAAAGTTCTCGAGAACGACTAGAAGTTGTTCTCAGATAATTTTCGTTCGATTACATTCGATGCCCATCGTTTTTCATTTTTTCTCACCATTTTGATATCGACTCTAAAAAACTTGTCACTGTTGCTTTTGATTATTCGGTTTTTCTATCTTTCGAAATGGGTAACGAATGTTTTTTCAACTTTCATTGAATAACTCATTGTTTTCATCTTCATTTTTTTCCCAATCGTTAATTACTCGTTAGCGCTATACTCTTCTTGTATATAATATATTATGCATTCTTATGTTAACGCGAAACAAAACGCTTTTCGCAACCGACAAGTAAGCGACAAGTAACTTCAGATTTGTTTTCTCGTCACGGAAGAACCGGAAGCGCAAATTACAGACAGGAATTTCCCATCGTACGCAATTTGGCATTGCAAAACCATTAATCGCTCGATCGAAATAACAATTTTACGGATTTCCATCACGTGGATGCGTCACCATCGCCGAGAGTCAGTGACGTTATTTCTCGCACGATCATCTCCGCTATTTTCCACGCCAATTCCTCCTTCGCCTGTTCTCAATAATACGAATATATTTGTGAGTCTTTTCGTTACTTTCTCCCTCCCACGGAAAAAAGACTATCAATATTGAACGCTAATCTTATCTCACCTTATCTTGTTCTGCGTGTATGAGTCTCTTAACGGCGCGCGTCAGACGCGATTCTGGAATTATTCCAAGTGAATTACGTTCAAGAATTACCGAATTGAAAAAGTGAAATTGAAAAGAAATAATAAAATACGATTTCATTGTGAAAGATAACATTTTGAAATTGAACAATCGTTTCCTCGGAACTACTATTTTTTTTTCAAATAATTGATCATTTAAAAAAAAATTACGCAATCGATGTTAATTTCCCGTGAAAACAGCATGAATTTCGTCAATAGAACGTTCGGTGTTTTCTCACCGTATTTTCTTCTTGGATCTGGTTCAATCTCTGTCACGAATCTTCCCATATCGTCCACGTAACCGACACTTAGACTTGACGAAGAAAAGAGAAAAAAAATACTTTCAAATCTACAATTCAATTAAAATAAGCGACTAACCCTATCTGAAATTGTTAACGCACGTGCTTTTTGCTCGTTTCCAGAGCGAATCTGGATCGTACAATTGTCTTGTATCGATGTTCATACTGTTGTTATTTTTCGTCTTTTCGTTGTCATTTTTGCTCGATTCGGTTTGCCCGCTCATCGACGTATCCTGTGCACTTAACGTACTAACTTCGCTGCTGCAGTCAGAACCTTTTGGACAATTTTCAAATGTATTTCTTTTTCAAAATTTCACTTGTTTTCGAGGTTGACCATTATCACGCGTAGAAACGAAGAGCGAGAGGAGGGCGGAGGGACGTATTCTGAGTTTTCGAGATAAGAACAAACTCACCGGCTCTTCTTATGCGATTCTGTTGAAGACTGGCGCAAGCGGTGCTTTGGATCATTCCGATCAGCTCAGATAAGTATTTATAATACAACTGGGAAGATAAGAAAGCTGGCAGGTAGTGCTGGAACGACGTAATGAAAAACAATCATGACACAAGAAAATTTGTGTACGTGCTTCGCGTGGGTGAAAAAAAGATTGAACAAAATTTGACGATAAGTTTGATCGAGGCGCGCTATTTGAGAACAAACTTGTTGAATCTTTTTCTTACGCTTGATTCTTTCCAAAAACTAGACCATTTTTTAATGAAATAGTGCACAATAGAAATGCACCCTCTCGTTTCAGAAATGCAAGCTTTGAACGGCTATTGATCGAACGAAAAGTGAGAAAAATGTGTACGAGTGTCGCAACGGAATTTCATGTGTCGCGAGATTATCGAAAAATAAATGATTTCCATCGATATTATTGTTATTCATCGCCGTGTATTACCTTACTGAGGAAATTATATACAATGATGCAGGGTCGATCGAAACAGTCCGGCTGTGGTCCGTCACCCCCTTCGCGACAAATATTTTGCTCAACTTGATAGCGTATTTTGTCGCTGAAGCCCAGTGGCATGGTTGCTTGAAGACTGAAATACCTTCGGAAAAATAATGTTATTGCTCAAAGGCTTTTATTTTCGTGTATTTGAATCGATAATAATGAGAAAAGCGTTTGCAACGATTACATTGATGTTATCAACATTATTATTGTTTTTATCGACTTACTTGTCATAAATAATGAGTGCATCGGTTTGAGCCTCGCTGGGGTCAAGACGGTCACTCTTCTCTGACAAATTTTGCTTATAATTAATCGCCGTCATCCAAAAATCCAAAAGCTCACGTTTGTTCTCGATTTCCATAAACTGGTGAACAGGTTTTTCATTTTGTTGTAAATGTCAGCAAGTCACAAATTAAGAAAAGTGGACAATTTCAAGGCGAAAAGCAAATATTTTCTTTCTCTCTTTTGAAAATGTCGTTTGAAAAATATTTATACGGTTGGATCTGTCTTTTTCTTTTAAAATCTATTTCGGCGATTAGTCAAACTTTCCAATTGCATCGGTGTTAATGATCGCGTCAAACGAAAATGTCTATTTTCACGAGTTACTTGAAATAATGAAAATTGAGTTTTTTTTTTAGCTTACTTCCATGAAATAGAAGAAGGCCGTTTCGTTGTATAATATATCGGCAAGTTTGACGTCGCCGCTCGTTAGGACGTCGATCTGATGTTTGCAATGGAAATCGCTTCGCAAAAAATCGTTGATATAACTGAAAGAATAATAGAATTCGTCGTGAATTATCCGAGAAATGTTTTTCATCAATGCACGACTTTTCATGAATGACCAAAACAATGCGTTTCGAATTGTGCACAATTACTTTAATAATTCCGTAAAAAAATCGCGATCGTAAAAAAACCAACGTCGAATTACATCCCGCGATCAGCCATTATTGACTTACTCATCTTCCAGGATTTTATATACGATCCTTTGAACGGATGTTAGACAGTGAATAAGCGGCGTTATGTTATCGGACTTGAAGCATTTCTCAATTTCCTCTTTGACCTCCTTTGTTAAACTGTTGACGGGTAACGCGTCGTTTTCGATGTATCTTCGATAAATTCTCATGGCGTCCTCTTTTATGGTCGACACTTGTTGCCTGTGTCTAAACCGCAAACAATTGCGACTCTTTGGCTCCTCAAAATTCGACGTTGAAACTTTCTTGATATTTACAGCATCGGAATTTTGTAATTCATCATTTTTGAATTCGTGAAAATCATCGGAAACCGCGACTCTCGTTATATTTTTCTTCTCAAGCGTAATTTCTTCGCCGGCGCAAGAGCCGCAAGTACATTCGACCTCCATCCAAAATTTTATGAGAGCCAGAGCGCCTCGTCTTTCCATGAATTGAATAAAATACCCGAGTGCGCTTTTGTCCGCCAATATCTCCTTCAATGTTTTCGACAGTCTCGAACAGGAGTACGTTACGTCGATTAAATTGCACTCGTAATTCTCTTTCTCTTCCTCCTCCAGGCAAAAATAAGTTCTCGTTTTACCATTGGATGAATTGTTGATTTTTGGAGCATCGCTTTCTGTCTCGTTTCGGCGATCTTTCTGATTAATCGACGAACCTCGCAAAATTGATCTCGCTTTCTCTCTTCTCCCTACGAAACAAACATTGCAAAGAAAAAAAGAAGAACTTTATTTCTCTTCATAGCGAATAAATGTTTCATTAATTTTTGTCAAATCACTTCATTAATTTGTCATCATTGTCAAACTTTCATAAGCATAGAGAGATTTTCTATTTATTTACAGAGTAACAGCGCAGTTGCGAATAATTTTCGTTCTCTTTTTCAGCACGAAAAATATTATTAGACCAATTTGAAAAGATAACATTTTGCAAGGATCCTCTTTTGAAATTTTTCAATACGTCTTGTTTCTTTTTGGGGACAAACAAATTTTGAACATTCATCGATTGATTTTTCAATCAATTAAAAAGCATTTGAATTCAAGAATGCGAGTCTTTAAAAATCTTGTTCCTTTGGCAGATGGATACAACGAGAAAAACTGGCGGATTTAGTTGTATCTTCGTGCGAGTTATGCAGCAAAAAGTGCGATTGAACGAAAAAATGCCACGATGATCGAGGAAAAATCTAAATAAAACGTCATCTTTTATTTATTATCGTTTGTTCCATTCATGTTCGAACCTTCTTTCTCCATCCACATCATATTCGCGTTAGTATGTATAGTAGTTTGGTTAGTTATCATACAAGCTGATGTTAACAGTCCAACCGTAAGCGCATGATAAATCGAAAATTAATTTGACTTCCCAAACAACAAGCACAATCGTACTAAATGTATTATGCTGATCGTGTGTTTACATGAATATATATGCGTACACATGAGAAAGAAAAAAAACGGATAAATGCCAAATAGAGGTTAGGAAACATTCGTTCTTACCGTAATTCGAAACCAATAAAAAGCGTGCTTGCAAAAGTACATGTATAATTGTTGAGAACAGCAAGTATTGTTTATGACAATAAAATTTTACCCGATTTCTTAAAGAACTGAAGCATTCTCCGGGACAACACGAAGCATTGTAAACAAAGCTGTATATTTCTACGCAACACGCAATAATGAGTATCGTGTCTGTTTATATCGCCGAAAATTTTCAGTTATTTTCAAAAGTTTCCACAGTATGATAATTGATTAAACGTTTCTTGTTTTTTTTTCTTCGTACAACCTGTTTATAAATGATCGAAAATCGAACGACTGACATTTGACAGAATTACTGACGTTTATAAATCGAATAAACAATTCACATAAGAAGACATTCGCATGTTGTAACTGCAATGGGATAACTGTCATTCGTGTCACTAGCGCGCGGGTCTGTGTGAGTTCGTGTGTACATGCTGATTCAGAATAATTTGTATATCTATACTATCTACTTTCTCACACACACCTATTTCCCCGTCGTGCTTTTTGCGTCGGGGCTGTAGTACCGACGGTAAGTGCAATGCATTTCTACGCAGAGAGGGTATATTCACTTTACCGACTGATGGCAAGCTTGCAAACCTCTTATATTTTACGCTACGGATAAGAGAACGGATACGAACAAGATGCATCATTTTCGGTTGTCGGAAATTTAGTTTCAGTTTTTCGCCTTAAGAGTAGCGGCCGATGGAAAGAACGATCGACAACTCGATCAAAATTTAACCAGGCTTTGAGGAAACGACTCTAAACAAGATGCTTCATTTCCGGTTGTCGGAAATTAAGTTTCAGTTCTTCCCCTAGATGGTAGCGGCAGACGGAAAGAACGATCGACAATTCCATCAAAATTTAACCACGCATAGAGGAAACAACTCTAAATAAGATGCTTTATGTCCGGTTTCCGGAAATTTTTGTTCTACAGCAATGTCGGGCGGGTAAACAGTCCCGCAGGCGCAATACTACCGCTCGACGCTGGCCCGGAGAGGCTATCTTTCCGCTCTACAGCAATGTCAGGCGTATAAACCGTCTCGCAGGCGCAGTACTACCGCTCGACGCTGGCCCGGAGAGGCTATCTTTCCGCTCTACAGCAATGTCAGGCGTATAAACCGTCTCGCAGGCGCAGTACTACCGCTCGACGCTGGCCCGGAGAGGCTATCTTTCCGCTCCACAGCAATGTCGGGCGGGTAGCAGTCTCGCAGGCGCAGTACTACCGCTCGACGCTGGCCCGGAGAGGCTATCTTTCCGCTCTACAGCAATGTCGGGCGGGTAGCAGTCTCGCAGGCGCAGTACTACCGCTCGACGCTGTAGTACTCGACAGTAGTGGCAGATGAAAAGAACGATCGACAACTCTATCAAAATTTAACCACGCATAGAGGAAACAACTCTAAACAAGTTGCTCCATGTCCAGTTTTCGGAAATTTTGTTTCAGATTTTTCGCAGATTCTGGTTCAGCGTTCGATCGGCGGATGAGAGGAACGATCGACAACTCCATGAAAATTTGACCACGCGCAGAGGAAGCGACTCTAAGCAAGTTGCTTCATTTCCCGTTTTCGGAAATTTTGTTTCATATTTTCCCCTTAAGGGTAGCGGCAGATGGAAAGAACGATCGACAACTCGATCAAAATTTAACCACGCACAGAGGAAGCAACTCTGAACAAGATGCTTCATGTCCGGTTGTCGGTTATTCAGTTTCAAGTTTTCCCCTAGACGATAGCGGAGGACGGGAAGAACGATCGACAACTCGATCAAAATTTAACCACGCATAGGGGAAACGACCCCGAACAAGATGCTTCATGTCCGGTTGTCGGTTATTCAGTTTCAAGTTTTCCCCTAGACGATAACGGAGGATGGGAAGAACGATCGACAACTCGATCAAAATTCAACCACGCATAGGGGAAACGACCCCGAACAAGATGCTTCATTTCCGGTTGTCGGAAATTTAGTTTCAGTTTTTCCCCTTAAGGGTAGCGGCAGACGGAAAGAACGATCGACAACTCGATCAAAATTTAACCACGCACAGAGGAAGCAACTCTGAACAAGATGCTTCATGTCCGGTTGTCGGTTATTCAGTTTCAAGTTTTCCCCTAGACGATAGCGGAGGACGGGAAGAATGATCGACAACTCGATCAAAATTTAACCACGCATAGGGGAAACGACCCCGAACAAGATGCTTCATGTCCGGTTGTTGGTTATTCAGTTTCAAGTTTTCCCCTAGACGATAGCGGAGGACGGGAAGAACGATAGACAACTCGATCAAAATTTAACCACGCATAGGGGAAACGACCCCGAACAAGATGCTTCATGTCCGGTTGTCGGTTATTCAGTTTCAAGTTTTCCCCTAGACGATAGCGGCGGACGGGAAGAACGATCGACAACTCGATCAAAATTTAACCACGCATAGGGGAAACGACCCCGAACAAGATGCTTCATGTCCGGTTGTCGGTTATTCAGTTTCAAGTTTTCCCCTAGACGATAGCGGCGGACGGGAAGAACGATCGACAACTCGATCAAAATTTAACCACGCATAGGGGAAACGACCCCGAACAAGATGCTTCATGTCCGGTTGTCGGTTATTCAGTTTCAAGTTTTCCCCTAGACGATAGCGGCGGACGGGAAGAACGATCGACAACTCGATCAAAATTTAACCACGCATAGGGGAAACGACCCCGAACAAGTTGCTTCATGTCCGGTTGTCGGTTATTCAGTTTCAAGTTTTCCCCTAGACGATAACGGAGGACGGGAAGAACGATCGACAACTCGATCAAAATTTAACCACGCATAGGGGAAACGACCCCGAACAAGATGCTTCATGTCCGGTTGTCGGTTATTCAGTTTCAAGTTTTCCCCTAGACGATAACGGAGGACGGGAAGAACGATCGACAACTCGATCAAAATTTAACCACGCATAGGGGAAACGACCCCGAACAAGATGCTTCATGTCCGGTTGTCGGTTATTCAGTTTCAAGTTTTCCCCTAGACGATAGCGGCGGACGGGAAGAACGATCGACAACTCGATCAAAATTTAAGCACGCATAGGGGAAACGACCCCGAACAAGATGCTTCATGTCCGGTTGTCGGTTATTCAGTTTCAAGTTTTCCCCTAGACGATAGCGGCGGACGGGAAGAACGATCGACAACTCGATCAAAATTTAACCACGCATAGGGGAAACGACCCCGAACAAGTTGCTTCATGTCCGGTTGTCGGTTATTCAGTTTCAAGTTTTCCCCTAGACGATAACGGAGGACGGGAAGAACGATCGACAACTCGATCAAAATTTAACCACGCATAGGGGAAACGACCCCGAACAAGATGCTTCATTTCCGGTTGTCGGAAATTTAGTTTCAGTTTTTCCCCTTAAGGGTAGCGGCAGACGGAAAGAACGATCGACAACTCGATCAAAATTTAACCACGCATAGAGGAAACGACTCTGAACAAGATGCTTCATTTCCGGTTGTCGGAAATTTAGTTTCAGTTTTTCCCCTTAAGGGTAGCGGCAGACGGAAAGAACGATCGACAACTCGATCAAAATTTAACCACGCATAAAGAAAACGACTCTGAACAAGATGCTTCATTTCCGGTTGTGGGAAATTTAGTTTCAGTTTTTCCCCTTAAGGGTAGCGGCAGACGGAAAGAACGATCGACAACTCCATCAAAATTTAACCACGCATAGAGGAAACAACTCTGAACATGATGCTTCATTTCCGGTTGTCGGAAATTCAGTTTCAGTTTTTTCCCTTAAGGTTAGCGGCAGACGGAAAGAACGATCGACAACTCGATCAAAATTTAACCACGCATAGAGGAAACGACTCTGAACAAGATGCTTCATTTCCGGTTGTCGGAAATTTAGTTTCAGTTTTTCCCCTTAAGGGTAGCGGCAGACGGAAAGAACGATCGACAACTCGATCAAAATTTAACCACGCATAAAGAAAACGACTCTGAACAAGATGCTTCATTTCCGGTTGTGGGAAATTTAGTTTCAGTTTTTCCCCTTAAGGGTAGCGGCAGACGGAAAGAACGATCGACAACTCCATCAAAATTTAACCACGCATAGAGGAAACAACTCTGAACATGATGCTTCATTTCCGGTTGTCGGAAATTCAGTTTCAGTTTTTTCCCTTAAGGTTAGCGGCAGACGGAAAGAACGATCGACAACTCGATCAAAATTTAACCACGCATAGAGGAAACGACTCTGAACAAGATGCTTCATTTCCGGTTGTCGGAAATTTAGTTTCAGTTTTTCCCCTTAAGGGTAGCGGCAGACGGAAAGAACGATCGACAACTCCATCAAAATTGGACCACGCATAGAGGAAACAACTCTGAACAAGTTGCTCCATGTCCGGTTTTCGGACATTTTTGTTCAGTTTTTTAAAAATTCTTTACTTTCCACAATTTGCTACTTATGCCGAATTATAATGTGTTTTCTAGGGGTCTATACTTAATTCAAGACGGAGCGCCGTAGCGCGAAAACGCAGCCGGTCGCGCGCGTGAGCGCGCGTCTCTTGTCCCTAGTAAATTAAATAGTTTATGAAAAAAAGAAAGACTCCGACGAAATATCACAAAAAAAAAGACGAGATTGACGAAGGACACGATTGAATGCAAACACAGTCGAGGCGATTATTTGAAAAATATTTAATAATAAACATTGACAATATACAGAGAAAATACGCCATAAGAAGTCGCTATGGGATTAATGAGAACCTAATAACTGGTCCAGACTTAGAAAATATCATCAAATCAGACAATGATAGAGGTGTATTTGCACGTTCGACACCTTGTATTTCTATTTGTATTTTATTGTTATTATCATTATTAATATTATTATTATTATTATTATTATTATTCGCAACTAAATGTCGATTTGTTCATACAGCTTGAATCTCATATTCATGTGTGAATGTGTGTCCGTATTTGTGTGTGTATGTGTGTGTTTGTGTGGGTATATTTTATTTGTGCCAACTTTCGGACAAGTATTGTTTCATTAATTCTCGTAATATCCACGTCCACGTGGCGACATCAGGGTGAAAATTCCCGAAATGACTTTTTTAATATTTCTTTTTCCATCTTTCTCTCTGTCTCTATCTATGCACCGTCGGATTACAATTAGACATTATTTTCCTCGTATTTCCTCGTTATTCCGTTCGCAAACCGTATACACTGCGATAAGCCGAGAAAATGAAAATAAAAAACAAACAAAAATTACCAGTGGCGTAGCTATTCAATTGTTAAATCACTCGGTTTTTTGTTGTTCGTTTTATTCATCGTTACTCTCATTTTTTACCCCCGCGCTATACACTACGATTACAAGAGCGCCACTTGCGCTATTTCGAGCTCAGTCTCGAATTAATTTCGGGCCTGCTGCTGCCCGTTTCGTTCGCCCATATCTGTGGACTTAACTTTTACACACTCATGCGTCATCCATGCGTTCAAAAAACAAAAAATGATAAACGCTACAATGTCATGGAACGTGCCGGCGCCTTTCTTCTTGTTTTCTCGCGATTTTTATTTCTTTTTTTTTTTTCATCCCACGTTATATTCTCAAATAATGCTCGTCGTCGTTGATCGACTCTCGTGAGCATCTTGCTACTTGAAAAAGAAAGCAATCAAAAGATCGATTCGAAATTGCCTTGGAATGAAAAGAAAAAACGAAGAAAATACAAACAGGCGAATTGAGAAAATGATATTTCTTCTGTTTTTTTTCATTCAACTTTTGAATTGGCTGTTTCGATACCGGACGGCCGATCGGAAGTCCGAAAAATGATTTTTCTTCACGTCGGATGATTCGTGACAAGAGATAGAAATCATACGAGAAAGGAGATTGAAGAATTTTTCTTTAGCCACGAATTTCGAGATCCACGCATTTTATCCATTATTCATTAAATCGGACAAGTACTCTACAAAAAAATGAAAAGATTTTTTTTTACATCGTACACTAGGATATGTTGCTTCGTACTATGTGGATTCACATGACGCAAGTCCATAGTTATTCGTTAACTACATTTCATTTTTTATTCGCTCGCTTACGCTTTCTTCGTCCTTAAAGATTTAAGATTTGAATCTCGTTATGGTGTGGTGTGTGTGTCTGTGTATCATTGAGAATATTTTACATTGCATCTTTTGAAATATTTATGACGATTTTTATCTATAATCGTTAGAGCGAACGTTTCAGTAAATTAATATCGAGAGGGAGAGAGAGAAGGAGAGAGAGAGAGAGAGAGAGAAAGAGAGATTGAGAGCAAGGTATGGCCCTAAACGATCGTTCTAAATCTCCGAGTCTCCTCATTCGCCACTTAAATATGTTTAATATGCTTTATATAATTAGCAAGTATACGATTAGTTCTCGTTGCTCGTTTGCAATCGAGGATGAGACGAACGAGGAGGCCAATAAGGGATGAGGTCAGAGTTTATCGTTTTACGGTATACTAGCTTCTCGTTTGTATCTTTCAGTGGTTATCTTCATCTTTTTTCTCTTTAATCGCTCATTATACGTAGGCCTCTCGAATGAACGAACTACGACGAAACAAGAACAGCGTCCGTAGGTTTCTTTTTTTTTTTATAGAAACAATTGTGCACGTGCGACAAGAGAGAAAACGAAAGGGCTAACCGAGAATTGTCTTTGTTTTTTTTTTGGTGAACAGGCCAGCCTCCTTATTTTTCAATTTTTTTTTTCCATTATCCTTACAGCACTCGCGTTTCTATTGTTTTGAGCTTGAACTTACTCTAGCTGCTAATTAATCGTTATCCTAACGGTAGAGGTAATAATGACGAACAAGTGTAAATTGTAATTACAGTATTCAATATACAAGGGTGAAAAACCAGAGCAACAGAGGGGAGGGTAAGTTTGGTGTTGTCACGAGCTTCGTCTACCTCGTCCACGTATTTTCACTTCTCTTCGAATTTCGGACTTTTATTGCCGCCGTTATCTTGCTTTATCGAAAATTCGAATTCGCCCAGAGAGCTCGAAAATTATCACGAATAACACGGGATTCGAGAAGGTTGACCGATCGAATTTGCGAGTAAAAGAAGAAATGATACTGATTGTGAGTTCTCCGCGACGATGACCGTGGCAGTTTAGATTTCGCGCGAAGTGATTACGAGAGAATGCGCGGGAGTCGATCGATCCTGCGGACGAAGCAGGGATGAACACGATCGTTTCCGATAAGCTGTGATCACAAGGAAGCTATGCGATTGGTCGAATCGTGATCATTCGCCGTGATTTTTCGAATACTTTTCGCAAAAATTAGATTAGGCTGTCGGTCCGTTTGATCACCATAAACGGCGGAAATCATTAGTCACTTTGGCTCTCCCCCGCGATAAAATGAACATATTTTGCCCTGAACATTCGCCGATCCCGCGAATCCTTTGGATTCCGTATCAAAAAGCGTTTCGAGCGTGGAAAATAAACTCGAAATTATCCCCTAGAGTTTTCCATTCACGTTCATCCTTCTCGGATACTTTTCATTTTTTTTTTTTTCACAAATAGAGTGTAGAAATTTTAATTTACGATTGTTCATTTCCGACTGTGATTTAGGGTTCTACGACGATTATTACATTTTTCAACGTTTATGACGAGTATGCTCGCTTCCTGGACTAATTCTGGACTTTGTTGCATCTTTTGCGGTCTGATTTTGTATGCTCAAGTTCCCTTTCGCCACCGCCCGACCCCTAGGTTTTATTTACATCCGTCACCGCGAGTTTAATCTTTCTTTTTCTCTCCAGCATCCTTTATGGCGTTTTGTGAAAACCTCGTGAAAGGCGATGGCGATAATGCGTGAATCCTGTGACAGATTTGGCTATTTTGGTTCATCTTTTCATCTCACGCCACGTTCTCGTTATTTTCACTGTTACATTTTTTCGTTTTTCGCTTTTTCTTTTGCATTTACGAAATCTCTCGATGGCTCGCCTCGTATTTGTTTGTTTTTCTTCTCATTATTCACCCATTTTCCCCTCACGCTCTTACGCGCAACAAATGCGCTCGCTGCTTCAAAAGGGTGGGAAGGAAACGGCGGGAGGGGGGAGGTCCTTAAACTTTATCACTCACTAGGTCCAGAGGTATGTGCGTACCATTTTCTTTTTTTTTTAATATCTTAAATACACGGATCTGAGAACACGTTTTATTTTCTTCTCATCAACGATTCGCTCACCATTTCCGTTGAAGACGTAGCTTCTCGCCGAGCCATTTTGCAAATACTTAAAAATTATTGAGATTCTACGAGTGTGTATGTGTGTGTTTGTTTGTGTGTGTGTGTGTGTGTGTGCGCGCGCGTGTCGGTTTCCGCTTTTTAACTTTTACGGGTGTATTTTTTTCTTTTTTTCATTTTTCTTACGTATTTATATGTCATAGAAAGGGGCGAAAAAAAAAACGAAAAGAAGAAAACGCGTCATGTGTCGCTTAAACTTAAAATAAATAAATTACGATGAGGATTTTTTCGCGATCGTAATCGCGTGCCGCCTCTTTCGCCGAGTTATTATCATTACTATTATTCATTATTAATATTATTATTTTTCTTTCATTCTTTTCCATTAAATTACGTACAGAATCATCGCTCGTAACCTGTTGAACTTTATTCGCGTTCGCTTATATATATGTATATATATATATATAAATATACATAGATGCATATATATACTATCTTGATTTCCTTCGAAATTCGAATTGGAGAAAAACAAAATCCGGCGATTAAATAAATCGCGCAATCGAAATGATTCCTTCAATGATTTTTGAGCCATCTTCGAACAACCTCTCTCGTTATCCAATGCAATTACGCATTTTTGTATTTTTGCTTTCAAAACTGTCGAAAAAACCTATTTTCAATCTTTCTCTCTCTCTCTCTCTTCCTTTGACCTCCCGAAGATCGAGATTTATTCGGTGATATGAAGCTTTTCTTCCCCCTCTCTCTTTCGGCCCTCTGAATATCAATATTTCCCTATCGATACTGCTATTATTTCTTTTCTCTTTCATCGATTCTGTTTGCCGGATTAGTCAGAAAAAAATGATGTAAAAAAATACGTAACTTTAATAGTAATAATAATAATAATAATAATAATAATAATAATAATAATAATAATAATTAATAATATTAATAGAGAGTACAGTGATTAGAGAGTTGAAAAGAGTTCGTTTTGACTAGACCCTGTTTCCCAGAATCCGGTACGTTCGGTCTAGCGTCTCGTACTTGTTTTTTTCTTTTTTTTTTGTAAAACTTTTCTCCATTTCTTCCTTCGTTCCATCGAGTCGAGTGTAGCGGTAAATTCCGATGAAACTTACGATTGGATTTTGAAAGGAAAAAAAAAAACGTTTTGTCGCTGTGTTGTGAATTCTCCGCTCGTAAATTCCATCGAAACGAATTTTGTGCATTGGCTCTATCACAATATTCCCTCGATTCTAGTGGTCTCTTCTTTCCCCTCGTACAGAATTTGAACAGATGGCTCTTGTTGTTGGTTATTTTGTCATTCATCAATTGATTAACTCTAAAAAAATCTTATCTCACCGTTGGGGCACGGGGTAGGGGGCTCGGGGGTAGGGTTATTTCGTTTTTTCGTTTTTTCTTCCTTACGATATCAGGGACTTTCGCCGAGACGAATTACACACACATATTTGGCATAGAAATCTACCAACTTACGCACATAACTAACGTCTATCTAGCTACCTCGAAGTTGCTCCATTTTCGCGGCTCAGTTTTTCTTTTTTTTATTTTTCTCACTTTTTCTGCTATTATTTCTCATCCGACTCTTGGTTTATTCCTCCTTCGCTGACACGACTGTCGTTCACGGGAGATTTTATTGTTTTTCTTTTTTTTCTAATTATTATTCGTCGCCGGGTAATCCGGTGAACGCCCGATAACATCAACCTGAGAGACGGTGCGCGTTTCGTGTGTGCGTTTCATTTTCCTTCCATTCCTTTTTATTTATCCTCCTCGCTCTCTCGCTCGCACTCGTCTATCTCGTGCGGTAAATTGATCGCGAAATTTAATAAATAATTATCATCGGCGGTAAATGAGGATAAAAGATCGCGACTCGCCGGAAGCGGATTTCTTCATCTTTTTTCCTTTTCTCTTTTGTTGCATTCCCATTCAATGATTATACAATTATTTTACAATTTGGCGACACCCGGATCGAGCAATAATTACCATTTTTCTTTCGGCTCTCAATGATTTTTCCCTCCCCGCTTTATCCGTCCGACTGTCGTGCGAATTCTTCGATACCGGGTGGAAAAAAATTACACAATGTATATATATATATATATATGTAAATTGTGTAATTTCTTTCCAGACATGAAAAAAAAAGTTTGAAAAAATCATAGCGCATTTTTTTTGTCGTTTTCTTTCGTCGTATAGTCTTGGCGTGCGATTATTAATTAATGAGACAATTTGAGTATCTTCGTCGAGAAATGTTCTCCCTCGCGATCGGTCTTCTCGTCACCACGACGTTCTCGTCGTTTTCCTTTTTTCGGTTCTCCCATTTTTCATTCTTCTCTCGGAGATGATTTCAAGGTCGTTTTCTGGTCATGATCTGCTGTACCGTAGGCACACGACGAGCTTTGTGGCGTTTCATTGTCGCTTCTTAATTTTTTTTTATACGTTTTTGTTGTTGTTGTGGTTGTTGCTTCTTTTAGTAAGGCGTGAACCTGTTGTAGCCGCCTCTGTACACCGTCGCCTGTTGGGAATACCAATATTTATCTTACTTTTTTCTTCACGATTTTTCAGAGTATTTTAGTTGTTTTTTTTTGTCAAAAGCAAATTTGGGTTTTGCATTCAGCGATGAAAGTACAGTGAGAGAGTGAAAAAAAGGAAAAATCGAAAATCTGACGTAGAATTATTGGCGTGAGGAAAATTACCCCGTATCCAGCGACTGGACCGATACTATGCCCGAGATAAGGATCCGCGTATTCACGTCCGTATCTGTAATACGTTGAAAAAATCGATGAGCATTAATGAGCAAAGATGAGGTGACAAATAAAACGGGCATTTCGCCGCGTTGAATCAATCGTAAGTAGGATTTAGAAAATAAGAAAGATATGGAAATTTTCGTGATGGAGAAAATACGAGGAAATCCGAAATAACGTTACAAACACTCGGAAAGGTTTTCTTTTGGTTTTTTTTTGTTCAGATTTTAGAAACGGGAGTTGGAGGATCTTGGATGGTCTCGCTATCGTCCTCGTATCTTCGACTACGCAAAGCTCGACCGAGTTGTCTACGCGATCGTCTGTAAAAAATGCATCGAGAGTGAAAAGAAAAGAACGAAAAATTGCGTCGTAATATCGAAAAGATGCCATGCGAATGAATACGCGAAGGAAAATAAAATGTATGACATTTGCAGAATGATGAGATAAGTGGATTTTGATATCGTAATTGCAGTGTAGAAAATTTGTAATTACGATTAAAAATAAAAATTATTTCATCACGAATAACGAAAATAATTGAAAACGAATCGATACTATTTACGACGTATACAGCAGTATTTATAATTAATAATCAAAATAGTGTGCATAACTGATGAACGAAAGCTCCAATGCAACGGTTTATCATGTGGTTTCAGTCGTTCATCGTGGAAAAATAAAGATGGATGAGTTTGGTGGGAAAAAGAGAACGAGAAAAAAGAGAACGAGACAGCGCTGGGAGCATCGAAGGTGGAGATGATGACCGAGAGTCTGTGCACGATCTCGATTGTTGTGCGGAACGTGCTTCGAAGACGAACAAGGATCATAAAAAGAATAAACGTTGTACGGAGAAAGTCTTCACCACAGACGCGTCTCTGCTCTCTCGCAATTCATATTTATTGTCAAAATCGACAAAGAGTCTGTCTACGTGAGGTAAAATGCAATTTTTCGTTAAATCCATTAGCATCAAGACTCTACGAAAAAGTTTTATAAAAAGTATCCGTCGAGGAAACTCGTTTATTCCGTTTCGCACGAATATTCGCAAAAAATCATTATCGTCGGTTAAACGTTCGAACAATCATCAACGGTTCTTTACAGAGGAGAAAAAAGTCATTACCACGTGTGAGAATCTTACCCCGCGATTGCTGCGTATCCTGCGACCGGTTGTGCCGCAGCTGCAGCTGCACCATAAGCTCGTGCAGCTACGGCTGTGTATGTCGCTGCCGCGGCGTAACTAGCCTGTTGTGCCGTTGACAATGGTGTCTTCAGTAGTGGAGAAGCCGCGGCGGCTGCTGCCGCTGCCTGTAACAACCACAACCCGCCATGCAAGCTCAAGCAAGCTCCGAGAGACAACTAAGTACACGCCCAAAGAGGGCTCAGGGTTAAAGGGGGGTGGGGGTGGTTGGTTGGTGAATTAAGGGTGCACTATAATCGTAGCAGTCTCGTGTTCTCAGAGGTGACGAGTTTTCTTGGTTCAAAAGAGCTCTATACATGTACGATAATACCGTTCTATAAAAGGTAAGGAGCTTGGTTTCTTGGCTTTACTGCGTGATTTTTTTTTCCATTTTTTTTTTCCACCACTATTACTCGACGAGGAGCAAAGTACAATTTTTCTTTCCGTCCACGTGAATGATGTAAGTTTCTCTGAAGTGAAATTCGATTTTAATCATGAATACGAATTTTTTGATGACATTGAACATCGCTATCGAAAATTTAACAACTCGAATCGTCGAAAGATCGTTTTTCAAAAAGAGGAAAAGGTCGGAGCATCAAATTATATTTCGCTCGTCATCGGCGACAATCTAGAGTTCCGGGGCAACAATTCGCACGTTCAATTTTACTCAATAATACAGCACTTATCTTTGGAATGTATTATAATATTTACATGGTGTTTGGCCCAATTATTTGGAGGATATTACGAATGCCGTTATACTCTCGTATGGTATAAGGTTTTACTATGCATTTGATAATATGTATACACATATTAGCATTAACAATATCAATGGAACAAGGAAAATAACAGTCGGCAACGTAACATTAATAAATTCGAGGACTATGTGATGTTTTTCATGCGCGGGGTGTGAGAAGACCTCGATGATAATGATAACAGCCCGTCAAAGCCCTATTTTCGATCTATCGATTTGAACGACCGTGAGAAGGAAATTTATTCACAACGAGGAGGAAAAAAACCGGTTCCCTTCAATTTTATTCACACTTTGACGACGAAAAATGCGATGAAAATTTAATTCCTTTCGTATCTCGTAGCTTTCAGTCTCGTTGAGCTTATATTTCGACTAGAGGGTCGAGAAACGTGGGAGAATTTCACTTTCGCGGGGAAAGGAAAAAACAAGGAAGAATTCATACGAGCCCCGCAAAATTAATCTCGACACGAAAGCTGCTTAAGTCGTCGCAAGCGTCCCCAGCAGCGGAGAAAAGCTTCGGAGGAATTACTCGCGAGTGTTTATGTCGACTTTAATAACGATCTTTTTTCAAACAAATTTGTCTCTTTTGTTTCTCTCACCGAGGGTGCAAGTTTTATCACAAAAGTGGCGAATCTCCTTTTCTCTCAACGAACTATATTTCCATTAAAATCATAAGCGACTGTTTCTTATCCGCGCTTTTCAGATTACTCACAATTTCGCGATTCAAGAGTTTTCTAGTGAGAATAAATTGGATCAGCTGGTACAGCGCGGTTGGCAAATGGATAATTATCACTACAGCCGAGAAAATCGATGAACTTTCGAATTTTCTTCGACGATCGAATTAAACGTTCGAGAAAATAAAACGAACAAAAACGCCGTGTCTCTCGTAAATTCGAAAATACATCGAATAATCCCCCAGCTTCTCCTGCTCCTCTGGCTATCGGAAAACTCGTACTCGAGGCAAAGCAGAAATGACGATTAACGATGTCGCGTGTTTGAGTTACGACCGGCTTACGAAAGTTCCTGGGGGGACATGTAATGGAAAGCTCACCAAGGATTTTGCAAATATATACATCCCTCGGCCGAAAACGAAAGATATCGAGATGGAACGAAGACGAGGTGGAATCTAAGGTGCGGGGGGAGTGAAGGACAGCACAGAGAGGAGCGAGCGTGGAACGGCGCATGAGTGTACATCTTGGATTCTCGTTACGCCCTCGCTGTCCCGGTGGGTTACGAGAGTCGGATAGTTTTTCAAAAAGAGAAAAACGACTCGAGGGTGTAGCTGCGAGTTCGTTGCTGGCATTCGACGCCAGAGCGGATTATAAGAGATGTACTACCGGCACGTGTACGTATCTACACGGACATTTTGTTGACGAATGTACGTTGAAAAGGCTGAAAGGATGAAACTCGTGGGTGCTTTTTTAGAAATCCTCCAATGGACGATGGGGGTCCGCTGCGGGGTTAAAAGGTCGATGGAAAAAAGAAGTGGAAATAACCAGAGAGACTTTATCGTAGATGGGATATGGAGCCTGAGAGATGAACATTTCGGTTTTTAATGAGTTCGCACGGTCGGATGTAACCTTTTGATATTAAAGCACGCGGTTTCGTAATTTCGCCCCTGTTCGGACTGAGATGAAACTGCGCGACGGCGCTTAACGAGCGTGCGAATCTTCTCGGGTGAAACACTGTTTTTTTGAAAATTTTTTCTTCATCGTACTCGACGTTGAAAAATGGATATATATTCGCTGATAATCTCGCTAGAGAGTCGCGCAACGGGGTACGTTTTACGACCGCCGGTAAAGTAAATTTCATCGGACAGTGATCTGGAAAATGTACTCCGCCGACCGTCTCGGATTCTCGAGCAAAGAAAAACGGAAAATTTTGTTTCCCTTTAATGATTCTTTGGTCTTTTTTATGGAGGTTTTCGAATGTCTCCTAAACGAGGAATTTCATCTTTCGACGTTTATTTTTCATTTGAAAGGAGCAGCCACGAGAATTTCATTTCGTCGGGAGGAAGTCGGAGGACAACTTGCGCCACGGACGACAGGTAATATACCTACGGTCAAAGAGGGTTAAAAGGTTATCCATATGACGTGTAACGAGTATACGTGACCTTGTTTCCCTGCCACCATCTATCTTCGTGGGATTCTATCGCGAGCTAGGGACCACCCGTCGTGAAAAGGACAGACGGAAGGACGCGAAAGCTTCCGCGATTCTTCCTACCCCATCCTCGAATGCAAGAGGAAAGCAGCAAACTCGAAATCGCGAAAAATTATTCTTATTTTCATCTTCTCGAGGTCTCTCACAGTTCGCCGTTGTTATTTAGTTTAGTTTTTTTTTTTTTGCTAAGTTTATGGCAAACAATATCGCGATTTACACATCGATTTTGCGGCTACGAAAGACTTTGATGATGCAACGAGATTGTTCATTGAACGACGTGTCACAGTTGGACAGTTCGTTTGTTCAAACGTCGAGAATTTTGCGATTTAAAAATCGCAAATTCGAACGTCAAAAGTATTCCGAACATCAAAGGCCAAATTTGTTTTTCGTTCGAATTCATCATGAAAAATCGAATGAAACAATTGTCCAACTTTGACTTTTCCCGAAATTTTGGAGCCACAGTCTCTGTGGCCTTGACGATCTAATTCTATTTTTTTTTCTATTACTCTCAATCACAATGAGGGAAAGAGTCTTCGTTTGTGATAACTTTGAGCTAACACAAATATGGGAGAATAAAAAAAAAATGATAAAAATAAGGTGGAGAAAGAGAGGGTGATGGGTAAAAACTTGACGAATGAGAAACTCGATGGTCCCCAAGCGAAAGATCGATTTTGTGATGAAAAAAAAAATAAACAAAATTGAAAAAAAGTAGTCAAAAAAGAGCCAACAGTGCCACTCGACTCTCGCCCCGTTGATGGGCCGAGAGCGAACGAGTGATGATAAGTGGAAACTGTGCGAGGGAAGAACGTGTGTGAAAAAAATTAAGTCATCAACATATTTATGCTATGTCAAGTTGCTAAAATTACTCCGAAGCAAAAAACCAACTTTCGAAGAATCAACGACAACGAGAAGGATTACTGAGGGCGGAAAATTGCGACAAAAAACAAACCCATCGACTTTTTCTCTAATAGACAAAACTGCATGAGACCTTGAGGAAATTTTCAAAATTCAAAATTTTACAAAAAATCAATCTCCAAAAGTAATTTTTTTTCTACTAATCGTGCCTCTAAATCTCTCGAAACAAAAACCGGAAACACGCACGAATTACGAAATAGTAGGCTCAAGATAAATAGAATTTGAAAAAAAAAACAAATCGTTGATGAAAAAAAAATGGTCCTTCGAGACGTATTATTAGAAATTGAAATTTCGTTCGTCATTTGTCAAATGAAAAATAATTCACCCCGTCGAGATTACTGATCGTACGATTGAAAAGGAAAAAAAAACAAAATTGAAAAGTGGCGGGTTGAGAAAGAAAATTCCTCTAGTTCTCACATTGGCAATTTTACAGGATTATAAAAAAAAAAAACGTAGATATAGAAAAACAGATAAGACAGATGTTTATGCAAAAGACGAAGTAAATATTCAATTAATTATCCGTACCTCCAGAGCGGGCGCTTTAGCCTGAAACACAAATGGCAATTCTGAAAATAAAGACTTGAAAACGATGGCACCCGCTCGCGACAAAAACAGAAGAGAAAAAAAAATGACAAATCGTCATTTCACCAATCCTACGGGGAGACTTTATCGTTCGGGCAAAATCATCGTCGCATTAATTAATTATAACGCGGGGTACGAACGGAAACGAGACAACGAGCATGGGGGAGGAAAAATGAAGAAAAGAAGAGCGAGAAAAAACAGAAACGATACGCTCAAGCATGTGATTCGTGCGATGATCGAAACGAAGCTTTTTCTTTCTGTACAATAATTATGTCGAATCGTTGTTTCGTAATTGGGCATTCGAAGCAATTTCTCTCTTTTTTTAAATCGAATATTACGATCTAATTAGCGAGGGGAAAAAAAGACCAACATCAGCGAATGAAAAACCATAATGAGCGACACCGGTTTTCGTATTCTTCATTTGTTTAATTACGACAATTAATATTTAACCCGGCAGGGAAAAAATATTTCGTAGCTCATAACGTTCAGTCGCTGACGCTACCGCGCTAATTGGGTATGTGGGTACGTGATGACTTTTCGGGATAATTAATAATTAATTATGCAAGCTTTGAAGAAAATGTGTTCAACTAACGTCGTCTGTTGCTTGCGGCCATTCCAGCTGTATAATATTCCCCGATTACGCTTTAGTTGCATTATTTTCATATTTTTTATTTTTCATTATTAACTGTTGTCTCGATTATTTTATTTTTCATTTTCATACGGTTTAATGATATTTATACGTCGAACATTCGAAAGAAAAATGAAAACGAAATATTTGCGATGTATAATCGAAGAAATAAAAAACGATCCGTCGAAAATAGAAATTCGTGATGAATTTCGAACGGGAAAATTGTAAATTCGTTTGCTCAAGGGGCTCGGACATTTCGACACGAGGAAAGAATAAAGTCGATCTGTTACGAAAATTGAATTTCGCGCGACAACGTTTTTCACGAAGAATACAAAGGAGTGGATTTTTTCTTTCGATTCAGCATTTTTATCTGTCGTTACAATTTCGGAAAACACGTTGAAACGTTTTTTTTTTCGAATTCGCTGGTATTTGCAAACAAAAAAAACCCAATTGCCGCGTCAGACGATACTAAGCTCGAAAACGAAAAAGAATAAAAACGAAAAATCGTTAACCAGCCTTCGAACGAATAAATTCAAATATTCGAAATCATTGCGCGAATTACAAAGTATTATTCTTGGCTCTCGTAATTCAGAGTGTAATTCTTACCTGGAGCCTGTAGTTTGGATCTTGCGTTGCGGCATGAGCTGCTAGGAAAGGATCGTAGTAAACGCTGCAAAGAGAAGCAAAAGTACACGAAGAAAATTATTAAAAATCCAACGGGGCGAAAGGGGGGACAAAAAAAAAGACGAAAAACAAAGTTCGCTCGATCTCATCGATCGTTTTATCCACGTGTTTTTTTTTGTTCGCAATCGAATTGCGATTCAAAAATCAGTGTTGTTCTGTCCTGTTCTCGTGTTTCTCGTTTGTTTCGGGGCGAAGAAAAAGATTTAAAAAAAAAATCCGTGTCCGATATTCGATCACCGAAGGCGACGTGAGAAAAAAAACAAAAGTTCAATAACATCGACAATTTTTTCGCCTCGTTTTCATTCTTTTTTCACAAAATCAGCGAGCCAAGTAGGCACAAGTTGCTGCGAGACAATGATATGCAGAGACAGATACAAAGAGAGACGTGCCAAACTTTCGGGCTCAGGCAAACGATGAAAAACGTAATCTAAACGAAAAACGAAAGCGGCAATCGCGTGCGATACCTTTGTTGCAGCGAGTCGGGACTATTTTTCAAACGATGCGACAAAGAAATTGGAGAACAGCGCAGAGATATCGAGAGGGAAAATGTGATGGTATTAAAAATGTATCCGGACGTAAAAAAAAAAAAAAACGATGGGAATTTTGGGGCGACTCGCTACGGTGATGTCGAAAATGTGTATTCGAATAATGAGTGCTACGAGCAATGGGAGATATACGGATTGTGCGTGATTTTTTTTTTTTTTTGAGTATTCAGTCCGAGCGATTAGTGTTGCACGCAGTGTGATGTGAAAAAAAAACAACATACAGGGGCGTTGACGGTATTTTTTTTCTTTTTTTTTCAAAATACCGAAAACGCTTTACTCACGCAGGTGCAAAGGGATGCAGGGCTGTTGCAGCAGCCGCTGCTGCAAGCGGCCCTGGATTACGTGCCAGAGCTAATGCAGCAGCGCCAGCGGCTCCTGGAAATGCGGCTCTCGCTGCGCCCACTCGTCCACGCTGTATGGCGACGCCTCTCAATGCCGCAGCTGTAACAAAACATGCCATCGAACGGCCTACCTTGTAATTGACACACTCTCCCACGTGACAGACAGGTACGGTTCCAAGATCCTTATTGCCGGCTGTATCATTTTTATTGCTAATTTCTTGTTTTTATTAAAAAAAAAATTTGAAAAAAAAGAGAGAGAGAGAACGTGACGAAGCACGCGAGACAGCGGCACAGCATCGTTCATCCCGTCGGAAGATTAGCAGCGGCAGCAGCAGCAGCAGCAGCAGCAGCAGCAACAGACATCACCCGGATGGGATTTTTGTTCGAGATGGGGATAGTTTTTGGTGGAATTTTTTTACTCAAAATGATGAAAAATTGAGAAATTTTCGAGAAAGAAACGACCAAGGACCAAAGTCCGACGAGGGAAGGGTTTGAGCTTTCGGCGAACGCGAAAACTTGTACTTGAAAAACTGTCTTTTTCAAATCGGCCAAAAAGTATGGGGAAAAGAAACGGGAAAATCGCGCGCGCGAGACTCGAGGGGATTTTTCTTTTCGAACGTAGGAAATTTCGCTCGAAATTCTCAAAATCGTATTTGGGAATACGTGGGATTGTCTCGAGTCCATCGTTGCGATTATTGAAATATAGAGGTCGTTAAAACCGTGGCCTTGAAATTGTCACTTCGATTCGCAGCGATTGTTACTTTTCAGGCTGATATTTTCGCGGTAAAATACGCATTGCCACCGGAAATGACGGACAGCAGCGAAGAAAAAGAGATAAATCCGTCGTGCGAAAATTTTGCAAAATTTTCACGAGATTCACACTCGATATTATCGCAAATTCGTTTTTCATGAGTACTCGTTGACATTGCACAGTTTCGATTGACGGATGCGTCAATTTCCTCGATGTTTATATCGAAAAAAAGAAAAAGAAAACCGACGTGTTAAAGGGGTGGAAAAATTGCAGTGGGAATTTAATTTGCCCCTTCGATGTTAAAAGATTCGATGTTAAATTTTTTTCTTTTCGGCTCACCTTTCAAAGCTCCGTCTACTGTCGGCAGCTTCTCGTCTCTGTGGCTTTTACGACCGTTCATGTTGGAATAATTACGACAATTAAAAATTAAGAAAAAAAAAAAGAAACGAAAAACAAAATCGGACGAGAATACATAAATGATCAAGTTCGCAAATTCAATGCATATCCGAGTGACACTTAGATAATCGAATCAAGCGCATTCCATGTGCTATCGGCGATGTGTATGAATGAGAAAAAAATCGATCCGGCGAGAGACGCGAACCAATTTTAGCCGTGTACTTTGTTATTCAAATTACAAGAACCGAGGCATCGTTCGTTTTTTCGTTTTCGATTGAAATCACATAAAAACAAGAGGAAACAAAACTTCACATCCGATAAAGAAAGAAAAAAAAAACAGTGGAGATTTGTTCTAAGCCACGAGACTGAAACATGCCAACACACGCTTTTTTTTGTGGCGGAGGTTTTTTTTTAAGGCTGGGGGGGGGGGATTAAACGGGGGAAAAAACATCGATAGTGCGTGCCTCGGATGACATATTTCTACAGAAAAATTATCAAGTGCCGTTGCATCATGGGGAGTTGGTTTTTTTTTTCGTGTTTTTTTTTCTTCTTTCGAGTGCGAGGGATTTTTTTTTACCACAACGAAACTAACGAGATGCAAATGACAAACGAACGAGTGTCGGAACAGTGGTTAACGCGTTTGTGCCCGCTTGGAGGAAAAATTGGTAAACCGAACAAATCGTTTCCGGATGTTTGGAATTTTTTCATTTTTATATCTTAATTTTCTCAAAAAAATCAAAGGCGAATTCGTCGATGAGTATCTGGCAGAATAAACGCATGTTTCTAGCAACTGTGACGAGAGCGATGCTGATTGTTAGTCGCTCGGAAGCGCGAAATTTGTCAAAATAAATAGTATTCGGGGTGAAAAAGAATGAAATCGTTTCCGCGTTTTACCAATTTTTCTTCGAGCGTGCGTGGAGATAAATTCGAGATCAACTTGCAATAATCGTGCACAGGCGATAGAAATCGGGATGAGGTCGACTTTGCGAGAAAAAAAACGGCTTTTTCTTTTTGTCGGGGGTGCAATGTGCAATGAGTATTTACGAAACGTCACTAAAACACACAATTATGACGGTTCGGGAAGAGAGAGAGAAAAGATGGAACGATCCGTGTAAATGCATGAAGAATTAGCGAGTGTCTGTGAATTCGTGTTCTTTCAAATATTGTCTGTGTTTTTGTGGTAAATGTTTCACGATGAGAGAGATTCGGGAGTGATTTGGAGACTGGAATATTTCGCGAGAGACCGGACCATGAGTGACCCCCTACGGAAAACCAAAATTCGGAAAATTGCGTTGACGCAATTCCATTTTCAAAAATCGTTCGAGTCAAAAATTCAATCATCAAAAAAGTCTCCGCGAAATCGATCATCGAGGCAACAGGCACGATAAAAACATGCATTCTTTCGCGCGCTTGAGCTTGAAAGATTCATGACGCCCAAACGTGACAAAAATACGGTAAAACCGTCCGAATAATTTCGAAACGAGAATGACGTAAATTTTGGTAATTTTTTCGCATGGCTTTGTGAATCTTTTTTCACCGACAGCGTCGAGTATTTCGGCGACAAATAGCAAATATACGTTTGAATTATGATTTTCCGTAAGGATGAAAAAAAAAAAAGAACGAGAGATGTCGTTTTTGATGATTAAGGGGAGGAAAGGTGATTTCTTTTTTTTCTTTTTTTTTCAAAGATGGACGGTACCTCCGTCTCGCGGCTGCCCTTGGCGCGAGAACGAGGGGCGTTGCTGCCGGTGACGGCGTTACTGCGGCTGCTGCTACAGCGGCTGCTGCGGCCGCCGATGGTGCCGCTGCCCCCAGCCAACTCCATGGCATCGCCGGCAACCTGTATCCTGTCAAAAGAATTAGTGCAATCCAGGTCGATAGCCCGAGACCCTTCGAAATTCGACTTTTCAATCTCCAATTTCGACATTCGCACCTTTCAATTTCTCTACTCGTTTGTTCGTTTGTTACTCGGAGAAATTTAGTTTTTTTTTCTTTGTTTCTCGTTGGCGGAACGGTGGTCGTTAGTCTGGCGGGGAGATGACGTTGGTGACTCGATCGCTGCATTTGTTTTACCCAAGATCCTACGTTCAAGCCGCGATACCCCACCCGTTTTCCCTTTTGTGTCATTTTTTTTCAACGCCGCGACGCTTCGGAGTATTACTTTAAGGTAGTTCTATCGTTAGATTCAAATCGAGAAATTGTTTTGCAGTTTTTCTCACATACAAAATGGTTCGCGGGCTTCAGTTAAATAAGAAAAGTTGTTGCAAATCGACTAAAGAACAGCATACTCCAAATTCACGGTCATCCCAGGTGATATGTGCTTGCTCTATAATTACAAAAATTGAGAAAAAAATTTTCTTAAGATTTTTTTGGAAAACTCAAGAAATCTTCTTTGATGTTGCATAAAAATGTATGCAAAGTTTTAGAAGGCTTCACCACGTAGAAGCCAAGATATTCATTGATGAAAATGCAACTTTTAACACGCGCTCTTACGAGAGACTACCGAAAATTGTGATTTTTACCAATAAATATCTCAACTTCCACGTGGTAAAACCTTCCAAAATTTATTACACACGTATATATGACATCAAAGAATACGTATTCAAATTTTCAACAAAATCTTAAGAAAACGATAAAACGATAGAACTACCTTAAGGACCGCGTTCTTTTTCTCCGCACCGCCATTGGTAACCGAAAAATCGATCGTAAAGCCGATCTTACCGATCGAAGGTTAACATGGAAACGTCTCGTTGAAATGAGTCAAAGGGCGGAGAGGGTTAATAAATTTATCAGGGGATTTATGGAAATTGCACGATGGCACAGAACGGTGAGCGTGCTTCGCGCGTTTCGTTGAACCTGACGCGAAGATCGAACGTATAGTCGTGAAAGCAGGGTGCTGCTGGGAGTAATTAATATGATAGAATTGCACGTTTGAGACGCGAAGGGAGTTGAGCCGAGTGGATGCCATGATGGCTGATGACGAAGGGGTAGTTTGTTCAATAGAGTTTTCGGTACGGGCGCGAGGGTTGAAGGGGTTGCTCCGGGGTCGAGACTGGCTCAACCATCGGCGGTTGGAGGGGAAAGGAGCAGCGCAGAGAGGCTGCAAGAGGGTGAATAGACGAAGGGTTGAGGCGCTGAAGAGCAAGGTGGAAATAGGAGGGTGGGAAAGGGGATGAGGGGATGTGGGGAGTTCCGGGGAAGGAGGGGGGGTTTATACGCGGGCAGGGTTGCTCCGAGCGATCAATAAATGCCGGTGTTGCCAGCAAAACCTCCCCTGGACCACTTTCATCCCCCTTCGACCCGACTCTCGTGTAAAACCATCCCCCCGCGTCTCCACCTTCCTCCATCCTCCTCTCCTCCCGCTCTTTCAACCCCTGCGTACCCCCCGGCTTTCGTTTCTTTCTTACGCGATTGCGAATTCTCACCCCCGAACGCCTTCGGTCCCGCGTCGTTTTCAACCCCGTCTATACCGTGTCCAAGTTTTCATCTCGCGAACGAAACCACCCCCGTGCTGTATCCACCAACGCGCTCTCCGCTCTTCTCTACCCTTTCCGGCCTCAAAGATCGGAAAACGCGATTGAAACGTCTGTACTCGGGGATATTGTAAAAATTTATTCCACTCGAACTGCGCGTGATGAAACAACAATACGCGACGTGAAATACCTCGTCGAGATATTCCGCGTCCCGTTCACTTTTTTTCCATTCTCCCGCGAATTTATAAGCGAAATATTATCGAAGAATGGAAAATTCTCCGACTCTGTTCGATGCACTTGGAATTTTTCCTATTTCGCCGTTTTTTTCATGAATTTCCATACGCGTTATTCTCAATTCGGGGCGCTTTTCGTCTCGAATCTCGCGCGAAAAATCGAAAATCATTTTCACCGTATGCGTTCGTAGGAAATTTGCGCTTGGGATGACGAGAGGCAAATTGGGAATGTGGCGAGATTGATTCTGTTCGCGAACAGCTGCCAAGAGAGAGAGAGGGCGAGAGGGTAGGCGGACCAGCAGGGGGTTGAGGTGTCGGTGGGTTCAAATGACAATGAACCTACCCTCTGGGCACAAGAGCGTCAAAGTTTGACGGATAATTAGAAGAGAAAGGCGGGAAGAAAATTGGGACGATTGTTAATAAAGGCGATAATTCGCCAGAGAGGAAAAGAATATTCGAAAAAAGGCAGTTTGTATTTCGCGTAACGTGAAAAATAAACGATCAAGTCTCGAACGAGTCTCTACCGGAATAAACGGAAAATGGAACGAAAGAAAAAAGAAAAAACCTCATTCGGATGCAAACTAGAGTCACAGTCATCATACGATTCACGAAAAAATATTTATCTCACGAAATTTCCAATACGTAACATTTTGATTTTTCAAACTTTATCGATTGTTCGATCAGCGAAAAAAGATCGTTCCTTCGATCAAACGGGCCTTAAAGTACAAGATGTAAAACAGGCATTGGACGAAGGAGAGACAAGTGCGATTCTAAAGTTGTGCGGTAGGAGGAACATCGCGCATTTTTATACCAGAAAATAGACAAATGTTGATCCATCGACGAGCACGTCGAGCGAAGGAAGAAAATAATGATTATTTTTACATCTGGAGAATCGTGGTGTGTTATGCTTCGTCGAGAGCTCTTAAGGCCCGAGATAACAAAGATCAACAGGGACGGGCACTCGTGCACTTTCGTCGAGTAAGTACTCTCAAGGATGTACAGCATGAGATGACGAAAAATAGCAAGTGACGGATGAAATTTCGTGCACTTATCGACAAGTGTGTGTCGGATTTTCAATGGGAGAAAAGTCTGAAGAATATTTCTTGCTATTCGTGCTTGAATTTAGTTCGATAATTAAACAATTTATATTTTTATTTTCGTCCTTTCGTCATTTCAACTATTTATTCGTGAAAACAAAATATTTCATATTCACGAAAATTGTGCTCGGACGTGAAATTCTCTAGAGAAAAACGTCTGAACGACGAAACGAAATTTTTACTTGTTCGTGATGCAATTTTGTGGAGCAAATGCATGTATGTTCCAGCTGTTACGAGGAACGAAAAATTACATTGTTTTTGACAACGATCGTCCATGCCTGTACATCCCAGTAGAGGCCCACCGGAAGTCATTCGAGAATCCATAAATATTTGAGGGATTGAAAAAAGATGCACAAACACGAATCCGAGCGTATTACCCGTGTATGTGCGTGTGTGTATACGAACATTTGTCCAAAAGAGCGACTAAAAATTGTGCGAAAATTGTGCATTTCCGTTTCAACTACAAAACGAATAGATTCAAAAAACCAACGTCGGTAGCTTTTTTTGCGCTGATTCCTCCGACTGACAAATTTTACCTCGCCCTGTAGAGTACAAAAACAGAAGAAGAAAAAAACGACAGACGTCGCCGGGACTTGAAAAGTGTGTGAAAAATCGAATGAAAAATCGTCCAAGCGTTTGGCATTGAGGAATAATTATTACGAAAAACCCCGGAAAGTTTGAGTTTCGTCGTTTCGACGAATTGGCGTTGAACCGCGGACCTAGCCTACGAAAACGGTGCGCAAAGAAAAAATCTATGATTTCGGTTGAAGAACCGGATTTTCCGCCTGGAAGGGAAGATTTTTTCCAGCAGGAATTGGACACGCGAGAGGAAACAGCTGTTTCCGAGACGAGAAAGAACACGATGCTCAATTGCAGTCTCTCGTCGTGGTATCGTCATCGTTTACGTCACAATACGTTGTTTTTCGTACTCTAGCAACAACGACAACAACAATATCAATAACACCCCGAATTTTCGATTTTTTTCTCCCTCTCCGAGTACAAAGTGAGAGAAAAAAAAGGGTCGGGAGGAGCGTGGATCGTCGAGCTCGGGGCGGGATCAAAAAACGTGACTATAAAATATGTTTTTGCATGGTTGGTGCTTGCACGCTTAGCGGTAACTAATTAATTTTCTAAGCAAATGCCAATATACGGTAAACATAAATATATATCGATATCTCTGATACGCACATATATGTATATGTTACAGTGTGTTAGACTAATTATAAAAATGCCAATACGTCCGTAGCAAATAAAAAACAAATAAAAAACCATTTTCTCCCCACTTCTAACGTCGCAAATCGGAGAAAAAGGTCTAAAAAAAAAAGAATTTCGAGACGCAAGCTCGCTCGGAATACCGACCGGAAAAAAAGGAAAACCAACGATGGAAACGTGCACGTGTTTGCCTTTTCATCTCTCTCTCGCGTTTTCCTTGTCAAACATGATGATAAACATTATACAGCGTTTGGGGAAATTCGATGCTCGTGCGACACACGAAAACAAATTATACGTTGTTATATGCACGACGATTGTTCGTTCGCGCGATGCTTTTACTCGGACAGAAAAATAAATAAGTGATCGAATAAACAAATCGAGAAGTTACCAAAAAAAAAAAAAAAAAACAATTCACTTTCCGGTCGTCTTTTTAATTAGTTACCACTAACAAGGCGTCACTTTGGAGCATGCAGCAACCTCGCCCGGCCACTTTCCCTCTCTCGCCAACTAACACACCGTGCCACGATCATTAAACATTAAATTCAACGGTAGAAAGAAAAAAAAACAAATTCTATTCTTTTCCCGTCGTTTCTTTTCTTGTTTTTTTTTTTTTTTTTTTTTCGCTTTGGACACCATCGAGTTCGTCCCCGGCGCCGCGAGTTACGCGCGACTGAAAATTCATTGACTCTCGTTTTCTTTTCTCCAACGCGGGCAGGCCCAAGGACGAACGGATGGCATTTTTGCTCTTTGCTCAATAAATTCGCTAATCGAGTATATATATATATGTGTGTGTGTGTGTGTGTGTGGGGGTGTGTGTGTGTGTGTTGCAGAATTTCGAGTTGTCAATGAAAAATCAAATGCCGAATGAAACTTTGAGATGAAAAGTATCTCGACGCGTTTCGATCCGAGGAGCCACCATGGGAGTCCATGGGATCCCTTGAATTCGGCCAATCGGACCCGCGCTCGTACTCGCGTACCACGAAGCGTCTCGGATTGGCCAAACTTAATTCGCCTGGATATTTATCACTCTGAAAATTCATCCAGCATCCGAGTCGACATTGTCGATGTTGAATTTTGGGACACGCTTTATATACATGCATATATATATTTGTGTTCGTATGTATATATATATATAGTATATAGATATATAAATAAATAAATAAATATATATATATATATATATGTATGTATATACCAAGTCACAGGTGAATCTCATATGAAGGCAAGCCAAGGCCACGACATGAGACGTGCAAATAAAAAAAAAATGTAATAATAATAATAATAATAATAATAACAATGAAAATAGTAATAATAATAATAATGATAATATATTAAAAAGCAATTAAAAAATTCTCTCCCAAAACCGCTCCAACCACAACCAAGCACAACCACAGGCAAGGTACGGGCCTTTGTCAACGAGACACAGTCATCAACCAGTGAATGTGGCGCATTACCGTGATTATTTTATTCGACATAGTGAGTATATATATGTATATACATATATATACACGTATATGTACTTATATCCATTTGTATATATATATATATATATATATATATATATGTGAATATATATATATATATTCATGTTTATATACATATAAGTAAATATAAATGAAAATACGTGGCAATATTCAGTGTTCAATCTCAAGTCAATTCAGTCAATTTGGCGTGATTCAATATTAACAGTTGCAGTAATAAAGAAATGTGTATACATATGTATATTTTTGAAAAATTAATATGCAATTTGGATGTATATCGAGAGGATTTTTAATGAGGGATGTCTTGGTGTCACGGATGCGAGGGAAAGTTTAGCTTTTTTCGTTGCAAAACATGTTTCTTGATTTTGGGGAGAAAAAGGAAGAATAATCCTCGAGAGGCAGCGGATTTGTCGCGAGATTTGGCGATTATTCAACGGTTTTTAACGTTTTGGGAGATTTTTCAAACGCGAGACGATCGCTTGGAGAGCGTTTTTCTTTTTTTTAAAATGTTTTTCAACGTCACTGGGTCCGAAGGATGAGTTTGGTGTCGTGAGGAACGTCGGAGTTGAGTTAATAATTCATTAATTTACGATAATAAATGAGAAAATAAGGTACGGATTGTAAATATATTATGTACGAAAAATACCTCATGCGTTTACCACTGAAGAGAGAGCCCTAGACTAGCTACTATAGGCGAGAATCATTTTTGTTTTTAAATAGATATTTATATGTATAGGTATGTACGTTAACAAAAAAGCTATTATGTATGGCCAATCGCTGAGTCTGCAGCCGCGAGGGTGACGTCGTCGATATCCCCAATTTTCTCTCTTTCTCTCAATCTTTCTAGCTTGCTGATTTTTTTTCTCTCGTGCAAAGTGCAATGTTTTTCATTCCATTATCGTTCTCGGATTACCGGAGCTCGCGTTTTACTTCCTTGCTCTCGGCTTTTAATCAAATTCGGACCATTTCGGTGACGTTTCCGGTATCTCGAACAAATGAGAAATTTCACAAATATCGTGAGAAGAAGACCGAATCTTTTGTCGTTTTGTTACATCCATGTCACGACATGACATGAAAAAAAGTAAATAAAGGTGATAAAGAACCGTTTTGGTGTTCGAATTTCGGAACTGGAAAAAATCGATCCGATTTCGGAACGAGACGAGAAAAAAGTTGCCTCGATGTTTTTGGGAGAGTTTCTCGAAAATGCAAAGCGGCGACTTTGAAAAATGACCCGAAAACGAAAGGCGATACCATCTGGATGGAAATTCAACGAAAGTTGCCGGAAGGAAAGTCGAAATTGTGGCTGGAAAAAGGAAAACCTTGCTTCTCCTTCCGGCGACACCAAAATGGCCCGATTTCCAAAAAACAAAAGAGTTTTATTTGAATATTTCGAAAACGACGAAGACCAATATGACTTCCGCTTCGTCCGAGGGAAGGGAATTTCGAAATACGACGACACAAAAGGGAAACTCAAAAGTGGCTGACATTCCGACAATGAATAATCTCGATGGACATGAAAATTCGTGCTTCCGTCGTACGATGAACATTATGCCAAGTGTGATACATACAATGAACACGTATCGATTTTTGTCGATTTTTATCGATTTTTATCGATCGAGAGAGAAAGAGAGAGATGGAAAAATGTTTTCTTTTTGGTGCATTCAGCGATAAAAATCTTCCGAGAGACACAGATTATTTTAAAAACACAAGAACACTGACTGACGATGCAAAAAATGCATGCTCGAATCTCATGTATTGCGATCATTCTAGACACTCTGATTATTTTTTCCCATTTTTTATTTACACTCTGTTTTTCCTCATAATTTCGTTAAAAAAATGTCTTGTTCACTTCTCCCGTATGCTCGCTCTATTTCCGGTGGGAAGATTCGTCGCATCGTTCCTTTTTTTCCCCCATTTTTGCAGCAGTCTCGCTTTATTCGCCGACGGATATCGGTTTTACGAGTGCCCGTTGTCGCACAAAGAAAATCAATAAAAAAAAAGGGGAAAGAAAGAATAATAATCATTTTAAAAAAAATGTCCCTCGTCGATAGCATTCGCGAACCTTCGATATTATCAATGTAAAGTACGTTTTACGCGATATATGCCACTTTGAGAGCCTGTAACCGTTAAATATTGAGAAAAAAAAAATAAGACTCGATCATTTCTTCCCTCCGTTCGCGTAAAATCGTATAGCAACGCCTGACTAACTACTCGACCTGTTTTGGAGTAAAAAAAAAGCACAAGAGTACAGTCGGCTCGGCAACACTGAACAAAATTGAAAAATCGTCAATCTCATTGCGAAAAAAAATGTGAAAAAACGTTAAATCGAACAAACAGTCTTTTCTTTCGGATTCTTCGGTCTGAGCACGAAAAAAAGTGTCTCTTTCCTCATCCATCGAAATTATCCGTGGAAACGAGTCAGACCCACCTTTGCCGGCGCATTCTCAAATTTTTCAAACGAGGAATTTCATCGCCTGACAAACTACCGGATTATTTTCAATACGAAAACGAAGAAAAAGATAAAACGAGAGGAAAAACTCGCTTCACTCGCTTGGCACACTCGCACACGCGCACGTAATAAGAATGCAGCGGAAGATGCGAAAAAGAAAGAGTGCACATCGGAATGTGCATTTTTCTTTTTTCCAAATATTCGCGAATAATTCCAAATTGCTCGAAGAAAAAGAGACATTTTCGAAATATATTCGCAATCTCACTTTCGCTACCTGCGTACCATTTTTTCTTTTCGCTTTTTTCTCTCAACCGTGCCACCCTCGAGTCGTCCAATTTTTTTTTCTAAATTCTTCTCCTTCATCGTTCCTTACGAATATCTATGTGATTGCGTGTGGGTGGGTATGCTTTTTCTTTTTCTTTTCTTTCATTGTTTCAAACGCTTGCTTGGTCGTGGTGTAGCGGCTGTGGGCGGCTGTTTTAACCGAGGAGAGACTTCGGCACCCGTTATATTATCGTTTCGCGCTTCGAAATAAATGTCTGAAAAATGTTCATCGTTTATCCGCGACTGAAACAACACTTTTCGGCCTGGAATTCGGCAGGCCTCGAGAATTTCAACAAAAAAATATTCAATCGAAAAAAAAAAGAGATACGTGTATAATATACGTCAAATGAAATGAAATTCCAAAGCACGGAGTGCTTCTTTTTCGTCTCATTTGCTTCTTGCCACTGACGAGTGATGAAGTTTCTTTTTTTTCTTTTTTTTTGGGTTTTTTTGCTGATTTGAAATTGTCTCGTTAAATAATGTCGTCGCCTTGGTCGTTATTATTCACCGTCATCACGAGAAACCCTGGCAGTTCTCTCGTATCTCCGTGTAAAGAGTTAGAAGAGCCTCCTCGGGCACGTCGTGGATGCACCTACCCTCTGGCCATTGGACGCACACTGGAACATTCGAAAACGAGATAATTCGCAATTAATACGATTTTTATCGTTAAACAGCTGCGAAGGTGAGATACATATATACATGTACAGAGTCAACATGTCATATTTATTGCACAACGTAATTATCGAACGGTCCAAAAAAAACGAAACGAAAAAAATAATCCGATTCGTTCATCCGCGTCGAATAACGTTTACAATTTTTCTGTGATTGACAATTTCGAGGGAAAAAATCGGTTTATCGAGTGTGTTTGGTGCTTCCGGATGGACGCACGGCATGAGTAATTAATAATCGAGGATGCGACTCACCGAACGGATGAGGGGCTAATTACAATTGAAGCTGAAGATTTGAGCCAATTACCCGCAGTTGCTCGTGTTAGCATCCTATCCATAAACGGTTATTAGGCGAGTGATTAGAGAGTTAAATTGGTCGAAACTGCGACGGGATGGTTAGAGGGCGGCACTAACTACCGCGAGGATCAAAACGAGATTGGGAGCGATCGAGATGTACTCGAAGATTCGCGACGGAATTACGCTCGACGTCGCCTCGAATGCACGCAATCGTCAGATTCTTCATTTGGAATTTTCAACGTCCAACGGAGGACGCGTTGTGCAAGTTTCGTTTTTGCTCATCAAAAATATTCACCGACTTTCGAAGGAATTGGAGACCGCCGTGAATTTTTCGTTCTCAAAGCGCCATTTTGTACTCACTCGTCGGCCATTTTGGGTACACGCTCAACGTCAGCTGGTGAGCTGGATATAAGGGGGTGGAAATTGACGTAGATTATGAAGGAGGATGGCGCGGTTGTTTAATGAAATGCTGTTTCGGGAAATGAACGTCGAGCTTGGAAGCTGGAAATTGAGTTCGTCGACTGAAATTTCACGATGTTTTTATGCACCGATGCTTTTTATCTCCATTTTTTTTTCTACCGGGGGGTAACTGGATCTGCGAGTTTTTCCAGCGAGCTTCGCTGGAATCTTTATATTACTCTCGTTTTATCCTCGTTATCAGCGAAGAATTATCGGTTCGTTGCATTCACGAGAGGAAAAAGCAGCGATGAGAGAAACATACAGAGAGAGAGAGAGAGAGTGAAAAAGTGACGGTGAAGAGAAAAAAAAAAGTGCCTGAATCATGAGGACGCGAGGAAGGAAGGTACGCGGGAGTTGGAGGGAAACTGGAAATGAAGTTACATGTCCCGAGGGATAATCGAGCTGTCCCGCAAAATTCAGCGTACAAGAAAGCGAGGAAATTGGCCAAGACTCAACGATCGATCGATAGAGGTCGTCCTCCTCGGGGTCCTGGGAGAAAAAATGTCCGAGGGCTTTCGAGAAAGTCGACAAAAAGTATGTCGCTTCTCACACAGCCTCACCGATCGTAAAGAAATATATATGAGAAAAAACTTTCGTACTTATCGCCTCTATATTGCGCAATCTTCGTTAAATGCCCAAAAATAGGGATACGCGAGAGGATGCGTGGATTTTTTTATTTTCAAAAACCTTCGACGATTATTCTCCGACGTTTCTACGCGGGAATTTGAAAAAAAATAAAAATAAAAATTCTATTCCAAGACATTTGTCATTTTCTCTCTCGCTCGCGGTCGATCGTTCCGCGATGTAAAATCGCAAAGATTTTTCAGGCCACCTCAAACACCCTTTATTTCCACAGAGAGATCTTATCTCTCGTCGTTTTTTTCCCCCCTACACGATTCTCCTCTCTCGCAGCTTTGGCGCACAAAATATAACGTGGAAACGTAGATTCGCTATACGATTTCAAATCCAAAGCGTTACCCCGCTTTACGTGCGGATAATGGTCGAAACGCTTTAGAAAAATGTATACATACACGCATATCATGTACATGTATACACTTATAACATACATTCGATCCTCGTATAGATCCAACCGGAAACGAGAACGCTTCTACAATCCTCGGTAAAAGGATCGATCGAAGCATCGCGTGCTACTTTGAAAACGAGGCTCAATTTGATACTTTTTCTCTCCTCTCAGCATTCAATTATCTTCTCCTTTTGCGCCTGTTTACATTTCTTTTTTCAAGTTCAAAATTGTTTCGAATTATTCGCGATGGGTTGAATTGTTGTATTGCACAATAATAATAATAATAATAATGACATTAATAGTGGTAATATACTTGAATTTATTAAATAAGATGGTATCAACGCTGAGGGTTGATAATGATTTTCTTCTTCGGTTGCCGAGAGAACTTAAGAGGGCCCACAGGGTTTAGAAGGATTTAATCACCAGAAAGCTTTGGTGGGAGCTTAACAAAGAAATAAAGCTTGTGGTCATTTACTCTGTCTCTCTCTCTCCCTTTCGCTCTTCGCCCCGTCTCGATGTTCCTCGAGTCACTTTGCAAAACCAACCACGCTCGCTCTTTATTTCCCACAGTAGCGGAATGAGGAAAGTTCCAAGACGACGCGTTATTAATTTTCCTCAACCGTTCTCTCGCTCTATATCGCTAAACTCGTCAACTTTTTTCCTCAACGAGACCAGAGCTGTTTTCTTTCTATTTGCATACTCGCTCTCGCTCTAATGGGGTTTTTCATGTTCCACAACGAGATCAAACTCGTGTCGCAGAAATTTTCGATACCGATTCGATGATTTGCGAAGAACTTTTTTATCGTCAGTCGGCAATGAAGCGAAGCAAAAATAAACAGGGACTATCGACGGGAAAAAAATGTACTTTTTTTCCGATATTTTCACTGTGTTTATTATTTACCGTTTTTTTCTATGTATGACACATGTAGAAGTTGTATGTCGCGTCATTAACGATGAAAAAAAACCGGGGATGGGAGGATATTCCGGAAAATCGTACGAAAGAAAAGAACACGTGTGAAAAAACGTTTTTTTTTCTCACTAATGAGCTTTCGTATCATCTTTTTTCTCCTCCGACTCTTCGGGCATTATACTCGGCCCTCCCCCCGCTTTTTCTCTCTTATTTTCCTTCTCTTTTGTAGGCTCGGGTTCGTTTCATCATTCTCGAGGGTCATACGACGAGCTCATTTCCTTTTGTTCCGCGGCTGACGTACGGAAAATTCATTAAAAGATACAAAAAGACGAAAGAACGACGAGAGAAAAATCATCCAAAGGAATAACAGGATTCGCGGTGGGAAAAAATTCGCGCCATCGATGTGATCTTTGGAGTATTTTTTTTTCTTCGATATTTCACACGTCACGTTTTATTCGGAATTTTTTGAAATTGCGAGAACTTCTATATTACGGTGCAGAAAAAATTTGAGTATTTCGAACAACAATCGAGCTTTAACATCGATCGATCAAACTGTCGGTTCTTTTTTATGTACATAATTTTGTCTCGGATTTTCCAATCATTTCAAATACTCCAAATCGTCATCAAAGTTTTCGCTGTACGATTGCAAATTCAATTTAACCGTAGAGCGTGCTGCTTGGTATCTTGAGAACCTACGGTCGTGCAGATGCAGCGAGGACGCGTTTGGGATGAAGTTAGTCAAATTTAATAAAGTTTGAATATCGTGATTACACGAGATTGCTCGTAGTCAAAGGTTTAAACTTCGAACTGGCCTCGCCTTCAACGCGAGCAGCGGTGAATCGCTCGTCGATTAATTGTTCAGCAGCTATTGGAGTAGCGAGGGAGAAAAAGCGAGAGAGAGAGAGAGAGAGAGCAGATGAGGAATATAGCAGCGAGAGTTTTGGTCGCGAGAACGATGTTGGGAAACCTTTGGCACCGCGATCACCGATCGCTTATTATCGTCGTTCGCTTGACCGAATCTTCAACCATTTATTTATAATTCACGTACCGACCGAATGAAAATCTGAATCAACTTATTAGCTCGAGAATCTATTTTCAAAGAAAGTACATAAATGGGAAAAAAATTGACCGAAACCGAGGGCGGATATTTCTTTAATTTTTGTAAATAAAGAGAATATGCAAGATAAAATGGGATGAAAATTGCCGGATGCAGCAATCTTTATCGTTTCGACGAGACGCGAAATAGATTATTGATGGAAAAAATTATGTCGTTTGGAAGATTTTTTTTTTTTTTTCAAAATCATAATAATAACAACGAAAGAATCATTGATTCAGACGAGTGTCAAGTGCGTCTTGGCGAGAGGAGTATTTTTGTACTGTTGCAAAATGACAAACGTTGCACCGATGACCGACACGGACTTTAATCTCCGAATCGAGTCCGCACGCGCTCGATCGAATTCCGGCACAATTAAAACGAGATCAGATTTGTATTCGCGATTTTCCCTTCGACGGCGAAAGCAGCAATTACAAAAGTGGCAAAAACATGTTTGCACAAGTATTTTAAACAATCAGCGGTATAAAGAAAATTGAAACGCTTTTTTTTCACTTCGAATGCACGAAAATTCGATATTTTTTTGGATTTTTGGATTTCATTTTTTTTTTCATCTGTATAAACAAATCGACGAAAAATATAAACTCCGATCCCCCGACGTATTAAGATCGTAACATTATTTGGAAAAACTTGGCTAAATGGAGTAAAAAGAACGTCGAAATCGCGAAAAAGTGTTTGAAAAACGTTTCAAGCGAGATGAACGAATCGTGGATTTTCGTGTATGAGATAAACTTGACGATTAAAACTGACGGATCGACCTACCGTTCGGTACTGTTGGTGGCTTTTTCGTCTGTACCCTGGCTGTTGCGTTGTTCACCTGTCGATACAACAAAATAACCGTTAATTGAAGAAAAAAACAGCCGCGAAAAGATTAACCGGTAACACGAAAATACTCAATTTTTGGATCAACGAGAAATTCCCGCCACAGAGGTACATCGAAGATTCGCACGCGGCTGTTCAGCAAAATGAATTTAATTAGCGAAAGATCTCTCTTTTTTTTTCTCAACTGACGTTTTTTTCCATTATTTTTTTTTATCTCGCATTTACATCATTCGTCCTCTGCTTTTTACCAAGCGAGCAGTGAAAAGAGTTTTTCAAATATTTTTCCAAGCCTCGAACATTGCGAAATTTTAGTTATTTTTTTAGCATATTTTTCTCGTTATATTTCCAAAGGTATGGAATTATTTCGTAACGTTTTATTTTACAAATACGATTAATTCGAGCGACAAACGAGAGCTTCGTTCGAATTGACGATGAAGAGAAAAAAGTTGTTCCTCGTGCACACCCGGTTCGTCGATATTTCTACCGTTAAACACATTCGATTTAACGTGATTTAATTAACCAGTTGGATATTCGAATGACGCCGCAGGCATTAATTCGATGCAAAGCTCTCGTACGAGCAACCACGTGCGAATCATACGATAATTCGTATACAGATATATATCAATACATGACAACAATTTCGGGCACAAATCGATGTATTTTCAACGGGATCTACGTCCAATCAAAAAATATTAACACGTTGTTTTTTTTTTAATTTCAATCATGAAAAAGAAGTTGCACGAAAGTGTTCGTCATTTTACGAAAGTGTGATTGAACGTAGAAGACGTTTGTTATTTTTTTACTCAATTGGATTGAAATAATGTTTTTTTTTTCAATTACGATAATTATTTCAATCCAATTGCTCTTTTTCCTCGGTGATTTTTTTTTCAAATTTCGTCACGTTGAAACGTGAGAGCCGATTGTGCGATCGAGACGAACACAAAAGCTCGTGATTTGATTATTAAATGGATGTTTCGTTTTTTCCAGATTGTTTAACAATTACAATTCTGTTTTCTCGTTTTGTAATCAGCATTTTTTTTCACCGCAGTTTTGCGCACCTTCGTTTATTTCCTTAACTTATTAACGTTATCTCCCGATTTTTTAATTTTATTCCAATGTTTTCAAATTTAATTTTCCCACATCAATTGTCCGAGACTTTTTTCGTTTCATCCTAAACGTACCGGCGTCTCGCACAGTGACAGACACGAGCGATGTGTTCGTCTCGATCCCTGAAAGAAAATCGAGTGGAGAGCGACGGGAATATGACGAGTTTATTTTCAAAAAATACTCTACCGAAATGCATCAGCAATTTTTTCTCCGTTACACTGATAAAGACGTTGCATATATCGATTAAAAAAATTCCTGTAACGCTCCACTCTTTGCCGAATTATCTACGAATAATTTGAGCCTGAAAAAAAGTACGATTATTTCATGAATCTACGACGTTTGTCGTATTTTCATTCCGCGTATAGTATCGCGAGCACCTTTGCACCGTGAAAAATTGATCGATGAACGAATTACAAAAAAATGTCTCCCCGCCACGAGAGAACACGTCGAAAAATAAAGAAAAATTCGGGAATTTATTTGCAAAACATGAAAGTTTCGTTTGATCGCCGGATGTAAACACCCGCGGATTGGAGGAAAATTGAAAATGCGAAAATTCCGATCAATGGACAGATCGGGTCGTTCTAATTTTGGTTGCAAACGAGGGTCGAAGCTGGTACACTGAAATGGTGGATTTTGCAAATATCTTTGTACACGAGTGGTAGCTGGAAGAGGGTCGCGCAGAGTTCTCGTATTCCGTAGTTTCGCCGACCGTTTTTCATTTCCATAAATTTGCCTTGCTAAGTCAAAAGTCCA